>WWET01000133.1:146973-168101 GCA_011038615.1 Limnodynastes dumerilii | reverse complement strand
TTATTCTGCAAACTCTGCATCTGTCTCAGTGATGGTCTCCGTCCAACTGCTTCTTTTCTGTATTCACACCCAGTTCAACCTATTTGACTCTACTATCACCGGTTAGTGTCTTCTATTCCTCCTCCTTGGGACAACTTATCGACTCTTTTGGGAGCCTAATTAGTAAACATATTTTTAAGTGAAACTCTAAAAACTTTTGTTTTTAGACTTTTTAGTTATAAAAATAAAGTTTTGTTTACATCAACAAAATAAAGGCAGAGATGTCCAATGGAAAGTAGCTATGAAAGCTCTATGCTCCCACCAATATCCCAGCCTAAAAACAGTGCATATATGTATGCAGAGGATGCTAGATATAGTGCAGCAACCTATTCAAGTTTTCATGTTTCAAGTTTAATTTTATTTACATTTTTGCTTAACAATCAAATAAACCCTCCAAAACAGTTAGAACACTATTAAAAAAAATGCCTGACTAGAATGTGTGTCTATACACTACAGGATTAAAAAATCACTATCCTGTAATATGAACATAAATTATTTAAAAAAATAATTGATGCTCACATTTAAACTTTTCATATTTTTAATGTTTGTAGGGCTCTATACATAACAGAAAGAAGCGGGTGTATTGGGAGCCGTAAACAGTAAACATGGTTTAGCCCAGGAGGAGAAACTTCCCTTCCCTCTTAATTTCAAACCCTTTATCCCTATTTACAATGGATATACTCTCTAAATAGAGGACAAAATACCACAATGGTATTATATAAAGTGCTAAAGATAACTCTAATACGCAATGATCAAGTGCTAATGTAATAATCAAAATAAATGTAAAATAAAATAAATGTATACTACTTCACTTCAATTTTAAAGCAAACAACAAACCAACAATGGTGTATCAAGTGAAAAAAAAATATATACTACAAAAATACAAAAAAAAAACCTCACAAATAAGTGCCATATATTCAAAAGAACTCACAAATAAGTGTAATATATTCAAAAGTGCATCAGTGCAATAAAGTGAAAATAGTAGTTTTTTTTTATAATATATACGCAGTTTACCAGTCCAAAAGAGAAGAGAACTCTAACGTTCTGTTGCAATAGATAGAGATATAAATATATAGATAAACAACATTAGATGACTTTAAAAAAAGAAAAACAAAGGTAAAAAATATCACTTTCAAAATATGTGACATGTCGTCGAGTTAAAACAGTTTGTGTGATAAATAAATAAATAAATTATATGTATATATATATATATGTGCATAAGTAAACACAGTGTTGTGGTGGTGTCCTGATATGTTCCCTCTATAGTTCTCAGTGGGATCTCCCATGTTTCAAGAGTGAATATTGGTTCAAAATTCACAATTCAAATTGTAGAATGCTTGTTTAGAGAAACGTCTTCTAAAAGTGCTTTTCTAACTCTCCGCTCCCTAGAGGTAGGAGGAGATGGGGAGAATTCCACTTCAAAATATATGACCCACTCATCCCTTATATCAGAGATGTATATCCACATAAAAGCAAAGGGAGAGGGAAATAACTAATAAAATCTAATCTAAACCTTATTACAAAACAAACAAATACAGCATAAAACAGTGGTAACACACAAAATAAATAGAGTGCAAAAGTGCAAGTCCCGCAAAAGAATGACACAGAGTGGTATGCACGGGCAAGCAGAACCAAGGCTCCGGGTGTGCTGTTCCCGCCGACACGTTTCAAATACAAAGATTCTTTCTCAAGGCAATGGGGAGCAACCAGGCAGCAGAAAATGTATAACCATAGACATTAATTATCTCGTTCAGGATTGGATCTTTCATTATGGGGGTAAAAGCCAGTTGGAGATACTAATTAGACATGGATGTTGATGTTTAAAAAACATTTCGAATGGGTGATTTTCTAGAGCTGGAAAGGACAAACATATTAAAAAAAAAAGCATGCAGCAAATTAAAAACATATAAACATACATAGCAAGTGATGACAGATGAGAGCCACATTGCCCATCCAGTCTGCCCAGTTGTTTATTTAAAACTATACTGACCCTAAAACAGTGCTCGAAGTGGAAATTTAGGAGTGGGGGTATGGAAATTTCAGCACCAGATGTGTCTTGAGTTTGGCAAAGTAAACAGGTCAACAAAAAGAAACCACATTGTGTACATGTCATGTGGGTCATGATTTCTACACTGAACGCTTCATGTTTAATTAAATGATCTGGTTACCGCTAGGGAAAAACAATGATAGCTCCCCCACAGGGCCGTTTCTAGGGGCGGATGAGTCCAACCAACCTTATTGCCCCTCTCTTGTGTGTGCTCAGCCAGCCTTATTGTACCTTCCTTCTGTGTGTCCAACAAGCCTTATTGTCCCTTCCTTCTGTGTCCAGCCAGCCTTATTGCCCCCTCTTTATGTGTCCAGTCACCCTTATTGCCCCTCCTTATGTGTCCAGCCAGCCTTATTGCCCCCCCCTCTACTTGTGTCCAGTCAGCCTTATTGTCCCTTCCGTCCAACCAGCATTATTGCCCGTCCTTTTGGGTGCCCAGCCAGCCTTATTGCCTTCTGTGTCCAGCCATCCTTATTGCCCCCTTTTTATTTGTGTGCAGTCAACCTTGTTGTACTCACCTTATTTATCCAAACAGTCTCATTGCACCCTTATTGTGTCCAACCAGCCTAATTGCCCCTACTCCTGTGTCCAGTCAGCCATATTGCCTCCCTCTTTATTTGTGTCCAGTCAGCCTTATTGTCCCCTTCTTCTGTTTGTCCATCCAACCTTATTAACCCTCCTTTTGCGTGCCCAGCCAGCCTTATTGCACCTTGCTTCTGTGTTTCCAACCAGTCTTATTGCCCCTTCTTTCTGTGCCCAGCCAGCCTTATTGTCCCCTCTTTATTTTGTGTCCAATCAGCATTATTGTCCCCTCCAGTTATTGCCCCCTCTCTATATTCAGCCAGTCTTAAAGCCCCTTTTTATGAGTGACCTAATTTCCCCTCTTGTGTTTAGACAGCCTAATTACCCCCACTTTATTTGTGTGCAATGAGCCTTATTGCCCCCTCTTTCAGTTAATCCAGTCTTATTGCCCTCTCTTTGTGCCCAGTCAGTCTTATAGCCTCCTCTTTATGATTGTCCAGCCAGTCTTATTGCCCCTCCTGTGTCCAGCCAGCTTTATTGCCCCAACTTTGTGTGAAGCCAGCCTTATTGTCCTCTCCTTCAGTATGCCCAGCCTTATTGCCCCTCCTGTGTCCAGTCAGCCTTATTGCCCCTCCTGTGTCCAGTCAGCCTTATTGCTCCCCACCTTAGTTGTGTCCACCCAGCCTTATTGCCCCTCTTTCTGTCTCCAGACAGCATTATTGCCCTTTTCATGTCCAGCGTCCCACTCCCCCATTCTAAAACTACAGTACTTTCTAAATCAACACTAATAAACGTACCTTTCCTGTGTCTTCCGGCTCTCTCCTCTGCGGCGCGCGCTCTGCAGGCCAATGACGCTCGCGTGACCTTAGGTGATGCTTGCATCCTTTTCTCTGATAAGAGCTGCGGCTGTGCGCGGCACAGGAGAAGTGAGTAGGTATCTTCAGATTCTATGAGCAGCTGTATTCTTACTCAGAGCCGGCTCACAGAAGTGGCAGTATGCCATACCACCGTATACCAGCCCACTTCGAGCACTACCCTAGACCCTATTTACCCTTTTAAGATTTAGGATATCCTTATATTTATCCCAATCATGTTCATATGTGTTAGCCTCAACCACCTCAGATGGGAGACTATTCCACTTATCTATCACCCTTTCAGCAAAGTAAATTTTCTGCAAAATTCCTCTAAATCTACCACCCTTCAGTTTATATTCATGCCCTTTTGTTCTATTACACCTCTTCCTTTGAAAAATGCCACCCTCCTCTAGCCGGTCACAACCCCTGATATGTAGCTCCAAGCTATACATGTTTAGTTCCTCTAGCCTTACTTGGTATATTTAGTGACACAGGGCATAGACAATTTTAGTTGCACTTCTTTGCACAGTCTCTAATGTATTTTTGTCTTTCTGGAGATATGGCCTCCAGAACTGAACACAGTATTCTAGGGGAGGTTGTACCAACGATCTGTAAAGGGGCATCATTACTTTCTGCTACTAATTCCTCTCCCTATGCAACCAAGCATCTGACTTGCCTTTCTCATTGCTTTATTACATTGCTTGGCTACCTCTAAGTCACATGAAATAATGACTCCTAGAGATCCCTTTCCTCCTTAGTAGTTTCTAATGTAGTGCCAATAATAATATATTGAGCTTTTGGATTTTTGTGCCCCAAGTGCATGATTTTGCCCTTTAAACTGCATATGCCATCGTATCCATGCAACTATCGTATCCATGCAACTATCTTAAGTCCAATCCCAAAGTTTCCAGCTTATTTAACAGTCTGCGATGTGGCACAGTATCAAAAGCCTTACTAAAATCTAGATATGCTATGTCTACAGCTCCCCCCTTAACTAATACTTTTACTGACCCAGTCAAAAAATGTAAATAGATTTGTTTGACATGATATTCCCCCAGTGAATCCATGCTGCTTTGAATCCTGTAAGTTACTGGATTTAAGATACTGTACAATTTGTTCCTTTAACAGTATTTCCATCAATTTCCCTACTACTGATGTTAGACTCACTGGTCGGTAGCTTGACGCTTCTTCCCTACTGCCACTTTTATGCAGAGGGACAACATTTGATATTTTCCAGTCCTCTGGAATCACCCCAGCTGTTAGTGACTGATTGAATAATTCAGCTAATGGTTTTGCCAGCATCTCTCTGAGCTCTTTTAGTATCGTAGGATGTATACCATCAGGTCCCATTGATTTGTCCACTTTCAGCTTTGAAACTTCTTTTAAAAAGCATCTAGCAAATAAAAAAATGTATACAAAGCATGTAACAAGTTAAAAAGATACAGTATATAAATACAGAGTTCATACAAATGGGTTCCTTCTAAATATAACACCATAACACAAAATTTGACAATATAAAAATTATAACATTCATACTTGTAATGAATCAATGTTATTATTATTATTATATCTGCAATTTTTTTTTTCTCTTTAAAGTGTTGTGGACAATTTGTGGTGCTATATAAATAGGCGATGATAATAATAAATAATAATAATAATCCAGCCTGTTACTGTGCTTGCAGCAACACCAAACCCACTAAGGCAGAGCACACAGAAGAAGACACAGGATGGGAAGTCTGACTTTCTGTTCCCTGCCCGCGTTCTGCACATGTACAGAGCGATATCCTGCTGCACTTCCACCTACAAAATAGGTGGAAGTGCAGTTCTGGATCAGAACTTTTATGATATTTTCTTCTCTATTTTTAAAATATTTTACTGATAATATTGGGCCAAATTCAGACCTCCATGCACACGAAGCAAAAAAGATTTTTTTACACATGGGTTAATCAGCGCTGGAAAGGCTACTAATGCCCGCAAAGGTCTGGCAATTCTCCCCTCTCACTCCCCTCTCTCATACAGTTATGGTACCATACAAAGCTATAACCCTACCTTAAATTTCCCATGCTAAGCGGTTTAAGCATACAACCACTGATCCATACAGAACACTAAAAACAAGCCCTTACTGTATAATTTGCATGCCCCTCCCCCTCCTGCACACCTAACAGAGTTTCGACTGGTGTAAGGGATGGATCACCACGTAGTACAGATCTTCTGGCATACGGAACTAACTTCTATATGCATGGAGATCCAATGCGTAACATCTGGCATGTGCATGCACATTGCCAGATAATCACCTGAATTCCACAATAAGTGTGCAGAACTTTATTAAATCTGAATCTGGACTATTTTTACTATTTTAAATAGTTTTATTAAAAGATTCATTATTTTATTAAGTTACAAATATTACAATGTACAAACATTAAGTTGACTTCTTTATCTAGCTTGGTTTAGACTACATTTTCTTCTGGTAATACGTCAGTGGGGCAAGTCTGTTTCTACCTGTAGATATATATACGGATTTAGAAATGGTAGTACTGTACTTGTCTCTTTTTGTTCTCAATTGTAATATTACCAAATGTGTGTGTATGTTCTTTGAAACTTCCTTTATGCACTGTCACTCACAGAGCTCAGCGCCGATCCAGAAACAAACCATGCCGGACCAGAGGCTCAGAGTCTAACACCAAGTCAGGAATTCACCAGAGCCCCTGATGGTGGGGATGGACTTGGCTGCAGGCAAGGGGCAGGTTGTGGCCCTCTGGACAAGCACACAGACACAGAGACGGTGAGGTGAGATCCAAGGAGAGCAGAAGTAGTAGTAGCAGGGAGTGGAGACACTGCTACTGAGGCTGGATACGATGACAGGACTGGATCTGTTCTGGAACCAGGAGACACAGCAGTGCTGAGACCAGACACGGTGGAACACTGGAGCTGGAAACAGAGAGAGAGGCAGGAACCAACGAGACATAACTAGAGACACAATGAGACACTGGAACTGAGGAGTGAAACACGACCAGGAATCAGGGAGCCAGAACACATGAGCAAGCTCGAGGACATGAATCAGCAGACTAAGACAATCTATTGTTCTGACAGGGAAGTGATGTCAGGCAGGCATTTAAATAGAGCAGGTGAAGAGGGAGTTCAGCATGGCAATCAGTGGCACCCCGGTTAGAAAATCCCAATTTCGAAAATTCGAATTGCGAATTTTCTTTTGCGAATGCGAATTTTCTCCGAATTGGTAAAATTCGAAAAATGCATTCACCTAAATGTTTCTATTTATACTAGTCTGAAATTAGAATTTTTCTGGGAGTTATAGAGAAAATTCGAAAATAGAAATGTAGAAATAAAAGTATATTCTGAATAGGGAGTTATAGAGAAAATTCGAAAATAGAAATGTAGAAATAAAAGTATATTCTGAATAGGGAGTTATAGAGAAAATTCGAAAATAGAAATGTAGAAATAAAAGTATATTCTGAATAGGGAGTTATAGAGAAAATTCGAAAATAGAAATGTAGAAATAAAAGTATATTCTGAATAGGGAGTTATAGAGAAAATTCGAAAATAGAAATGTAGAAATAAAAGTATATTCTGAATAGGGAGTTATAGAGAAAATTCGAAAATAGAAATGTAGAAATAAAAGTATATTCTGAATAGGGAGTTATAGAGAAAATTCGAAAATAGAAATGTAGAAATAAAAGTATATTCTGAATAGGGAGTTATAGAGAAAATTCGAAAATAGAAATGTAGAAATAAAAGTATATTCTGAATAGGGAGTTATAGAGAAAATTCGAAAATAGAAATGTAGAAATAAAAGTATATTCTGAATAGGGAGTTATAGAGAAAATTCGAAAATAGAAATGTAGAAATAAAAGTATATTCTGAATAGGGAGTTATAGAGAAAATTCGAAAATAGAAATGTAGAAATAAAAGTATATTCTGAATAGGGAGTTATAGAGAAAATTCGAAAATAGAAATGTAGAAATAAAAGTATATTCTGAATAGGGAGTTATAGAGAAAATTCGAAAATAGAAATGTAGAAATAAAAGTATATTCTGAATAGGGAGTTATAGAGAAAATTCGAAAATAGAAATGTAGAAATAAAAGTATATTCTGAATAGGGAGTTATAGAGAAAATTCGAAAATAGAAATGTAGAAATAAAAGTATATTCTGAATAGGGAGTTATAGAGAAAATTCGAAAATAGAAATGTAGAAATAAAAGTATATTCTGAATAGGGAGTTATAGAGAAAATTCGAAAATAGAAATGTAGAAATAAAAGTATATTCTGAATAGGGAGTTATAGAGAAAATTCGAAAATAGAAATGTAGAAATAAAAGTATATTCTGAATAGGGAGTTATAGAGAAAATTCGAAAATAGAAATGTAGAAATAAAAGTATATTCTGAATAGGGAGTTATAGAGAAAATTCGAAAATAGAAATGTAGAAATAAAAGTATATTCTGAATAGGGAGTTATAGAGAAAATTCGAAAATAGAAATGTAGAAATAAAAGTATATTCTGAATAGGGAGTTATAGAGAAAATTCGAAAATAGAAATGTAGAAATAAAAGTATATTCTGAATAGGGAGTTATAGAGAAAATTCGAAAATAGAAATGTAGAAATAAAAGTATATTCTGAATAGGGAGTTATAGAGAAAATTCGAAAATAGAAATGTAGAAATAAAAGTATATTCTGAATAGGGAGTTATAGAGAAAATTCGAAAATAGAAATGTAGAAATAAAAGTATATTCTGAATAGGGAGTTATAGAGAAAATTCGAAAATAGAAATGTAGAAATAAAAGTATATTCTGAATAGGGAGTTATAGAGAAAATTCGAAAATAGAAATGTAGAAATAAAAGTATATTCTGAATAGGGAGTTATAGAGAAAATTCGAAAATAGAAATGTAGAAATAAAAGTATATTCTGAATAGGGAGTTATAGAGAAAATTCGAAAATAGAAATGTAGAAATAAAAGTATATTCTGAATAGGGAGTTATAGAGAAAATTCGAAAATAGAAATGTAGAAATAAAAGTATATTCTGAATAGGGAGTTATAGAGAAAATTCGAAAATAGAAATGTAGAAATAAAAGTATATTCTGAATAGGGAGTTATAGAGAAAATTCGAAAATAGAAATGTAGAAATAAAAGTATATTCTGAATAGGGAGTTATAGAGAAAATTCGAAAATAGAAATGTAGAAATAAAAGTATATTCTGAATAGGGAGTTATAGAGAAAATTCGAAAATAGAAATGTAGAAATAAAAGTATATTCTGAATAGGGAGTTATAGAGAAAATTCGAAAATAGAAATGTAGAAATAAAAGTATATTCTGAATAGGGAGTTATAGAGAAAATTCGAAAATAGAAATGTAGAAATAAAAGTATATTCTGAATAGGGAGTTATAGAGAAAATTCGAAAATAGAAATGTAGAAATAAAAGTATATTCTGAATAGGGAGTTATAGAGAAAATTCGAAAATAGAAATGTAGAAATAAAAGTATATTCTGAATAGGGAGTTATAGAGAAAATTCGAAAATAGAAATGTAGAAATAAAAGTATATTCTGAATAGGGAGTTATAGAGAAAATTCGAAAATAGAAATGTAGAAATAAAAGTATATTCTGAATAGGGAGTTATAGAGAAAATTCGAAAATAGAAATGTAGAAATAAAAGTATATTCTGAATAGGGAGTTATAGAGAAAATTCGAAAATAGAAATGTAGAAATAAAAGTATATTCTGAATAGGGAGTTATAGAGAAAATTCGAAAATAGAAATGTAGAAATAAAAGTATATTCTGAATAGGGAGTTATAGAGAAAATTCGAAAATAGAAATGTAGAAATAAAAGTATATTCTGAATAGGGAGTTATAGAGAAAATTCGAAAATAGAAATGTAGAAATAAAAGTATATTCTGAATAGGGAGTTATAGAGAAAATTCGAAAATAGAAATGTAGAAATAAAAGTATATTCTGAATAGGGAGTTATAGAGAAAATTCGAAAATAGAAATGTAGAAATAAAAGTATATTCTGAATAGGGAGTTATAGAGAAAATTCGAAAATAGAAATGTAGAAATAAAAGTATATTCTGAATAGGGAGTTATAGAGAAAATTCGAAAATAGAAATGTAGAAATAAAAGTATATTCTGAATAGGGAGTTATAGAGAAAATTCGAAAATAGAAATGTAGAAATAAAAGTATATTCTGAATAGGGAGTTATAGAGAAAATTCGAAAATAGAAATGTAGAAATAAAAGTATATTCTGAATAGGGAGTTATAGAGAAAATTCGAAAATAGAAATGTAGAAATAAAAGTATATTCTGAATAGGGAGTTATAGAGAAAATTCGAAAATAGAAATGTAGAAATAAAAGTATATTCTGAATAGGGAGTTATAGAGAAAATTCGAAAATAGAAATGTAGAAATAAAAGTATATTCTGAATAGGGAGTTATAGAGAAAATTCGAAAATAGAAATGTAGAAATAAAAGTATATTCTGAATAGGGAGTTATAGAGAAAATTCGAAAATAGAAATGTAGAAATAAAAGTATATTCTGAATAGGGAGTTATAGAGAAAATTCGAAAATAGAAATGTAGAAATAAAAGTATATTCTGAATAGGGAGTTATAGAGAAAATTCGAAAATAGAAATGTAGAAATAAAAGTATATTCTGAATAGGGAGTTATAGAGAAAATTCGAAAATAGAAATGTAGAAATAAAAGTATATTCTGAATAGGGAGTTATAGAGAAAATTCGAAAATAGAAATGTAGAAATAAAAGTATATTCTGAATAGGGAGTTATAGAGAAAATTCGAAAATAGAAATGTAGAAATAAAAGTATATTCTGAATAGGGAGTTATAGAGAAAATTCGAAAATAGAAATGTAGAAATAAAAGTATATTCTGAATAGGGAGTTATAGAGAAAATTCGAAAATAGAAATGTAGAAATAAAAGTATATTCTGAATAGGGAGTTATAGAGAAAATTCGAAAATAGAAATGTAGAAATAAAAGTATATTCTGAATAGGGAGTTATAGAGAAAATTCGAAAATAGAAATGTAGAAATAAAAGTATATTCTGAATAGGGAGTTATAGAGAAAATTCGAAAATAGAAATGTAGAAATAAAAGTATATTCTGAATAGGGAGTTATAGAGAAAATTCGAAAATAGAAATGTAGAAATAAAAGTATATTCTGAATAGGGAGTTATAGAGAAAATTCGAAAATAGAAATGTAGAAATAAAAGTATATTCTGAATAGGGAGTTATAGAGAAAATTCGAAAATAGAAATGTAGAAATAAAAGTATATTCTGAATAGGGAGTTATAGAGAAAATTCGAAAATAGAAATGTAGAAATAAAAGTATATTCTGAATAGGGAGTTATAGAGAAAATTCGAAAATAGAAATGTAGAAATAAAAGTATATTCTGAATAGGGAGTTATAGAGAAAATTCGAAAATAGAAATGTAGAAATAAAAGTATATTCTGAATAGGGAGTTATAGAGAAAATTCGAAAATAGAAATGTAGAAATAAAAGTATATTCTGAATAGGGAGTTATAGAGAAAATTCGAAAATAGAAATGTAGAAATAAAAGTATATTCTGAATAGGGAGTTATAGAGAAAATTCGAAAATAGAAATGTAGAAATAAAAGTATATTCTGAATAGGGAGTTATAGAGAAAATTCGAAAATAGAAATGTAGAAATAAAAGTATATTCTGAATAGGGAGTTATAGAGAAAATTCGAAAATAGAAATGTAGAAATAAAAGTATATTCTGAATAGGGAGTTATAGAGAAAATTCGAAAATAGAAATGTAGAAATAAAAGTATATTCTGAATAGGGAGTTATAGAGAAAATTCGAAAATAGAAATGTAGAAATAAAAGTATATTCTGAATAGGGAGTTATAGAGAAAATTCGAAAATAGAAATGTAGAAATAAAAGTATATTCTGAATAGGGAGTTATAGAGAAAATTCGAAAATAGAAATGTAGAAATAAAAGTATATTCTGAATAGGGAGTTATAGAGAAAATTCGAAAATAGAAATGTAGAAATAAAAGTATATTCTGAATAGGGAGTTATAGAGAAAATTCGAAAATAGAAATGTAGAAATAAAAGTATATTCTGAATAGGGAGTTATAGAGAAAATTCGAAAATAGAAATGTAGAAATAAAAGTATATTCTGAATAGGGAGTTATAGAGAAAATTCGAAAATAGAAATGTAGAAATAAAAGTATATTCTGAATAGGGAGTTATAGAGAAAATTCGAAAATAGAAATGTAGAAATAAAAGTATATTCTGAATAGGGAGTTATAGAGAAAATTCGAAAATAGAAATGTAGAAATAAAAGTATATTCTGAATAGGGAGTTATAGAGAAAATTCGAAAATAGAAATGTAGAAATAAAAGTATATTCTGAATAGGGAGTTATAGAGAAAATTCGAAAATAGAAATGTAGAAATAAAAGTATATTCTGAATAGGGAGTTATAGAGAAAATTCGAAAATAGAAATGTAGAAATAAAAGTATATTCTGAATAGGGAGTTATAGAGAAAATTCGAAAATAGAAATGTAGAAATAAAAGTATATTCTGAATAGGGAGTTATAGAGAAAATTCGAAAATAGAAATGTAGAAATAAAAGTATATTCTGAATAGGGAGTTATAGAGAAAATTCGAAAATAGAAATGTAGAAATAAAAGTATATTCTGAATAGGGAGTTATAGAGAAAATTCGAAAATAGAAATGTAGAAATAAAAGTATATTCTGAATAGGGAGTTATAGAGAAAATTCGAAAATAGAAATGTAGAAATAAAAGTATATTCTGAATAGGGAGTTATAGAGAAAATTCGAAAATAGAAATGTAGAAATAAAAGTATATTCTGAATAGGGAGTTATAGAGAAAATTCGAAAATAGAAATGTAGAAATAAAAGTATATTCTGAATAGGGAGTTATAGAGAAAATTCGAAAATAGAAATGTAGAAATAAAAGTATATTCTGAATAGGGAGTTATAGAGAAAATTCGAAAATAGAAATGTAGAAATAAAAGTATATTCTGAATAGGGAGTTATAGAGAAAATTCGAAAATAGAAATGTAGAAATAAAAGTATATTCTGAATAGGGAGTTATAGAGAAAATTCGAAAATAGAAATGTAGAAATAAAAGTATATTCTGAATAGGGAGTTATAGAGAAAATTCGAAAATAGAAATGTAGAAATAAAAGTATATTCTGAATAGGGAGTTATAGAGAAAATTCGAAAATAGAAATGTAGAAATAAAAGTATATTCTGAATAGGGAGTTATAGAGAAAATTCGAAAATAGAAATGTAGAAATAAAAGTATATTCTGAATAGGGAGTTATAGAGAAAATTCGAAAATAGAAATGTAGAAATAAAAGTATATTCTGAATAGGGAGTTATAGAGAAAATTCGAAAATAGAAATGTAGAAATAAAAGTATATTCTGAATAGGGAGTTATAGAGAAAATTCGAAAATAGAAATGTAGAAATAAAAGTATATTCTGAATAGGGAGTTATAGAGAAAATTCGAAAATAGAAATGTAGAAATAAAAGTATATTCTGAATAGGGAGTTATAGAGAAAATTCGAAAATAGAAATGTAGAAATAAAAGTATATTCTGAATAGGGAGTTATAGAGAAAATTCGAAAATAGAAATGTAGAAATAAAAGTATATTCTGAATAGGGAGTTATAGAGAAAATTCGAAAATAGAAATGTAGAAATAAAAGTATATTCTGAATAGGGAGTTATAGAGAAAATTCGAAAATAGAAATGTAGAAATAAAAGTATATTCTGAATAGGGAGTTATAGAGAAAATTCGAAAATAGAAATGTAGAAATAAAAGTATATTCTGAATAGGGAGTTATAGAGAAAATTCGAAAATAGAAATGTAGAAATAAAAGTATATTCTGAATAGGGAGTTATAGAGAAAATTCGAAAATAGAAATGTAGAAATAAAAGTATATTCTGAATAGGGAGTTATAGAGAAAATTCGAAAATAGAAATGTAGAAATAAAAGTATATTCTGAATAGGGAGTTATAGAGAAAATTCGAAAATAGAAATGTAGAAATAAAAGTATATTCTGAATAGGGAGTTATAGAGAAAATTCGAAAATAGAAATGTAGAAATAAAAGTATATTCTGAATAGGGAGTTATAGAGAAAATTCGAAAATAGAAATGTAGAAATAAAAGTATATTCTGAATAGGGAGTTATAGAGAAAATTCGAAAATAGAAATGTAGAAATAAAAGTATATTCTGAATAGGGAGTTATAGAGAAAATTCGAAAATAGAAATGTAGAAATAAAAGTATATTCTGAATAGGGAGTTATAGAGAAAATTCGAAAATAGAAATGTAGAAATAAAAGTATATTCTGAATAGGGAGTTATAGAGAAAATTCGAAAATAGAAATGTAGAAATAAAAGTATATTCTGAATAGGGAGTTATAGAGAAAATTCGAAAATAGAAATGTAGAAATAAAAGTATATTCTGAATAGGGAGTTATAGAGAAAATTCGAAAATAGAAATGTAGAAATAAAAGTATATTCTGAATAGGGAGTTATAGAGAAAATTCGAAAATAGAAATGTAGAAATAAAAGTATATTCTGAATAGGGAGTTATAGAGAAAATTCGAAAATAGAAATGTAGAAATAAAAGTATATTCTGAATAGGGAGTTATAGAGAAAATTCGAAAATAGAAATGTAGAAATAAAAGTATATTCTGAATAGGGAGTTATAGAGAAAATTCGAAAATAGAAATGTAGAAATAAAAGTATATTCTGAATAGGGAGTTATAGAGAAAATTCGAAAATAGAAATGTAGAAATAAAAGTATATTCTGAATAGGGAGTTATAGAGAAAATTCGAAAATAGAAATGTAGAAATAAAAGTATATTCTGAATAGGGAGTTATAGAGAAAATTCGAAAATAGAAATGTAGAAATAAAAGTATATTCTGAATAGGGAGTTATAGAGAAAATTCGAAAATAGAAATGTAGAAATAAAAGTATATTCTGAATAGGGAGTTATAGAGAAAATTCGAAAATAGAAATGTAGAAATAAAAGTATATTCTGAATAGGGAGTTATAGAGAAAATTCGAAAATAGAAATGTAGAAATAAAAGTATATTCTGAATAGGGAGTTATAGAGAAAATTCGAAAATAGAAATGTAGAAATAAAAGTATATTCTGAATAGGGAGTTATAGAGAAAATTCGAAAATAGAAATGTAGAAATAAAAGTATATTCTGAATAGGGAGTTATAGAGAAAATTCGAAAATAGAAATGTAGAAATAAAAGTATATTCTGAATAGGGAGTTATAGAGAAAATTCGAAAATAGAAATGTAGAAATAAAAGTATATTCTGAATAGGGAGTTATAGAGAAAATTCGAAAATAGAAATGTAGAAATAAAAGTATATTCTGAATAGGGAGTTATAGAGAAAATTCGAAAATAGAAATGTAGAAATAAAAGTATATTCTGAATAGGGAGTTATAGAGAAAATTCGAAAATAGAAATGTAGAAATAAAAGTATATTCTGAATAGGGAGTTATAGAGAAAATTCGAAAATAGAAATGTAGAAATAAAAGTATATTCTGAATAGGGAGTTATAGAGAAAATTCGAAAATAGAAATGTAGAAATAGAAGTATATTCTGAATAGGGAGCTTTATGAAATAGAATTGTTCGAAATTGAGAATAATAGCAATAGAGAATAATCGAAAATACAACAATCGAAATAGAAATACAATCGAAATGTGCATGTTTCATAACCTATTACATTCGAAATAGGGAACGTTCGAAATAGCGAAAATTCGAAATTGCGAACTTTCGAAATAGCGAAAATTCGCAATTTAGTGGTCGAAATACAGATTTTCGAAATTGGCATTTTCTAACCGGGGACTGACTACCGCACCTGTGACATGCCTGCAGCAGATGTGCACACCAGCCATGTTAGAACTAAAGGAGTCATGTGACTAGAGAAAGGTAAACAAAGCAACTATAATGTGCAGAGAGCATAGTGGATACTGTAGAATCATGACACGCACACTACTGAAGTATTGATATAAAAGGGGAAAAGATACAGCTGCAGGGAACATAAATGGCAGGCAAGGACCAACTTAGCATCAGGCAGGCAAAGGTTAAGTGTGTATAGATAAGATTGGCTTAGAATATTAGGGGGCAGGTGGTTAGGCACACTGCACCTTCCCTTTATCTCCACATGTCTACCCGCCTGTCCCACCAGTGGTCTGCTCCGATTAGGTTTTGGGAGGGGAACACAGCAACATTACACTTGGCCACATCCAGTTCTTACCGGAAGCCTTGCGCTCAGTATCGGGCTGTGGATTTGGCGGAGGCCTCACCCCTTTTCCTGGCAGCGGCACAGAGCGGACAGGGGATGAGGTGGTACTGTCGGATGTTGAGTTACCAGGACTGTCAGGGTCTCATCCAGGAGCTAGTTCTCAGGGTGATGTCTTCAGGAACGGTGAGTTAGCACTGACTTCTGGTGTGGAGAATTCCCCTTCAGTATCAAATGCTTTGTCCTCAATTGGCTCTTCAGACTTATTAACAAAACCTAGCAAGGTGATGAAACGTGACCTAGCTTTAGGCATCAATTAAAATTCATAAAAGAAATATATAAAAGAAATTTGTAGTCCCTAATAGGTTAACCAAAGTCAAACAGGGTGCTTGCTTCTCTTGCAGAAACCAGATGTAAACAACTTTTTCTTTCTTTGCACTTTCCCAAAAATGCCTCAATCACCAGAATCGAATCATACAAAGAAAAATAGAGAAAAGTTAATTAAAAAAATGTACAATTTATTTTCTGACACATTTTAAAAAACACAAAATATTCACCATAAATAACATAGGAGTGACCCCTAGGGGTCAGCGTGCCCTGTATTGCCGAGGATCGTTATACAGTGCTGTTTGGAACCTTAGCTAAAACAAGAGACGTGGAATCCCGTCAGTCAAACCAAACATGGACCAGACATGCAAGTATAAAAAAGCAGCTCCCCTAGTAACTACCGACGCGTTTTGGCTGTATTCCACAGCCTTTATCAAGTCCAGTCCGGTCTATCGTGTAGTTCCCTGGTGATACTTCTCGAGCGCAGGGAGAAAGTCTAATTGTTTTTTTATATATCAATTAAAATTCATCAGGCATCAATTAAACACAGCTATTGTTGCTGTGTTTTTATTTCGGTAAGGTGTGCCTGGCTGACTGGTGTGTGAGTGGGGTTTGTGCAATTGCCCATTTAATACTGCATTGTATCCTGCATTGCCTTTCCTTATACATTTATGTTATACTTCTGCCTGATCATTTTCCACTTTAGTACCACAGCTGTAAAAAATAACCCCCCTCTCAATCATGAATTATAAATCAATTTAACCTAAAATTTTACTGTTGCCACCCAAGTTTTATGACCTGGATGGCAGCCCCTATGGTGCACCCCAAGTTACAGCTCACAGAATGGAATGAAATTAAATGCTTAATAAAAGATAACTGTAAAGCTAATCAATAAATAAACCTTTTATTATATTATATTATATTACGTAAGCTTGCAATAACAAAAGGAAAGAAACACAAAGATGATATAATAATATATATAATTAATTACTATAAAAGCCAATTTTATTATATATTTGAAATCTATACATATACAAAAGGTAAATCAAACATATTTCCTGTCTGTTTTTCTTTTCTTGATTTGCTCCACAATATTTTTTACTTGAGGCTTTATTACGCTCTACACTAATATTTTCTTTGCCATCTTACTTTGTCCTGCTTGGCGTCATGTACAATATATGTTCTTCTACTTCTAAGGTAGAGTCACATATATATATATATATATACAATAATTAAACCTAGAAAAGGGACACTTCATGATGCAGAAGATTCTTTATTTAAAATACATATAAAACAATCAAATTGAAAGCATACCAGAAGAAAATGAATCACTCAAGTTGATTCAGTAAAGCATAATACTACCTCTCTAGCGGGCAATACGACAAACCAGCTCTACCAGCGTCCCGGAAAAAGAGTTTGCTTTATCCTTATGCCTTGGTATATTCAGCAAGTGGTGGTAGTGTACTGTAGCTGGAAAGGAGATAGTCACTACAAATAGCAGTAAGCCATACCATATGATCTTTCATAATGCCCACTCTTATGACCAACACTAAAGAAATCTAAGGTACTTACCCATTCTTCTTTGAGTTTCCTGACCTCATATTTAATGGTGTATGTTAGACTAAACAGCATATAATCCAAGAGACTTTTCTAACAATTTGTCTTTTTTATATATCTCACTTACATAGAGAATTATTGTATAAGGCTACACATTCTTTCTACACTTTCTTCCATATTAAATTTACACCTAACAATTCAGTGAAGTCTCATGTTCTGATCAAGACTGGAGTGTATTATAGTACTTGCTAGTATAGTGTATCACTGTGTATCATCACACTGATCAGTGGGGATCAGTGGGGATGGCACAGAAGTTTTCAGGTAGGGTGGTCTCCCCTCCCCTGCACAGAAGCCTTGATCCAGTGGGGATCTGGAATCGGATATTTGAACCCAGTTCTATGTTATACCCCTTTCACACCAAAATCCCGGATGCTACATGGGATTATGAACATGGGTTTTACTAATGTTAAATCCATCCACACAGCACATTTATACCAGGTAAATCTCTGGTTGTTAAAAGTGCGGGGTTGCGCTCACTAGGGTCACCTGGGGGGGGTGTATATGGGGGTTGCGGGCTGCAATTCTCTTCTTGGATGCCCCCAATAGACAAACCAATAGATATGAATAATAGGATAGTAGAAGAGAATACTGCGCTCACGCTGTGGAGATGATGAGGTGGTAGGTGGAGGAAAGGAAAAAAGGCGGAATGGATGGTCAATGGGTGTGATTGGGGGGAGGGTAGACAGGATGGCTAAGTTGGCGGGGGTGTCCCAGTGTAGATGCAGGAGGGGAAATCTGGGTATGGTGGTACAAGAGGGTTAATGAGGAAGATAATAGACTCAGTACATGTAGTGATGGATCCGGTGGGGTGTATAGTCACTTGGTAGGGTCAGATTCTTCCTGTGTCCTGGTCACGTCGGAGCGATGCGGCAGGATACAATATAGGGAGAGAGAACAGAGACAGGCGGCACCTAGTGCAGATAACCGATGGTAATGGTAAGTATGCTGGTGTAGGCACTCACCCTCTCTGTGTCTTGGCGGTATGCGTATCTGTGGAGGTTGGTTTAGGCCTAAACCAAGACAGACGCCGGGTGAGTGCATCTACCAACACCCCCCCCCCTCCTGTATACCCTGGTAACCGCGCTATGCGCACCCTTCTTGCCTCCTGAAGGAACAAAGCACCAGAGACTCCCCTGGACCACAGAAACGCAACCTCCACAGATACGCATACCGCCAAGACACAGAGAGGGTGAGTGCCTACACCAGCATACTTACCATTACCATCGGTTATCTGCACTAGGTGCCGCCTGTCTCTGTTCTCTCTCCCTATATTGTATCCTGCCGCATCGCTCCGACGTGACCAGGACACAGGAAGAATCTGACCCTACCAAGTGACTATACACCCCACCGGATCCATCACTACATGTACTGAGTCTATTATCTTCCTCATTAACCCTCTTGTACCACCATACCCAGATTTCCCCTCCTGCATCTACACTGGGACACCCCAGCCAACTTAGCCATCCTGTCTACCCTCCCCCCAATCACACCCATTGACCATCCATTCCGCCTTTTTTCCTTTCCTCCACCTACCACCTCATCATCTCCACAGCGTGAGCGCAGTATTCTCTTCTACTATCCTATTACCCAAATCTCTGGTTGTTGCCTTTCACACTGGACCCATTTCTGCAGAAGCAGAGAGTGACCCGGGACCCAGGGCTCACAACCTGAGTTGACTCATTAATACTGACACACGACCGGGGTCAGGGGTGGATTGGCCATAGGACTTACAGAGAATTTTCCCGGTAGGCTGGGGTCCTCTGGAAGCCACTCAGCAATTCCTATTTTATTTGAAGAAGACTAGGATGTTGGCTGTCATGGGTGGTGGTTGCTAAAATGATGTCTGCATAGAACTGAGATCATTAGAATGTTGTATGCATTGGGTGGTGGTCTCCACAATGCTGTATGTATAGAGGTCACTATAAATCTCTATATTGGATTGTGAAATATTAGTCAGTAGATGTTGTCTTTGCTTCTAAACCTTTTACATAACACACTTAATTAGCAATTAAGTGTGTTAATTGCTAATTAATTGTGTTAATTGCTGCCACAATATCATGTATTTAGCACTGCTTTTACCATATATTTCTTTATTCTGTACTGATCCAGTTTACATATTATTTTGACTCCACCAATAGCGATCTGGCCTCTTGCAGATTTTTTTCCAGGGCCACTTTAAGTTCCCAATCCGCCCCTGACTGGGGTTATTCTCGGCTTCATGTCTTGGTATGAAAGGGGTATTATTCTGTTTTGTTAGGATATGATTACCATAAAAGCTAAGTTTCAATTGATTGATATTAACAACTATAAGTAATAAAATTAAAAACATAAAAAATATATATATTTATTTTTTTATGAAAGGCCATGTTACATTTCATTATAAACATTTATTTTCTCATTTTTACATTTCCCTGTTAATAATTAAACCATATTTAATTAATTTTAAACATAATCTTTATTTAATTAACAACTTCTCCAGAAATGTATCACATTAAGTTGGCTCAAGAACGAAAGTGTTTCAGAAAGCAATTTGGAAAATATTCTTAGCAATACATTTGTAATCCTTATTTTAAAAAAAAAATCTCATTTTGCATAAATACTAGACACTCAACACAAAATATATTGCAATTACAGAAATTTCCACAGCAGCATATTCTAAAGCATGTGCATTTCAGTGCAATATGAAATATTTATTAAACATATCAGTATCAGGGTATTAAATGTCAGAAATAATACCTTCTGGTGTGCTAAAACATACTTCAAATGAAAATGAAAGACTCTACAAGAGGAGATCAGGATGACATCTTATTAATTATTCATACATTTTTGTTACCTTAAATGGTGAGGCCTAAGTTGACAGAGACAAAGATTTGTATAAGACATTTGCATTTGAAATGCTTACAATTTAACTCAAAGCTATTACTCCATTTGTAATTCAATGCTTTATTATGATAATATTACTGAAATATAGGCACTTTTGTTGAAGAGTTTAATATGATATTAGTGAGACAAAAAGTGGGCATTATAATATCTGTGTGAATAAAAATCCTTATACAGCTCAAACAACACATGTGAAACAGGACATTTTTTCACATGTCAATCTGTACTATGATTTATACATTTATGTATTTACATTTTTTGCATAAGGGTATTTATCTATTGCAGACATAGCCAACTACTGAAATATGACTGACTGTTATAGCAATGATTTCCAAGGTTTTAGTGAAGATCCTCCACATTTTCTTCTTCTTGTCTACTTTGCTTCAAAGAGGACATTAGTGGGATATGAGTGACCACTAATAGGAAGACCCAGTGCTGCAAAAGATGTCTTATTCAGTGTTGAAAAAGAGATTACTCCTTATGTTTTGTCTGTTGAATCAACAATTTTAAAACTCTGAACATGTTCTTTTTTCAGTTAGTGCATTTAGATT
>WWET01000133.1:108505-131898 GCA_011038615.1 Limnodynastes dumerilii | reverse complement strand
CATGATGGGGATATTGGGAGGGGGGCTGCAGAGACATAATGGGGATATTGAGAGGCTGCAGAGACATGATGGGGAAATTGTAGGGCTGCAGAGACTGGGAAAGGAAAATGATGGGCTACAGAGAAATGTTGGGGATACGGAGGGCTACAGAGACATGATGGGGATTGTGAAGACACGGGTCACCAGCGGCCACAATACCACTTGCGCGCCCCTCCTCTTCCGTTATTGGGAGGGGGGCTGCAGAGACATAATGGGGATATTGAGAGGCTGCAGAGACATGATGGGGAAATTGTAGGGCTGCAGAGACTTAATAGGGAAAATGATGGGCTACAGAGAAATGTTGGGGATACGGAGGGCTACAGAGACATGATGGGGATTGTGAAGACACGGGTCACCAGCGGCCACAATACCACTTGCGCGCCCCTGCTGTCCTCTTCCGTTCACCGTCACACAGGCAGAGCAATAGCGTTGATACAACTGTATCTTTATTATATATGAAAAGGAGATAAGTCCGAAATATGCCAGCAGATCTTTACAGTCCAAATTGTAATTATCCCCAGGTACAATGATGGTAAACTTAATCCTCGCTCCTCTAAGGGTCTCTCTGATGAGGGGGGTCTTGGTTACAGCGGATCAGCTTAAAGTTCTGGAAAGAGCCCAAACTCTTGCAGCCAGAACAGCAGCAGGCAGGGCCTGTAGGAGTTATTCCACACCAACACCCAGGTCCACAGTTACAACTTCAATCTCCCTCTCTAGCCCCTGCTCACCCCTTTTACTCAGGATCCCACAGACATGTCACCCTTTTTCCTCAGGACCCCCCTCACAGACATGTGACAGGTGAGGGGGAATGTGATTGGCTACTCACTGGTTAGGGACAGCTGTCCATCAATGTCTAAGACACTGTCCAGTCCCTATGCACACTAGCAGACCCCCTGCAGGGATGGGATCAAGGTGTCTGGCTGAGGTCCAGGCAAAATCTTTGATGGAGATAACCTATGTCCTCTTGTAGATGTGTGATAAGGGGCAGACACTCCCAAACTTAACCCCTTACAAGCGTTTGTGATGTCACACACCTCTGGTTTCCTGTAGAGGAAGGAGGGGGGAATGGATACACTGAAAGTCCCCCCCTGGGCTCTTCCTGTCCTTTGTGGCCAAGGTTTATCCTGCCCCCTATTAGCCATCACACAATAACCATCTTATTATTAAGTACATGCTACATACTTCTTTAACACATCACACACTATATACTATAGCTATATGCTAGATAATCCTATAACTCATCACACATTATAAAGTATAGGTATAAGTATAACACACACAGTCTATACATTCCCTGAGGTCACAGGTAAGAATGGGATAATACATGATCAAGCATGACAGGGATAAAAAAGTAATATGTCCGGGACCCGTTTCCTCACAGGGATACTGAGGGCTGCAGAGACATGATGGGGAAAATGATGGACTGCAGAGACATGATGATGAAACTGATGGACTAGAGAAATGATACGGATACTGAGGGCTACAGAGACATGATGGGGCTGCTGAGGGCTGCAGAGACATGATGGGGCTACTGAGGTTACAAGAATGTTGAATTTATTGTACAGTGGTCTGAAGGATGCAGTCTGTATTGTAAGGTGGCCTGTATTGTATAGCGGTCACTAGGATAATGTTGGTAAGGTATGTGTCCCTAAGATATATAGTCTGTATTGTGTTTCAGTTTTTAGGATGAAATGGGATTTGTATAGTGGAGACTAGAATGCTGCCTGCATTGTATAGTATTATGATTTGCTTTTTTTTATTGTGTTTACAAGATTGTGTTTTATGATGATTACATGGATACTATACTCTAGTAACTATAATGATAAATTGTTAAATAAGTAGGCGCAAATTTAAAGTTTGCAGGGAGGCGCCGAACACCCTAGCACCGGCCCTGTGTGAAACCCATAAACTGACCCTAGTGCATATCTTAAATCATTATGTATATAAATAAATAAATATTCTTCCACATCTATTGGTGGTTAAGTGTTACTGGATAATGGACTGAATGGTATTTAAATACATATTAAATAGATTCAATTATTAATAAAATGGAAAAAGTAAAAAGCTATATTCTGTGATAGTTGAGGCTTCTCAGAATAAATAAAATAATGAGTTATAAGCTTGAAAGATATTACAGTATTGTCACATGGTTTCAGAATTCTTTATGAAATGTTTAGAAATCCAGCCTACTTTCCATTGGCCCCCAACAGTTGATTTGGTCCTGCCCACTTGAGACCACATCCAGAATTTTTTTCCAGGGCCACTTTAATTTCCTAATCTGCCCCCGATAGGGAGGTTTCCTCATGGTGGTTTTCACTGGATTAAGAGGTGGATTGGCTATAGGACCTACAGGAAATTTTCCACATAGGCTGATGACCTTTTTAAGTCCACCCAACAGCCCCTTTTTTGTTAAAATGGAGGTCACTTTAATGCTTTCTGTATTAGAAGGGGGTCACAAGTCAACCTGCTTTGCATAGCAGTCACTATACATCACTTTATTGTATTGTGAAAAATTAGTCAGTAAGTCTTGTATTTGATTCTAACTGTTTTACATAACACTTATACATAACCCCACCCACAAAATATTTTGTCACTGCTCTTATTATAGTTCTTTATTCTTTGCTAACCCTCCATACTTTTTTTTAACCCCATTTATAGTTAATTCGCCAACATGTGGCCATTTTCCAAGGCTATTTTAAATTCGGTCTCTACCTGACCTGATTTCACTATGGATATCAATACCACGTACGTTATATTTTTCAACTACTGCTCTTCATAATATATGCCTTCTGTGAACCATTCTTGTAATGCATGCTGTCATCATCTTGTATGCATTTGCAATGGATACATGAAGCCCAATAAAACCAGTTGTTATCACAGATTCTCAATGGTCTGTCTTCTTTGATCCTTTTTACAGATACAATACACATCACAGACACAAAGGCATGACTCAGTTCAGGTTCTATGCAGTATAGGCAGCAGACTGACCAACCAGCTATTTAATGTATTGAACTTTAAATTTATTGCCACGATCAGAGCGTCTCCATTATTTGCCATATTTGCTTTACTAGTTAAAGGCTTCAATAAATATAAAAAAAATATACATTTTAGCATGTTGCCAATATTTCTTTCATTTTAAACATCTCTTATACTTGGAAAAAAATAAAATTCATCAATTACCCATGTAGCCATTTTTATACCAAAAAGTTAGAAATAAATGAAAAAATGTTACAAGAAACCATTGTTTTTGTTTAATAGAGAATTAAGGAACATTATGGTGATGTGATGTTTAAGCTTGCTGAACCACAGTCAATGGGTCTAAAATATGTGTAAAGAAATATAGCAACCAACACACTTTTAGTCTTCTTTTAAAGGTCAGGCAGGAAAATGAAATTTTAATGAAACAGCTGTATGCATTGATAAACACATAATGTATGTATAGCCTACTCCCTTTATCATATTTCCTATGATAAGTAGTTAACGGGTGTTGGGCTAGGTGTCATGCTGTCTGAATATTTTACATACTTTACTAGATATAGATTGACCTAATATAAACTAAGTCTGTTTAGTTACTTTATATTCCAGATTTTACCTAGAGGAACATTTAGAAAAAAAAAACACACTATCTGTGATGTCCAGAAAAACTGTCCAAATAGAGGCCGCAAATTTCACAGGATAAAAAAAACAAAACATTGTAGTCTTCACAGTGACAGAGTGACTGATACCTTAGAGAGATAGCTCAGCTGTCAGTCAGTGACCCATTAACGCAATAGTTCTATCTGTCTCAGTCATATTCCTGTTTCTCACATACCAAGATACAGCTCCTGTGAGATTCCAAACTGTAACAGAAATGGAAAGACAATAGTGGTGACAGTATATCTATCACACAGACGAGTATACATTATCTGGGCTTTAAAGACAGAAATGACTGCTGCTCGCTGTCTTTAAAGCCCAGATAATGTTTACATTCCGTTTTGCAAATATTTAATCAGTACACAGGAAAATGAGAAATATTTCTGTTTATACCTAAAAAAAAAAAAACAGTACATTGATTTAGTAAGAAAACTAATGCAAACTTATGTAATAGTTTTGCAACATAATTATCAATTGATTACATAGATTATCATTTGTAATTATGGTATTATATATGCACTAAAGACCATATCCAGACCTCCTGCCACAGTGGTCTAGGATTTTGCAAAGGATACAGAGGTCCAATGCCGGTTCCTTGCTACATCCAGAAATCCGTAGCAGTGAAGGGATGCTGTGGAAGGTTCAACAGTGCATAAGGGCTGAAGCCAGCCTTTAATGTGCTATTTGCATCCCTTACCCTTCCCACAGAGCAGATGTGCAAAGTGTATAAATTCAAATATGTGAAAATTACCCTAAATGCGTGTTGCTCTCGAATGTGGAGGCTATGTGGCCCTAGTATGGAGGCTATGGAGCTCTGAGGTTTTTAGAGCCTGAAAACACTAAAGGCTCTATTGATTTTTTCCAACTACCCCTTCTGTATTTTCATTTATCCATACTGTGCCTCTGTCCTCTTACCTTCCCACCTTACTGACCCTCAAAT
The DNA here is from genome assembly GCA_011038615.1 of Limnodynastes dumerilii. NCBI lineage: Eukaryota > Metazoa > Chordata > Amphibia > Anura > Limnodynastidae > Limnodynastes > Limnodynastes dumerilii. The sequence continues at coordinate 127,286 of WWET01000133.1, read as the reverse complement.
TCAGTGACATGAGAAAAACTGTGCAGTGAATGGGGAGATTTACATTATACAATATTCTGCTCACTAGAGAATACTCACCCTCTGGTTATTTATCAGTTGATATCTTGAGATAGATTTACTAAACTGCGTAAATATATTGCACTTAGCAACCAATAAGATTCTAGCTGTCACTTTCATGCATAAAGATGCTGTAGAACCAGAGCGGCTTCTAGACCTAGCAGAGCCCAGGGTGGAAAAAAAATTCTGCCACACGCCCCTAAAAAAATATGTATGATCTAACCATTTATTTCCAATCCCTTGTATGTGCCCAGCCATCCATTGTTACCCCTTTTATGTTCCTCTTCTTTGTGTTCAGCCTCCATTTGTGTGTCCGTTTTGCATTTGTGTTCCTTCTATTTAAACTACCTTTACAGCCATCTTCTCTCTCTTTCTTCCGCGCTTTGCTTGAATTATGCTGCCTATTAGTGTAATTCACATAAACTGTATTGGTTACACAGGACTCCTAAGGGAGCTGCCACAGGAGCTTCCATAGGATCCCTGTGTAACCGGTACAATTTATATGAATGAGGCCATACACATCTATCTGATGTGGTCGGTGTCTGTGTAAGCCATGGTCTATGTGACCGTGGCTTGTGGCCCGGGGAAGGGCAGTGTGTGGCAAATGGGGGGCTAGCTGCCCTGCTGGGCAGTTACTTTAGGGGGTGCCATGCAATTGCACTAGAATTGGCCCTGAGTGGAACATCCCCAAAAAATTTTGTTAGAAAAATGTTAAATAAAAACTGGCAGCAAAAAAATCTGACCTCAAGACTAAGTTAGTTTTAGACACGCATCAAGTAGAAAAAGATCATAAAGCATTTGCAAAAATATATTTCTAAAGACAGACTTTAAAACCAGCAGTTGAAAAGAGAATCATTTCTACTTCTGATTTGCAGTGTGTCAAGATTGAAATCTGGCTGAGTTACATAGAAATATGCAGAGCGTGAAAAGTGATGTTTCTGAGATTTATAGGCAGTTTACCATAAAAATGCACCGTCATATGCTTGGAAGAATAAAGAAGACTATATCATAAAAGCACAAAGGGCAGTATGATGAAGATACTAATATGTGCAATTCAGATGAAGACCATTTCCCCACATGTATAGCTGAGTGACCCTCCAATTTTCATGGCAATAACTCTCCTAGACTTTGATGCATAATATCACCAGTCTTCTTTATCAAACTTCTACATTAGCCGGACACTTATTATCCATAATATTGCCAAGAATATTGCAGAAGTCGGGTGTTTTTTTGGCAGCGCGCACCATATGTTGTGACATGGATCTCCAAGAATACAGAACTTAGGTCTGTATGCCTGGAGATCCGTCCCAGAGGGCCATCCATCCTGTCCATCCACCTAACTCCGTTAACATGTAAATTGTACAATGGGGGCAGGGTTTAAAAGTCTACTGATCCACACAGGACACTTAAGGTAGCCTTATGGCTTGCATCAAAGTGCGTCAAAGGCCACACAAGAGAGTGGAGTGACAGGGCAGTGCTCTCATCTATTCATGCGGACTGCAAGACCTCTGTGCCTACAGAAAAACGCACAGAGGTTTGGATGAGGCTCATAATGTCCACTGAGATAACAAGCAGGAGCATATAATTTTGATGGGCTTTAAGAAGATCTGACACCTTATGGCCTAAGGGCAAAGAGTTTCACTATCTTCTACTCAAATATTGCCTTTACAAGAAATTCATACAGACACGTCCTATATACAGTACAATACAGGGTTTATCCTACTGCCCATCATATAATTAAGAGAACATTTTAGGAACTTGTATTCATACATTAATCAATTTCCTAAGCAATATACAATAGACACATTTTATTAGCCTAAATATAATACATATACAATATAAAGCACCAAGGGCATTTTAGCTGCCTTTGTGCAATACAGAAAGCATCTTTGTAACCAATATTTCCATGCCATAAACTATAACTGAATGCTGTCAAGGCAGAAATAAATGATTTTCCGATCTGTTTCAAGGTTAACAATAAAATTTAATGAATATGTGTAGTTTACACAGAAAGTACCTACCTTTGGAATATGGCAGAATCAAACAGCAAAACAACAGCAGTGAACAGAATAACCAACACAATAACAAAACAATACTAATGCAAAATAATTGCGGCACAATACAAAACTGCAAACTAAAATGACAATGACAAAGACATTTCCGCGCACAAACACATTTCAGAAATATATAATTATTTACCAGTTCTATAAAAATGCTTTGAACACTGTCAAGGTAACCCAACTACACATTTTATACATATACATTTCTTAAGCGTTTCAAATTCTTTAAGTTATTCCTGATTTAAAGACAGGACTGAAAAGATCCCAAATGGTTTATTTTTCAGGGTAAAAAAGTTAGACTTTTGTTATATAAGAGAAGGGGAAACTGATGCCAAGCACCATATATATTGATTAGGATGTCTGTAGGGCACAACATGTCATCCATTAAAGATACTTGGTAGCCTTATGACTTTCCATGGCTTACTTAGCCCCTTGCGGCATCCCTTAGTAAGTCGGATCTTCAGCCTCATGAAGATACCGCCCATTTTTTCACTTTGTCCCTTCTTACTGAAGACATGTTGCTGCTTAGTAATGCTCAGGTAAGTAAAGTACTAAGAGGGAGCTAAAGGCTGTGTGTAGAAAAATAGAAACAGGGTTGGCACATTGGATACCCAAGTAAAAAAATGTGTTTGTGTGTGTGGGAAAGGAAGGGGAGTTTGGTTCTTGAATGTATAATATATATCTATCCAAAGAAAATTGTGGGAAGGTCAATAGCATAGGTGGGAGAAAAGTGGGAGTGGCTGCTGTGGGAGGCTATTCTTTTAAAAATAATGGAAGGCTGAGTGCTGAATAGCACATGTAAAAAATAAATGCCTCTATTTATTCTTATTTATAAAGCTCTTTGTGATTTTATCTGAATCTTCTCTCTATAACGGACTCCCTCTGTCTAATGTCCAAGACATCTGGAGAAAGAATGTGAAATACTTCCCTTCTAAGAGGTGGATGGACAATTCATTTATTTTGCATAGCTTTAATGAGAAAGGTTTGACTTGCATATTTATTTCATTTTTCTTTTATTTTCTTGTGTGTAGATAAAAGTAAGATTAGTGGTCTTAGAAATCACTGTAAATGAAGGCAGCAGAGGGTTGTTTTTACGCTGGTCACACAATCCCTTGTGGCAAGCCTGCCTATAGACTCCCAGTGCAAGGCAAGGCTGCATTTCAACATACTTGGTGATGCTGCAACAGGTCACACAGTTATAAACTAGATGGGTCACACATATTTACAGTAGCTTGGATACGCTCTTTCAGCAGTGATGATGCTGATGTGTCTTTAGGTCACACCAGCATCAACGTAAATGAAATGCACAGCAACACAGACATAGGACCGGATCCAGACCTACAGGCACCCGAGGTCATTACGTTCGTCCTAGTAGTGGGGAGTGCACGCCCTGCTCTCGGTAGATTCCTACCTTAACTTTTTTACGATCACGTGTGCGGCCTTGCGGCTGCATACCTGATCATAGTGGGCCATCCCCCGCCCCGTCCCCTCATTTACATTTGTATCTCCACCTTGCCGGTGGATATACGACGATCGTAAATGAGGGGTCAGACCCTCTCCCGTAACCCGCGGTGTACATAACGTACGCCGACCCATACGATGACCTATGAAGGTTGAGCATGCACACAGCCTTCTAAACAGTGAAATTACGTACATGCTGTATGTAATTTCACTGTCGCACGTACCTGAGGATCTGGGCCATAGTGTCTGGCCCTGTTAATAATATGTTGGAGTTAACTGACTGCACTTGCCTGCTGGGGAGCCAAAGTCAGTGCAGTCACACCCAAAATGCTTCAACTGCTGAGGGCCACGTCAGACACCAGTTCTCAATGACCCCTAAATTCATGGGGCCCTGGGCAGTTACCATGTGTGCCAAATGGAAAAGATGACCTTGGCGGCATGTGTAGAAGTCAAAAGTATATTGTAATTAATATGCACTGTCTTTAAATCAGGGGCTATATTAGTACTTAAGCAATAGATATATTAAACTAGCATGAATTTAAAAGGCTTTCTTATTTTGTGTAATTCCTTAAATTCAATGATAGACCTGTATATCTCATAAATAGCTTAAAAGCCAAAGTGAAAAATAGTTCCATGATTTTGTTTGATAAACTGTGAAATGTTAACATGGAAATCCTTCATCTCAAAATGTAAACACATTTATAAAAACTTATTTTTAGGAACGTGCCTGAACTTTCTTATGCCGCACAACAAATTCTGCCTATTGACAGAAACAAACACAAACTGCACATAATTTAGCTGTCAGAATTTTCTGATAAACATGGAACTGAATTTTACATTTCAAAGCCACATCTCAATTGATGTCAGTGGCTTTCTGAATTTTAAGGGAAAGTATTTAGTTTAAATACGAGAAAAATATACCTTTACAAAATTCTGTTCATGTGAAAAATAAGGTACTACAGATACAAAATAATATAATGATCTTAAAAGAAATTTGCAGTTATAGCCCACCATTGTGTTTGGTATCAGCCTAACATTTTACACCATAACATTATTGGTGGTGCGGTGGTGCTCATCACTGATGTTGGGTACATACCCCTAAATCTGGCTCTGGAGCTGAGATGGTCAAATACACAATACAGTAAATCTCTGACCATAAACAGTGGTTTGTAATAGAGGGCTGGTTTTTAGTTTGAGAAAGTACTAAACCACTTAAGTTGAGGATTAGACTGCATTCAGTTGGGGTGATGTGGGGGGTCCTATCAATTTAAAGGAATGTAGGTAGAATTTTCCTATGGGTTAAAAGTTTATTTAAGGAAATGGAGGGGAAGAACTTCCTCTTTCCTTGAAATTGCTCTTGGCTTATGGATAAGCGGCATTACATTGATCACTTTGTCCCACCTTCCAACCCTTTAATTTTGTCTATCTGACAAATTTAAATTTTTATGAATTTTATTCATTTGTTTGTTGGAACAGGAATATGATTTAGTATTTAATATGAACGGGAGACATGATTTAAGATATTATGTGTAGGAGGGAACATTATATGTTATAATATGTATGGGGGGCATTATGTAGTAATTGTTTGTGAATCAGGGACATTATTTATGTGACGGCATGCCATTAACCCTTGGCATGCTGCCACTTATGGTACTAAAAGGCACAAAATGCCCTGCAACTCAGGGGTATGCTGTGCCTTCTGGTATTATATGCAACAGCGTGCTAAGGGTTTTTGGCATGCTGTGTGAAGCAGTTAACCCTTCCAAAAATAGTGTTTAAAAAAAAATATATGTAATACCCCAAAACAGGGGCTATTCAGGCTGGTGCAGCAGGCACAGGGAAGATAGTGGAGACAGCACGTGGGTGGTTGCCTAGCAACCCTCAGCTGACTGAGGCACAAGGAGAAGGGAGAAAAAAGAGCGGGAAATTGAGTCAGGGAGTCAGTCAGTCAGTCAGCCAGAGGCTGAGGGAAGTGTGTGAAGGAAGGAAAGCGCTTGTGAGCAGGGCCAGAGCAGTTGCCTATGGTATTGGAATATTGAAAGAAAGTGGTGGAAATTTCAATAGGGAAAAAGGATAGAGACGGCTGAGGTGACATAAAAGGGAAAATTCTTCTGGTGAACCCATGAGCTGAGGTGGATATAATGGGCAGAGGTTGAACTGAAGAGAATTAGAGAAAAGCCTGTGGAAAATCGGAAAAAGGATTAAAAAGAACAGAGGTGTGCAAGTGGAGACTGAAGGTGTTTGAAGGTGTCTATTAGCGATTGCAAGTGAACGGAGGTAACAGTGGATTATTGGAAGGAGCAGGAAAGTTATTGAGAGAGGGTGAGAACGCAAGTGACAAGCAGGGAATCGGATATGTCAATGTGTGAATAAGAAAGACGGCAGGAGATTTATCAAGCGGGGACGCTGAGGAAGAGAGAGAGAGAGAGAGAGCAGCTGCACGAAGGTGACAGGAGGTTACTGAAAGTGACAGCAGGTGATCAGTGGAGTCGGGGAGCTGAGCGGAGAGACGGGAGAGGCCGCAGCTGAACGGAGGTGACAGGAGGTTGTAGCAAGTGACAGCGGGTGATCGGTGAAGCCGGGGAGCTGAGCGGAGAGACGGGAGAGGCCACAAGTGAACGGAGGTGACAATTAAGGATTGAAGGTGACAAGCGGGGTAGTTGGAGGTGATATTGGAAGGAATTGGATTGAAGGTGTTGGCAGGTGCATGCAAGTGTCAAGTGTATGAACTGAGGAGAACAGGAGCGCAGGAAAGGAAACAGTGTGGCTGATGGAGGGGTAACAGCAGTACAAGGTAACTTATTGAGAGAAGGAGAGTTAATAGGAACTATTTAAGAAAGGACATTGAATTGCAAGAACTGAAAAGTAGTTTGGGACTGTAAAAAAGAAAGTAAATGTGTTAATTGCAAGGACTTTTGTACAGAGCTGCATAGAGGAGAATTATTGGTTAAGTCGTGTTAAGGGGAGAAAGTAACTCTAACTTATATACAGAAGAAATTAGTAAGTTATCCAGTGGATTTGATAGGGCTGTAGTGTAAATAATTCATAGGTTAGAAAATTAAGGTATATAGGGGAAGCAATTAATATTTTATTGAAACAAATTTATGGTGTTACTTAGTCCTCATGTAACAATTTTTTAAGACTTGGTATTTGGCTATAGGAGAAAGTTATTTTGCAGTTATTAAAGTACAGTTATTACTTGTATTATTATAATTGTATATTTAAGGACAGTGTATTCACAATCTGTAATAGCGCAAAGTATTCCATATGGTAATGTATGTTTCAAATGTTTGAAGATGGTAAAAGATTGTAATATTTTGTGGAGCTGATTTATGTTTTTATTGCAACATTGTAAAAGATATTTATTTTTCCTGCATTCGTATCAAATCTAAGATTTAATACGTTAATATTTTACTTATTCTTCACAGTAAATGTATTGAAATTCATTGCTAATGTGTATGTAGTTTTCTTCTCTGCGGAATTGACACCTGACACACTATTACTGATTCCTATTATTATCATTGTAGCTATTATTTATAGTTAAAAGTGCTACATATATGTGTTTTTAAACAAAGTTTTACTAACTCGACACTCACACCCTCTTCTTTTTTCTTGTGCAAATTTGAGGCAAGTTTAAAGATAGTTTACAAATCGCTGTTAAGTAAATACAATAATTTGTATGTTCTGCCTTTTCAAACTCGCCATAGCAATTTAAACTACAGCGAGTTTGAAAAATCCTCATCTCCAGCGAGTTTAGGCCAAGTTTACATTAGTAAATACGGCAAGTTTAAACTCACCCTAGATTGCATCCCAACCCTAGCAAGTTTAACAAAACAACAGTTTAGTAAATCTGGGACTTGGTTTGTCAGTAACTTGGCAGCAGGCACATGTAATAAAGTTACTTATTATTATTGACAGATCATATATCTATTATTTACAGATATTTTATTGAATTGTTAATATGTTTATGTTTCTTCATTTGAATACAGTTAACATGATTGAAATTGGTTGTTTGTGTTATAGGCAATGAGCAGGGGTTTAAAGACTTTGCCCTGGTGAGTAAGCCTCAAATTGATATTTTGTTGTAAGGTTGTGGTTTTTGATTCAGCATTTGATTTTCCAAGACTTTGTACTGTCTTTTCTTTACCACCTTTAAAGGTCAGGATAATTATTATTATTGGACGTGATTCACAGATAAGAAATTGCTACTTTTTAGGTGCGTATAGTTAAGATGGGATATACTGCGCATGTGTAGTACCTTAATATATATGCAATTTATGTAGGACTTAAGAACAGGACTGCTCTGAATCACCTTACGAACCTATTTCTTCTAGGTTCATAGTGACTTAAGAAGGAAGAGGTGTGCCGGGAAAACTTAAGAACGAGGATAAGAACATTGGGTAGAGGGAGGCATTTAAATGAGTAAATATGGGTGCAGAAATAACTAAGAACCTAAATTTAAGGTAGCCCTATGGCATTCTTAAGTTGGTTAAGAAGCTGAAAACCACAGGCATATCAGGGAAGTCTTCTTGCTACTAGTTGCGTATAATTAAGAACCTAAATCATTCTTAACTGTGAATCAGGTCCATTGTTATTAAAGCTGCAAATAAAATGTATGCACTAAAATACGGTGTTAAATTTAAATTTACAGGATGATGTGCTAAGGTAAGTTTTGGGTACAATACATCAATGTTAGGGAGTTTAATACATATTAAGGAACTATTTCAGAGTTAATGGATAAATAAAAGCATGATCTACATTTTGGTAAAACCAGTTTGAAATAGACAGGGAGACAAATTTAAGAGGTACACACAGATTTAAAGTTGACAGTGATGTTTCCTATTTTAATTCTAAATTGTATTTTAAAAATTAGGTTGAAATAAGGTATTTTCCCAGCATATTTGGATCTCTCACAATGCAACATTGTTTGTAGGTACAGGACTGCTCAATTTTTGCTGCTGCTCCTAATCGTGAATCAGTCCCACATTTACCTCTGCAGCATATACTCCTTGTGCAAGTCATCTTCATCTGAACAGGTATTGTTGTACGTTACAATCCTACTAGTATTCTCTGTACGTTACAATCCTACTAGTTTATCTGAGGCCCCGTTTGTGAGAACATACCCTTCTTGTACAATAGCTATGACCCTCCATATTCCATCTCTTCAGCCTTAAGGAATCATACATAGGTGCTAGATTAATTTCTAACTAATTTTCTGGAAGAATTGCATAAGTTCACATGGTGTAAAAACAAGCCAGATTCACAATTCTAAATAAAAATACATAAATAATTAAGCTATTCTCTGAACTACTTTGGCATTCTGATATATTTCTATTATATTATTAAGAGTCTTTTCTGAGACTGTGTGGTTAAAAAAAACTAAGGATCATAAATGTATCTGTTAACTGTTACCAAAATACTGCACTTTTTGCTTTTGCTTTTGAACATCTGCACACAAAAATAGGTAAATTTATGAACCCTGAACCATATCCCCATGTATCATGCTTGGCAGATAAAAGATGAAAGTTTTAAAGAGTTTTCTTGAGCTTAAAAAATATAAAAAAATATGGAGGGATGTACATTATACTGTCAATTTTATATTGTCCAGCAACAGTGATGACACTGTGTGATTTGGCAGCAACATGCTATCATTTTTATTTATAAGTTGGCAAAGGACTTAGGACAATGGAATTAATAATGAACAGCAAACCTCATTTTCAAGGAACTATACAGAGAGGGCATCTTAAATCTACTGAATTTCTCAGAAATGTTATCAGCAACATCCCAAAACAGACTGAAAATTATCTACTAACGGTTGTAAAACTGCTGTAAGAAGACAGTTGACCTGTAGGACATTCATTTTCTTATGTTTATTGCTGTTTATTTAGTGTTAGATTTATGAAACCCTCCAGTTTTAACTGATTTATACTGTTTTCAAGAAATATGCCTTACCATACGTGATACAAACTTTAGAATACATTGTACTAGTTCAGATAACTCATAAATCCTAAGAGGAAAATAATAAGGTTAAAGCAAAGGGAAAAAAAATGTATTTGTGGGAATATCTGTGTCCTACTACAATATAATGCTGACTTAATTATTCACTAATGCACATTAATTTAATGTATATGACAAGCTAATTATGTATTTTTTTATGGTTTTTGCATTATTAAAGTTGACATTAGACACTTTTATATTTTTTTTTATATACAACTGCATGTGGTTTATGGACTATACATTTATGTTTAGAGAGGATATTTTTAATAATTATACTGGAAAGTAATGTTGCAGTATACAGTAAATAAAGCAATAACATTGCAACTGTTTGTTTTTATAACATGTATATATAATGTTAAAGTATTTTTTATTTTGTTACATTCAAAAAATAATTTTGTATTAATTTTGGATTTCTGTTCTGCTATACTTACATACTTATATAAAAAAATTGTGTTTAAAACTATTTGACAGTAACACACACACCAATGTTATGTGGCTAATGTAATCACACTTATGGAATTTGTTGCCAACATAAAAGTAAAAGCCTACTTAAGTGCCTCAATATCTAATGTTTCCAGTAATATTTCTGATGATCCCAATGCTTATAATTTACAACTTGAAGATTCAAGAGAAGCATAAACAAGAGATAAAGAAATACATGGCAAGTCAGACATCAAATATATATATATATATATAAATACGTAACATATATATCATTTATGGAGGCGAGGAAGAATTTGGGTAGATATGATTGTGGTTCGCTGGTGCGATGGTGTTCATTTTGAAATACCATCGTACAGCTGAATGCAGACTACTGCAGCGGAAATGCTACTCCTGGAGTCCCGATGACTCCTCCACTGAAAGATAAGTAATTTTACCTAAACCTACCCATAACCCTTTCCAAACCCTAATCCTCTAGATTCTGCAGTCTAACCATAACCTTGCCCTTCTTCTATCCCTAATTGCCACCACAGCCTCTCACTATTGGGAATGGGTAAAGAGACACCCATTCCCAATAGCAATTTTCCAAATTTGGCCTATTTCAAACTATGATACAGCAACCATTAGCTGGCGGCCGTAACATGTTCGAAATTTATCTCCTCGGACCGGCAACACCATCCCGTACTTATATCTCTTTAGTTATTATTTTAAGTAAATATAATAATAAATAAATACAAACTGAAACACTTTTAAGACTGAGCTGCAAACATATAACTGCAAGCATTTTACATTTTTAAACTTGTTTTTCAATGCATTCATATAATTTTGAAAGTAGTGGAAATGTGTAAATTTTTTCAAAACTTTAAGATTGTTCTAACACCTGCCAAAATAAATGTCCAGATTTTATACGGATTGTGGGGAGTGCAGAGGGCATCTGGATCTGCCCCATTGTTGGCATTTATTTTATATTTGTATATCTATGCTATTCTGTTGTCTCATTTTTATCCAAGTTGATGATGTTTAAGATTATTTTTTCTACTAACTATATGAGAATAATCATTAATGTATTGGTGGATACCATTGGAGTAAATGACTGACAAAATTAAGAGTTTATGGGTATTATGCCAATGTGTTTGACTTTTGAGAGAAGCTAAATGTTGGCATTGGTTCCATCATCTACTACTAAAACCTACTAGAAGAAAAGTAATTTTCATCTGTCTGTATCCGTGGAGCTATTGCGCATGGCTGATTGGATGGTTGAAGACTAATTCCTCACAGGACCACAGCTGGTTATCCAAATACACCAATCATGGATGAAATAAAACACAACCGCAGCAACTTAACAGACAAAATTAGAATTCTAGTAAGTAGAATAAAGCAATGCAAAATAAGACACAGAGGGCTTGGTAATAAAATACTCAACTTGTATATATGAATATATATTTAGTCATTTAACAATATTATAGACCTTGGAAGTTGTAAAAATGTGCAGGCAATTATGGCAATCCGGATCTGAACACCAGTAAGTCAGTATTGAAATTGCTTGAATTGAGAGGAGAGATGTGTGGAGAGAAGGGCTTGAGAAATGTAATCAAAGTACAGTAAGAGCGTGCTCATGCAATTGAACCTGATGCAGACCCTAACACAGGCATAAGCATGCATAGTTTATGGCAAAACATTTGCAACCACCACAGGGCATGTCTAAGTCCAGGGAACAACTGACAGATACCCTTTGCAACCTTTACTGGACTATTAGCATTTAGCCTTTGGAACACAATATAAATGATATGATATGAAATCTGCTTAAGCAATGCATAGGTTTAAAATAAATAAATAAATAAGAAGCTAATTTTATTATTGACTATTTTTTGTACATTCGCATTGTCACTGAAGTGCTCCCACAACGTGCAACCACCATTACTATGACCCATACATTTGGATTGCTGGGAAAGGGAATGTATCTGTTAAAGTAGTTGCATTGTGCTGGACTGTACTGTGTATGTACACAATCTGGATCTCGTAAAGGCTTTCCATTATCTCTGTTCGGTTTTACAGAACTGGTGACGAGTTTGTTTTAGCATCCAGGTCTGGAGTATATTTTGCGATGATAAGGATGAACGTCAGTAAAAGTAGAGCAAAGTGTTGCCCTCGTAAACTAACTAGTACATGCTTAGAGCAACAATCATTTAACTGAAACACAAGGAGTTTCAGGGAGAAACATCTAACATCCAATAATTTATTTGCTGTCTATGCATTTGGTCAGTTTATATCTACTGCTTTATGGGTCATGGGAAGTACTGCATATTGTATGGCAAAGAATGTTCTAAAGGGGGAATGAAGATAAAGAATGTGTGTCAGCTGCTAATTTGAAAGAATATGATACAACTTCCTTGCACAGATGTCCTCTGAAAACATTCCATGAACTCTGGATTCCTTCCAATCCTATAGTCCTTCCCTCATAATATATGTATTTAAGGAGAGAGTCAGTCACTGAGCCAGTCATATGTTAATTAAAACAATTCTGAATGAATTGACAAAAAAATCCAAGCAAAGTAAAGCATTTTTGCATTGAGGCAAAATTTCTAAGTAATCACTAATTAAAAAATATTCATTCAGCGGTGCTTTAAATCAAAGTGGCAGGTGCTAGCTTCTGCTTTGGTTATGAGAATAGTCTATCTAGTAAAGATTTTATGTACTTAGTACTATTATTTATGATCTCTGTTTAACAAGCAGCAGTATATCATCTACTGCACTCCACAAGGGCTTCACTTGTGTTGACACGGTGCCCTCTACACCGTGTCTCGTCCTGGCAAAGAAGCAACAACCATTCCAAAAGCACAGCATGACATTTTTTAATTTACACTTAGGTTTCCACTTGAAGAGACAAGCCAAAACAAACTATTCTTCCATAAAAAGCATCATGGGAATAGTTGCCTCCCAACATTAATAATTATCAGGGAAAAAAAGTGTGATTTTCCGCTTTCACTTTTCATGTGCCTACTATCTTATCTGTCTGCAGCCTGTTCATTAGGACATGACTGGTATTTTTTTTCGTTCATTTGAATAATTCACAGATGTCAACTTGCTGGCCCACTGTGTCCCTCTGAATTACAGGCCTTTGTGTTTTTTTTTTTTTTTTAGAAATCTATACCCTCCCTTGCTGTAATTAGAGCTAGTGTTGGATTAAAATTGTTAGGTTAAGATCAGTAATAATCGGTCTGTTAATGATATAGGAATTTTAATTATACCCTGAAGCCATAATTGCTTTTTACCCATTTTTCCTTTGTAATTTCGGTCGTATTGAAATTTTTTTTTGTCTTACTTTAGCATAAAGGACTTAAAATTGATTGTGAAAAGAAATAGTTAAAAGTCAAAGCAACTTCTGATTTTTTTTTACATATGTGATATCTATTTGGCTATAGTTATTGAGTAAAGATATTTATAGTGTAAATTATATCCATTATATGTTTAGTTAAATGTATTAAATTCCACAAGTGCTATGTCACATATGGAGAATGGAGAAAATTTACTTCATCGTGAAATATACTCTGTTCTGTAGCATCATTTTTAAATGTTGATGTTAAATATAGATATATGTGCACCCTTAAAGTCAGTTTTAAGACAGAAGACAAAGTGAAGCTTTAACGTGTGTCCATTTTGGTCCCTCACTGGAACTTTTTGCTTGCCTCTGTATAGGACTCAACCAACAATCAGCGATGTAAAGTGTTGCATATATTAGTATCCCTTAACAAATAACAGTGAATTCATTTGCAATCTTACGAGGAAAGTATTTTGTTATTAATTCTCTCTTGTCTCCTATACTATTGAAGGTGGATAATAACTGTAACACACTTAAAGAGGGCTATCAGAACCTTTAAATGTACAATTCCTGTATCTGTGGGATGTAATTAATGATCTGCTGACTGGGCAACACATACATAATACACATAATTTGGACAGAATTGATGAGGAATTTATGGGACAAGAAACAGAATGTGTCAGATGTAAAATGTCAGCAAAAAATTACTAAAGCACAAAGCAGTAGATACTTATTTATAATCTTTTTTGGAGAAGTCTATATATGCTTTGTGTGACAATGTTTTTAGCATTAAAAGTCTTGCTACATGCTATAGCTCCTCAGTAGGAGGGTACCAGGCATCAGAAGTTAACCAAAGAACAGGGACGCATCAGGGGGAGGGAGGGTTTTAGTAGCATGGTAACTCCCTTCCACACCTAGGATTAGCAATACTTTTCCTCCGGCCACTAATGGCCACCCAACAGCATTCCGTTTACCAGCCTGTTCTCTCTCCTCTTTCCTCTCTCCTTCCAATACTCACACCCAACCACCACAGGGGACAGGAACTAAGCAGATGAAATGTAAGCCTGCTGTGTCCCAGTATGTTCTGAGTTCACCTTTCCATCTGCCCGTTGTCAGAGATGCTGATAACTGACTCAGCTGAACAATGCACTTCAGATTCCCTTCCAGACTGCTTGTATCACTTTCACCTGTATCACACAGCAGTTTTCCGGCATGTATTACCTGTGCTGTTACTGACCTGTCTATCAATTAGACACTTTGGGTCGGATCCAGACCTATGCACGCCTTACGGCCGACTGCGTGGCGGGGAGTGCACGACCCCTGCACTCCCCGCACTTCCATGTCCAGATTCCTACCTTAACTTTTATGACCAGGTCTGCGGCGTTACGGTCACACATCTGGTCGTAACGTGGTTTCCCCCGCCCCGTATTGTCGTTTACATGTGTATGTCCGCCTTTACGACGTTGACGCAACTGTTGTAAATGAGGGGACAGCCCCTTTTCCGTAACAGCTGGCATACGTAACATACACTGACCCTTAGTGTATCGTAAGAAGGTCGTGCGCATGCTGTATGGAATTCCGGGTCCTTTATCCTGTATGTTAGACAAATCTGTGATTTACATGGTTGATACTAGAATAATACTTCACAATTAAAGCTGTAATATCCTAAAGTAAAATGATTCTTTACATGATATGTAGAGAACTAGATAGCCTTTTCTGAAGATGATATTGATGAGAGCATGGGAGAGCATGCAGTTTTCACAGTATGGAAAGGTGGAGATAGTCCCATATAATGAATTTATTGAACTAATGTGTGACCTAATCTAACAATATGATACAGTGTGTGTTACAGTTAAGCAATGCAGATTTATTGAACTATAACAACCCTATATCCCCCTTTTTCTCAAATACATAACCTTATAACTTGAATATAAACTGGCTAGACAAGTTTTGGTGTCCGGTTTTGCCACTGAAGGCTTTGCCTCTTATTTGACACAGCCAATAGTCTTGAGACTGGATGCTTAGTTTGGGGAGTGACACATTGGCTTATTACTTTTAATTACCATTTCTTTCAAAAAAATAGGCTTTATGTTGAGTCACCAATTAAGGCTTTGTTTGTATTTATTCAGACTGATGACAAAACTCAAGATAGAAGGGTAGCCAACTTATGGTTTCCCCATCCATCCTGTGCATTCGCATAACAGTCACTCTTTGCACATGTGCAAGTGGTGACCAATCTAAACATACACATATAGACTGCAAAACAGCCTCCCAGGTCTCTGGACACCCTAGGCAAAGTTTCTTACTGTTATCCCATCTTTTTTCTTGGACACCCTTTGCATTGGAAAAGCAGTAAAACTGTTGTTGTAAAGGATCGGCTGAGTTATGGCTCCTCAGCACAATAGGTGTTGTGGCTCATCTGAGCCTCAGCAGCAACTCATAATTGTAATTCTTAAATGATAACTGTCAGGGACGTTACAGATGAGTGACTGAGTAGAAAAAGCCAGCACTGCTGAGCATTTAAAGTACAGTATGCACTGCAGATTATTATGGTACCTGATCCCCTACATGTTGTCCTCTCAGGCCTGGCACCTTAAAGCTGTCTAGTGGTAGCACTGGCACTGCTGCCTAGGCTTTTCAGGCATTAGAGCAGACTAGGTAGCAGAGTACCTCTTCTGCAGCTACCTGGTCTGTCCTAGTTACTTTAATCCAGCCGCGGTTCCCCTCAACCACAACTTTGTATTGTTGTGCCTTCATGTTGGTATTGCAGGAGAACTACTTTATAGCAGGAGAGGTGTGTACCCACTTTGCTTAGTCCAATATCAATGCTGCCAAATTTAGAGTATATCTATATTTGCCTTTATTTTAATTGCATTCTTAAAATGCCTTTTTTTTTCTTTTTAACCTGCAGCCCAACCAATTTTTTATACTTTAGCACCCAGAAACTATTAAATATTATACGACCGCAGATACTGTAATTGTATTGAACCAAGTGTGTTTGGGCTCTCCATTTGCACAATTGAGAAACAAGCTATAGCATGTGAGATTTCCTAATTATATTGATGAGCAAAGTGCTGAAGATGCTTTCTCACTCAACATTGTCAGCACCTTTTTTTATATGCCCAAGATGAAAGCCGCTTGGTATTCTTGTGATATTGGTTGCAGAAATGCATTAAACTGAAACATAATCCAGCACAAGATTCTATAATTTCTTTTTACTTTTTTATTTTTTCTGTAAATATAATTAGCTGTGAAGGTGCCTGGTTACAACAAGCAAATTGTATTTCTAATTCAGTATGATCTCTCTGTTGGCCTTGAGGAGTCAGTAATGTATAATCTTTATTCCATATTCTTTCTTCAAAGAACAATCAAGATCTAAAAGAAAGTATTTTAAGAGACATTAGAGTGTTTCTTGGAGGAAAGTGTGCAGGTCCATAAATCTTTACTTATCTTTATTCAGAATGCTTTCCCAAGCAAAGAGTTCTAGCTTTCAACATGCATAAATCTTATTGTGTCTCTGTAAATTGATTATTGCTGTTTTGAATCTTTCACAATAACATAACTAGAAGAATTATGGGATTCTTTAATGGGTTTTAACTTGAAAAGAGTACTTTATAAAGGAAAATAACAGCTGCTTTAACATTTACAGTTTGGAGAAAGGGCTATTAAAATAGTAAGACAAATTCCACTCCTCCTCCCTTTTGTCATAGATAGTCAACCATTATAGAAGAGGAAGCTTAGATTAATGAACAGATAGGAACTGATTTATTAAATGCTAAGTCCACTCAACAGCCTGGGACACAAGTATGTTTTGTATGTATTTGAATTTAGGATATGCTTTCAAGGAACCAAATTGACCTTATGTAAACTTGGGAAACGTTATAAAAATTTTTGTACTGTCCTGCAAGCAATTTTACTGTCACTTGTGATACATATATGCACTTACACAAACATCTGTAAAAGGGTGTAGTATTTTAGTGCAAAATTCACCGTTCAGTATTCAGACAGAATGGTATAGTCTGTTGCTGGTTAATAACAGTGTTGCTGGGGCATTTCCTTTCCTGTGTTTCTGTTGCTAGCAGATTACCCCTGCCTTTAATGCATCTGTTTGCATTAACTTATAAATTGATCTGATGAATTTCCATTTTGTGTCTGTACTGTTTGCCTGAGAGGTGCGATTTTACTGTGATCTCCCGTCCCTGACCATCAAAAACACATGTCAATATACTGTCTTTTTTTTTACAGACACTACACACGACATGGTTGAAAGTCTTAGCCATGCTGTGCTGATAGAACTACAAGGCTAAGCATTGCTTAGCCTTGTAGTAATATCAGCGTCAGCATGGTAAGGCTTCTAACCCACTTCTTCCCATCCGGACCTCTTCAAATGACGGTGAGGTCGCTAGGGGGCAGTACTTTTTATAGTGGAGATGACGTCACAAACAGTAGAGGACCAATGTAACTGACGTAATCTCCACTATAAAAAATACTGCCCCCTAGCGACCTCACCGTCATTTGAAGAGGTCCGGATGGGAAGAAGTTCTGCAGCGTCCTGTCAGCAGCTGAAGAAAGTAGAATCGCCATCGGAGACTAGAATGAAGATGAAGACTTCTATCAATTGAAGAAAAATCATCTCAGCTATAAGAAAAAACGAAAAAAGAAGACTTCAAACTGTGAGTGTAAAAACATTTTTATTTAATACACACGATACAATACACACATTACACATAGGTTAGGAGAGATGGCCACAGCAGGTAAGTGCACACAGTAGGGGACAATGTTAGTTAGGGTTTATAACTTGTTTACATGCATACTGTCTTTTATTCTTTAATGTGTGTTTAATGTGAACGGTAATTTATTTTTAACACTACCGCACACACACATGGCTGCAATCGTTAGCCATGCTGCCGCTGATATTATTACAAGGCTCATCATTTCTGAGCCTTGTAGTTCTATCAGTACAGCATGGCTAAGGATTTAAGGCTAATCGCAGTGGCAAAATCGATTCTTTGTAAATCCCGCGATTTAAATGAAAAAATCGCCCCAAAATCGTGCTACAGTAATTACTGTAGCAAGCACTCCAGCAAAAGGATGTACATGGACATTGCTGAGTTCTTCTTTGCTTATATCTTATGTCTATTGGAGATTTTTTCATGTTTGATTTTTGTCCTCACTTTGCCTGATATGCTGTGCTGTCTTTATTAAATATTTTTCTATTTTTGCTCAATTATATCTACTGCCTAATTTTGTCTGAGTGCTGGCTATTGTGTGAGCTCTTACACAATTGTGTCTTTATATATATATAAAGTGCACAACAGAGTTCAAGGTAATCAATAAAATACCAATGGAACCTATAGACAATTAGGGATCCAAACATTAAATGTAAAAAGATTGGCAACAAGATATAAAAATAAAAATAAACACTACCTAATCCATACACATGTGC
>WWET01000133.1:92237-106365 GCA_011038615.1 Limnodynastes dumerilii | reverse complement strand
AGGGTAGGGTGCCCAGGGACCTCGGCCCGGCCCTGGTACTAAAGGTGGCCACCTAGTTGATAATTTTCACAGTATCAAAGGCACCAGATACAAAGTATAAACAGCATCCAGTTCCAACAGACTCAGTTCTTTATAGAGGTTTAAGCGAAGGGGGACATAGGAAGGGGGCATAGAGGCCTGAAGGGGCATATGAAGGGGCGCATATAAGGGGGGGGACAGGCCAACCTTCGCCTAGGGTGCCCAGGGACCTAGCACCGGCCCTGGTACTAAAGGTGGCCACCTAGTTGATAATTTTCACAGTATCAAAGGCACCAGATACAAAGTATAAACAGCATCCAGTTCCAACAGACTCAGTTCTTTATAGATCAGAGGTTTAAGCGGATAGCAACACAAGACGACAAAAAAAATATGAAGGTACAGAACAGAAGACAGCGCTAATTAAAACTAATAATAAATATTTTAAACAATGAGTCCAGATTAAAAAGTCTATACAAGCGGCATACAGGTGTATATAAAATCCACCTCATAAAAGTTCAATCGTTCTAGGAAAGTACTTAAAAGTAGACCCCAAATAACTAGTCCTCAAAAATTCTTCCACAGACCCTCAGGTATTAGATCATGATTCCATGGAGTACATGTGGAAAGAAAAAACAAATGTAAATAATCTAAATAAAAACAGTTCAACCATCCACTGGATTTAGGAATCTAATACAAGAACCCAGGGTGATAACGCGTTTCGTTCTGGTTTGGAACTTTTCAAGCCTGGAGAGAACGTGAAGTCTGGCCAATTATTTAAAGAGCTGCATAATTGATTATAGGTTAGGTTAGTAATGACTTCCGGTATAATGAAGATAATTGTTAGAACTAACTGGCTTATTATAATTTTTCACACAATGGGCCAGATCCTGAGCTACGTTTCCTTTACATTTCCTAGCGTAAAGTATTTACACTAGCGTATTCTATATGTACTCCACTTGGCACTCCCTTCGCATGTACATACTCTGGCCGCTTTACGCTTCCCGAACCCTACCTTAACTTTACACAGCGTAAGTACTGACGTACGTATAGGCAGCACCTAATTATGAGCCTAAGCCTGCCCATACTGTACGATTTAAATGCCTCAACCTGCCTCTGAAGCGTAATTACGGGTGTCGTATGACTGGCACGCCTCTTTGTACGTAGTTATGATGAAAATACGTGACTGCACTATATGCGCTGAGTTACGTGGCGTAACATCTGCCGCGCACATGCGTAGTTAGTACTAGTGGGTGCTTTCACGCTAGCGGCTAGTGTCAAATCACTAGCGTATGTAACTCTGGAGCTACCCCCATGGTATCATTCTGGGTTGTCAAAGTGAGATCTAGATAGTTTATAGTGGACTTATGAAACGTAGCAGTGAATTTTAAATTCTAATCATTAAGATTCAAATAATTGACAAAAGTATCAGCCTCTTTTTCATTAAATGCCTCAGGGTTGAGTCACTGCCCAGGGCCTTTTACTGTGACCCCTTTTAGGCATAGAATCACACCAGGTTGCATAAAAGGGGCTCACAAAGGCCCATGTTTATTGTTACAATAGTTAAACAAACAGTCAATAAACGATAGTAAAGACAAACAAATAACAATGGAATACAGTAAAATCCACTGGGATAGTGACGGAAGAAGGCAGTGTGGGTGCTAGTGATGAATTAAGCTATACCAATAGCTACCAGTAAAAATAAGATGGGGGAGTAACTATCCACCAAGCGCAGGCATCCTGTTAAACCAAAATGGGGGCATCTACTACCCCACTTGCAAAGAACGCTGCGCTACAGCCCAATGAAATTTTGATGGGGTGCTCCCAATTAATTAACTGGACCCAGACCCGCCCATCAAATGAAACCCCAGTACAGCGGGCGTTACCACCGTGACCAAACCAATTACGTGGCTAAGGGAGAAAATGGCCGCCACATAGCCCGGTTGACATACCGTCATTGTTCATCCACAGATACAGACGAAGCTTCCGATTGCCAAACCTGCCTTGGGACGATATCTGACCACAGAATGATGATTGAGGGCCATCACAAAAAGCGTGTATAACATTAATTGTGGACATCTGGCACACGTCATTCCCCCGATGTGTAAAATGAGGAAGTCCGGTAGCCCGCAAGATCTAACCATGTCCAGGAAACGACCACGAAATTCCCCCATCGCATACAAACTTGTCCAAACCATCGTATGGTGTAAGGCAGTGATGAAAGAGATGCTGCACCCCGACCTTGGTACCATTCTGCACAAGAAACGTAGGAATGACCGAATATCCATACCGTGTTTTGTGATGCGGGACACGCCAGATTTGTAACAAGAAGTGTAAAACATTCATAAGAAAGAGATGGGACGGTGAAAACCCTAACAATGAAAGCCACCTAGCAGTTTAGCCAAAGGGGCAGCTAAAGGCTAACTAACTAAGTGAGCCCTAGTCCCTGAGAGAAGGCGAACAACCCCCCTGAAAACCTTCTTAAAGAGAAAACTGGGGGGGAGCCCTCCATGCCCCGCTCACAGGTGGCATGCCAGGCATCAATGGGCCCCTTCATGTACTAGGGAGACGCCGAAAGAGGGCCCTGACAGCTAGCTATCAGTTGGTGAGTCCGGGTCAATATATTTGCGAAAGCAGGAAGAACTCCATCGACCCAGGTGCTGAACAGGCGCATCTGACACTCCAGCTATAGCTGCCAATGTGGCTGCCCCATTCCGAAAGGAATAAGTCCTGTAGGTAGCCCGATCCAGTCCCAGGACATCAAGTGCTCATTGAAATATGGCCCGAAACTGGAGAGTGGTGAGTGGGGGTCCATTGACGTGGGACAGCCACAATGGGCTTCCAGAAGGACGGACTGAAAGGAAGCAGAAACACAGAGCCAGCGGACATATCCGGGAATAGGCTGATCTTTTTAGTGTCACCCACCTGCCCCTGCCAGTTTGGTCACACTTAGAATGATGATTTCTACAGAGAACTTCCTCCTGATTTACCACCATATTTGCCAAGTACAGCCCTGAATCCAGGGCAGACGAGAACTATCAACTAGCTCCCCAAGGCGAAAGGCGCCAGAATAGTCCATGGCAAAAGTGGTGGAGAACAGGAGGGACTCATACTCACTAGATGTCAAAGAGGGGAGTGCTCCTATAAGGTCCACTAATGTTTTAGATGTGATGGGCCTACGGTGGTCAGGGGCAATGGGTCGCGTGGATTAATGCTTTAGAAATCAGGAAGCCCTTTGTGACATCCCAGAATCCCTCGAGTTTTAGAAAAAAGGAAATCCCTGCAATTATTGTGCCTATACTAGCCCTAGATTTGCCTGCTAGGTAGGTATTCCTGCCCTATGAACTCCTTTTTATGCTTTGATAAAGTCCCGTGAGGGGGTCAAAATGCGTAAGCTTGAGATGCATCATTATTTTTTATTCCACATCGCATACTATCTGTACTTTATTCAATGAAAGAACCTGTGGATCCACTCTTATATTGATTGGAACTTGCACTTTCTGTACCAGCAGGTGGTGTTTTACCACAGAACTTCCCTTCTCTCCCATTTGATCAGATGTCGGCTGCTCTCATTTAACTCAGGAGGCATACCTGGAGGTGTACAAAAGAACTGCAGACTTCTACTGCTAAACACCCCAGGAGCCATGGTAACCTCATGTACAACTGACCTTCTTTGATCATATATCCGTTTTTTCTATTGAAGACACATGATTGCTAGCACAATACTATATCTTGCCGTATTCCATTTTACACAGAATTACCATTGAACTGCTAAATGTGCAATACTTTATATTTAAAACTATATAGGAGAGCCCAGCATTAAGCCTCTTAGAATGAATTACTTTATCTCAAAGTTCGTTGGATTACAGCTCTGTGCTATATTCAATTATACTGTGTTTTTTTTCCTAGGTGAATGTTTTTGTTGGAATTTTACATAGGATACTTTGTTATCTTTTTCTTATTGCAGTAGTGGATTGTTATTATTTTACTTGTTTATATTAAAGATCATATTTTTTAGCTACTTGGTTGCTCTGTTTTCCCTAGTGAATTCATCCATTTGTATTTACTAGTTTGTTTTTTTTCATTGGTGTGTTTATTTAATCTTTTGTTGTTTTGCTTGAGAGTTGGCAGTGACTCTCCCTCACAGCTGAACCTATTTAACCAGAGTCTTATTGCTTTTTGTGTTCTATGAACTCCTCCAGCAATTCCTGGCATCGAGGGCCGCTACAGCAAAATTAAGTGAACCTAGAAGGGATTGCAGGTCCTGCAGTGAAATCTTATTAGACGCCAGGGCATTCGCCACCTTAGTCCGGAGACCCACAACCTTGTCATCCGGCAACCTGCATAGCCCAGCTACAGTGTCGATTTCAATGGCCAGATAAGATAGGCATGTCGTAGGATCCTTCGTCTTATCGTGGGCTCTAGGTACTCCCAAGGAATGAAACAGGGTGGACACAGAGAAGAGGTTACCCCACAAGGGGGAATCGGGTGGGGCCACCAGAAGGAAGTAATCCAAGTAGTGGACCACCACTGGTGACCAGTGCCCGCTACTATGCACCAATGTAAAAAAGAGCTAAAGAGCACAAAATAGGCACATGAAATTGAACATCCCATGGTTAGGCAACGGTCTAAGGGACAGGAGGCGAAAGGCAGATTCAATGTTGATTTTTGCTAGGAGGGGATCTGGACTGATGTTCTGTACAATCATTAAAGCATCTTCGAAAGATTAGTAGTGCACAGTGGAGTGTGCGACAGGGATGGCGTCATTCACCGACATGCCTCTAGGATGAAACATCTGTTGCATTAGCCAGAACCTGCCTGGGGCCTTTTTGGGGACTACTCCTATAGGCGAAACATGAAACAGAGAGAAATAGGGGGTTGAGGAAAGGGACCAATCATACGGCCGAGGGCAATCTCCCAATCCACCGTCTCACGGAGCTAAGTCGGGAAATCATGGGTGGACCGCAAGTTACGAGGGATTAATCGAGAGACAGGCTTGGCAATTGGAAGGAGGAAGCCTGAGGCCGCTGATACTTTATCTGGATAGCATTCCAGCCATTCCACTAATTTATGTAGAATTACCAGGGACAGGTCCTTGCTGAGGGCCAGGGCCGGGTCTGCCACGGGCAGCCTTTGGGGCTGAGATTTGATGTCTGCATTTGCGTGACAAGTGTGGCCCCCCACCCACATGCAGAGATGCTTGTAGGGGCGGTTGGTTCCTCTCTTACATTGGGAGTGGTTGAACGCGTAGCAGCGACCAGTATTGGGAGTTGTCTTAGGGGTTGTGTGTTCCTCAGAAAAGACTGCATCGTTGCCGGGGGTGCCTGTGCTTGATGTGTCGTGCCTAACCAGGCGTCAACATCGCGGATGCCGAATGAAATGTGACGCTTGCCTTCCCATTTCTGCCTTAAGCGTTTGTCATAGTTGCGCCAGCAGTGACCAGGTAGAGTGGTGTGAAGTGTACGTACCTCATTCATGTACGTACACAAATTGCCAAATTAAATTGGGCGATCCTCACAACAGGCGGTTAAGAAAGCCAGGAACCCACCAAGCCAATTCTCGATGGACGTAAGAGCTTCTGCGCCTATGCCGGGCTTCTTCTGGGTAGCGTCCAATGCAAGCTTGGCATCCGCCGTAACTGTAAACATATCAATAAATTCCCCTTGCCTTATCCGATTGCGTACTTTGGGGCGTACTGTCTTGGCTACCGGTGTAATAGAGCAGTAGACCATGTTGTCCCGGTTAACAGGAGGGTCGGACGTAGCTGCGGCTGCCCTATTTTTTGAGCTAGAGACCAGTCTCCCACCCAAGAGATGTTTACCCAGAAGTTTCAATAGTTTCAGTGGATGTAGCCCCTGGGATGGGGAGGAGTCTGTGTCAGTAAGTGCCTCTGTGCCCGACTCACCAGCATTAGCTAGACCAGGTGCTGGAATCGATTTCACCGCAGGGCCAGTTGCTCTACTGGTGGAAGGCTGAGGTTCTCCAGACGTTTCAGATGCTGTCGGGAGGGGGACACGGGGTTGCAGTCTCTCGGCCAACGACCGCCTGGTGCTTCTTCATTTGCTTCCTTGCTGCGCCTCCATCTGTAAGTTAACTGAGACAGAATGTGCATTAGGGTCCAGGAGGGGATGGTGTCCTGTGGTAGGGGTGCAGGAGCATCCTGAGGAGGGGCTGTAGGGGGAACCGGTAGTGGGACCATGGGTACCAACTGTGTAGACAATACCACCTGAGGTGTGTCTATGGCGTCGACAGAGAGTGGTAGCGGAGAATCCACCGGAGCTTGTGTATAACTCGAGAAGTGACCCGGTGGGAGTAGTGCTGTGTGCTGTATCTGAGGCAAATACCCCTGTACTGGGGACCCCTGGTAAGGGGCCGAGGGCTGACAGCTCCAGGGGTTAAAATATGGCCACAGGGTGTAAGGAGTTGGGCCGTGTGCCTTTGAGTGCCAGATGGAAGGCCACAGCTGAGATTTTACATCACCAGGTTGAAGGTCCTGCGGGCAAAGAGGAAAGAAAGAGAGTGAAGTGGATTTATAAAATCTCCCATAACTGAACCACCCCTCTGCTATCATTGGACCCCCCCTGTCAAAAACATTAAAACAATTAAACAAACCCCATTAAGCTTATGCACTTCCCAACCCAGGGTTTAACTGCCTTCGGGCCAAAAATGCTTTAACCCTCAGTTATCTAACTGTCTAACCGACTGTTTATCAATCCAGACTTCTGAACCACCACCATTTTACATTCAGACAAGTTGGAAAACTTAATGTAGCATTGGATTGTAGGTATAGGAAGTCCATTGATGCGAGGTGGTGGTCTTCACACATTCTGTGTTGGGATTTACACAAAATGGAAGTTGCTTAGATCAATTTATAAGTTAATGCAAACAGGTGCATGAAATGCAGGGGTAATCTGCTTTAACAGAAACAAAGGATGCCCCAGTAACACTGCCATTAACTTGTAACAAACTATACCATTCTATCTGATAAATAAAACCTTTTGGCATTAACTTATAAATTGATCTGAGCAACTTCCATTTTGTGTAGTTTTTTAAATGTCTGATTGACAGGATGATTGACCCTCATATAGTAACAAGCATTTATTACATGGAAACAATTTGAGTCCTGTGACTGTATTCTGATTTAATAACGCTCATGTGCTCATAAGTCCATTCATATGGATCACATCCCGCCATCGGAGGCTGTTGCTGAGTGGACTACAGCATCTATAGTGATGCATTCCACGTATAACAGGCTTCCACATGCATGCACAGTAGGAAAATTCATAAAAAAAATGAATACCCAAAACAGAAACTTAAAGATGGATGATAGTTGTGTGATAAACCTTGACTAGATTGCCTCCCACAAGTCTCCAATCATTTACCTTGGTTTTGAATGCACACTTTTCCTCTGAAATATATGCTTGGAGCATACAGTAGCTTTCTTTCCTGAACACTATAAAATGAATCACCAATCAAACGCTCCCTTTCTAAAACTATGCAGGTTTCCAATAAAGATTTTGTGGAACTGCTTATGCAGCAAGAAATCTGGGATATCTGTGATAAATAGAATGCAGATTAACGGCTTTCTCATCTGCAATAACTGCAGCAACTGTTCCATAAAATTGTTATTTGAAGTAGCAATAGCCTTCGAGTGGATTTATTATCTTCCCAAGAAGAAATATTTCCTTGGTGATTACTGCATTGTAAAGGACTAATGTAGCATTTCATATTTTCTGCAAGGATCCTCTTTCTTCGGGAAATTTGGTTACATTCACATTAAAGATATTTATCTTCTACCTTTAATTATAAAGCTATGAACCTGAAGACAAATAAACAAAACAAAATGGACTCCGTTTGTACGTAAAGCTGTGTACACATTGGAAGATTATATGATGATTATCATACTGATTAGCTGATATCGTCAGTTAACTCTGACATCTGACTAGTGTGTACAGTCCCATGATGCTGCAAAATTGTCTGAAACAGCATCATATGGCATTACATTTCTGAAACAGGCTAATTTTTGCAATCAGCAATGTCCTGATGACAGTGGATATCTTTAGCGTGTATGTTGTTCAGATCTTTAGTTCAACAATTCTCGTTCATCTTCTTGCCTTTTTTTATTTTAGTGCAGCAGTGGGTTATGGGAACATCTTTACATAGATCCAGCATCAGTGTGTACGAGTGTCTCGTTTTCCTCATCAGCCTTTTAAATCGTGACTTAAATCGGGTTAACCCTATCTTATCATTAGTACACTTTATATGTCTGCCCAGCTTAAGTGTGTTTCCAACATTGTATCTATTTACTAAATAATTTTTTGTTGCTTTCCTAAGTGCATGATTATATGTTTAGTTTGTCACATTTTAGGCTATTTTGTGTAAACAATTTCCAGGTTAAATTAATGTCAATTACAGCAGGTAGACTAATCCAGAATTTTTACAAATCAGTTGATATAATGGGTTCAGTGGAAAAGATAAAATACTTTGCTGTATGTTACAAAAAGTCATACTATAAGAAACAGCTACTAAAATTTCCAGTTAATATGCATTTGCAATTATAGCACAAAATTATTTTATACAAGTTACCTGATATAAAGGAGCATTCCCATGTTCATTGTACCCAGAGTGACTTTCTTGTAAATTACCTACTATACTATTTACTGATAAGTTTAAATATAATGAACTACTGCTGTTTTTTAAAATTCACAGAGAACCAAATATATATTTTTTTACTTACCACTGAACTTTAATACTGATTTCAATAGATGGAATTAGAGTCTCCTGTAATTTGACATAGTTTTGCCCAATTTTTTATATTCCACATGATTTCCTATTATTTTTCAACTTTGCATTCGGTCTATAATCTCTGGTTATGGTTTCATGACACAACCATCAGGAGCACTTATGCAGGAATTTGGTTATTGTATGGCAGTAGAGGTGACTAAGTTACCACCATTAGTGGTGTTGTATATGCAGTTCAGCCTGAAGCGACTTATTTATCCTTGGTGTCCTCACGTGTTATTCCATCCTAACTTCTTTACTGTTTTTGCTTCCTATGTAAACAAAATTTGTCTATATATTGACTTTTATTGCTTTCTTAGACTTTACTATTTTCTAAATTTTTAGCCGCAGATTTTTATACTTTATATTGGATTTGCATATAAGTAATAGTAAAGCACAGGTCACATGATAAATTACATTCTTTTGTCCCTAGAAGACATTACACTAACGGTGTGGTATCACAAGTTAAGGAGATGTTTTCCATGTGTTTTTTTCCTATACTTTTCACTCACATTGGTGAACATAAGTAAATCCCCCAGTTTAGTGCCAAGAACCATAAATTCTTATTCTGTGGTGGGATTAGAGAACCTCTTTTGTTAACCATCTTCTCATTGGACCACATTCAACGACTTTGATGCATGTGGATTCCTTTAATCATACCAACACACTAATAACAACTCCCCTCACAAGGATGGACTTCTAATACCCATACCCATAACCAGCCTTAAAATAACCTTAAGTTTATTTACTGTATATTGTAATACAGTAACACTTTGGGTTAGATTTACTAAACTGTGGAAAAGAAAAGTGGAGATGTTGCCCATAGCAACCAATGAGATTCTAGTTCTCACTTTCCTATTACATACTAAAGAATGTCAGCTAGAAGCTGATTGATTGCTATGGGCATTTTTCCTTTTTTTCCAGTTTAGTAAATCTAGCCCTTTGTCTCTGCTCTAAGAGACTAATGAGAACTACAATGCAGCAGCACTTTACGGCAGTTCCCACAGAAGGAGACTGGACACAGAGGATGGCGGGTTTGGAGCCTTGGTGATCCCAGGACCTTTCTACAGCTGGCTCATCTCGTTTTTCCATTAGCTTTGAGAGTCTTCTTTAGAGTATCAAATCCGGATTTTTATATATACTTTTTAAATGTGTTGTATTGATTAATATTAAATGTGTAAATGTGTAATCTGTATAATTCACTTCTACCATCAAATGTTGGATATTGGTCTTTTTTATTGACACTTCATTTTATACATACGGTTGGATCTTATTTGAGTGGTGTACTTTTATTGAGCTGTATATTACCAACACCACAGGAGTCACTGCAGCGCTTATCTTTTACCCATCTATTTTTATTTTCTGAGAGTGCTAATTATGAATTCATTCAACAAAAAAATAATCACAGAACAGGGAACAATTAGCTAACCTGATATATAGGCAGCTGTTACATTGATAATTATTTATTAATTTATATTATTTTGATTATATAATCCATTATTATGTCTTTCTTTAAGCCGTCATTTTATAAATAAAATGCTAACATTAAACTAAAAGTTATAATGCACATTTTTGCTAAAGAGGTAAAATTCTAAGTAGAACCTAACACAAAAAAAAATCAAACTCTGAAAGTAGACATTTTGTTCTTATACTGTTAGAACTAACTATCTCTTTGCTTTGATATTTTGCCATCCAACACTAATGGGTATCCTGACTATTTTAAGAACAGCACACCGTATGATCTTTAACCCGCAGTTGCAAGCTACTTTAATTTTTCCCTTTTGCTAGAAAGTGCAGTGAACAAATATTTTTTATTTCACAGTTACTTTTAAAACATTCTCTCTTTGCTACTGTAATTATTTTTGAAATTTTATGAGATTTAAAAAAAAAAAGACGACACAAAAGAAGCATCTTCAAGTTAATTATAAACTATATGCATCTTGAAAACTCTTTTAACTCAGTATCACTTCAATTTGTTTCAAGATATCACCCAACAAAAGACACTCTTCAAACTAGTACAGAAATGACTGACAAGAATACATTAAAGAAGTAGTTCAAAGAGATGTGTAGTTCTTCTTAGGTGACATGACCACCTGAAGTGTGAAGATCTTCCCTCTAATTAAAGTTCTGTATTATATATACTGTTTTATGTAATTTTCAAGGATATGATTTTTGTTTTTGATTTTTTTTGCACCTATGTCAATGATGTTAGAAAGCTCATCTATTGCTTGTGCTTAAAATCTTTGAAAAGAGCAGTTTGCAGGGTGTCTTAAACATAATTATTTAATCAAATGTATATATTTTAACTTAATGTTTATAGGGCTTCCACTTTACAATATTTTTTAAATAAAATTCACCATCTCCAGTTTGGTAGGACAGCCTATTATACAACAAATAAAAAGAGGGGTGGTCACTGAAGGTGAAGTCTTCATAAAAATGTAATTGCCCCCCTCTGCTACCCTTTTACCCCTTCCCCACCTGGTAGCTCCTTCTCAACCTCTCACTGCACTCTATCCTCTCCTCCCTGATCTACCAAGCTTGACACCTCACAGTTTGCCTTGCTATCTGAGCTTGCTTCACTTTATTGTATTTTTGTTATATATTTATATTAATAATTTATTTTATTATATACTATGCTGTCCATGCTGTCTGTACAGTATTTGACCAGCTTTACTATTACACTGTTATTTAGATTTGGAAGAGTAAATGCTACATCTCAACTCTAATATTGCTTGCAACAGATGAAATATGACTCCCCTGAAATCAACATGGTTTTCCCCAGGAGTAACTTTCCTCTTTTAACTTTAAACTCTGAATCAGGTCCGATAGGCCTGATCCAGATCTACGCTCATGTAACGCTCTTGTGCGTAGCATATTTATGCCAGCGTACCTATGATGCACTCCCCTAGCCACTCCCCTTGTTTGTACTTACTTTTGCCATCTTACGCCGAGCAAACCCTACCCTAACTTTTCTAATCGTAACCGCGGGCGTCCGTAAGCTCCTTGCTTAGTTATGATGCTTGGTACGCCCATACTATACGATTTAAATGCCTCACCCCACCCTCGGATTTCGTATGGCAGGCACGGCTCCTCGAGCATTGTTACGAGGCTGGTACGCTCAAGGCCCATACGCTCAGAATTTTGCTGCGTAACATCTGCCCCGCACATGCGCAATAAGTACAAATGCCATTTTTATGTTTACGCAAAGCGTAAAAACACGGGCGAGCATAGTTCTGGATCAGGCCCGATGGGCCTGATCCAGACCTATACTCGCAGGCGATCTAACACTGATCGTAAGCGTAAAATCGCTATAAAAAACCCACTGCGCATGTGCACAGTGACAACTTCCGGTCGTACCAAAGACCTTTTCGTAGCGGCGATTCGGACATCCGTATTGTTTGCGTTTTTTCCGACGACGGGGCATGTTTATAGTACGAAGTTAGTACGGACACTGGAGTTAAGGAATGTAGGTGGGGGGAGCCATTTAAATTGTACAGTATGGGCGTGCTTAGGACGCTACGTACAGCGGGTCGCTACGAAAATACGTACGAACACATGGAAAAGTTAGGGTAGGGTTTGGCGGGCGTACTGAAAG
This sequence comes from Limnodynastes dumerilii, assembly GCA_011038615.1. Taxonomy (NCBI): domain Eukaryota; kingdom Metazoa; phylum Chordata; class Amphibia; order Anura; family Limnodynastidae; genus Limnodynastes; species Limnodynastes dumerilii. The sequence continues at coordinate 93,974 of WWET01000133.1, read as the reverse complement.
GAAGGTAAGGGGAGTGTTGTGGGAGTGAAAGTTTTTACACTGGAGCGGTAATACGCTCCGCTGCCATGCATAGGTCTGGATCAGGCCAATGGGCCTGATCCTGAACTACTACGATGCGCTGTGCTTACTCGCACGGGAGCGTATGGCCGCCTAGCCGCCCACCCACCCTCATTAAACTACCTCCCCCCGCCCAACTACACTAACCTGAACGTAGGGACGCTGGGGGACGTCCCCTCCAGTGTCCCTACGGCGCTGCTACGGACGCCCGATCCACGAAAAAGCTGATCTTACGCCCGCCGTCCTAGCGATGGCGGGCGAAGTTCAGGATCAGGCCCAATGTCACTAAGTTTGTCTGGGCTGGGGGTTATATCTTTTTAATTAATGCTTCCAAAGACCTTGCCCAGGGGTCCTCTGTGAAGCCAAAAATTATCTCCAGAAAATGAGTAACCTAAACTTAGGGCAGAAGTATATGTCCTGTAACTAAAGGCCTCAAGGTCAGTATGAAACTTAAGTCGCTTCAGGACTTTGGGGGTACACCTGCACTGGGTCCTAACTCTTACAGAAGGAACAAAGTGGCAGTAGAAAACCACCAGAAGAGCCCCTGGGTCAAGGGCAGTTCAATTTTATGACAATAATTTATTTTATTTCTATTATTCCTGGTTCAAGAGATGTATCCTAATTGGATACAAATGCGAGTGCTAGGGAGAGGTTGGTGGTAATGGGTAAAATAAAGTTTATATAAGCAGTAAGACCCCTTATATTGTCTCTGTAGGTAAAACATTGAACAATAGTATGGGGAGCTCTTTGCTTGTACTTTATTGAGGTATGCAATCAAAAAACATAAAATATAATATAAGCATAGGAACTAGTGTCTGCAGCCACTAGTTTCGCTAACCACATATATCCTCTAAAAATCTAGCCTTGCAAAACACAACTGATCGATAACGTTACTGAGCCAACTACCAATTGACTTCAGTTTTTGTATTCCGGCATTTAAAGATAATGGGCTGGATCCAGATCTTGTTAAGTGCATTAACTTAGTTACACCTGGGCTAAACCATGTTGAATTCAGGGCGAGTCAAGTTAATTGTATACTTTGCATGCAGGGATATATCTTTAAATTGCTTACTGCACACAGATACTGACCAGCTTTACTATCACACTGTTATTTAGACTTGGGATAGGAAACATCACCTCTCAACTCTAATACTGTTTGCAGCAGATGAAATATGACTCCCCTGAAATCAACATGGTTTAGCCCAGGTGTAACTAAGTTCATGCACTTAACAAGGTCTGGATCCAGCCCAATGTGATAACACACTTAACATTCTGCATACAACATTCTGAATTCAACAACCTAAGAGTGTCCCAGAATAAGGTATATTAGCTCAGTTTAGGTGGGTCTCTAGAGTTCATAATCATGCAGTTCCAAATAGTGAGAAACCAACAGACCGCTTGTATGTGATAAATATACATGTGTCATTTGAATCAAAGATAGTTCTAATGTATATGTAATTCAAATGGCTTATGAGTGTTTTAGCCGCTGCCGTCTGTAGTATAAGTACTTGTCATTCAATTGTCTGTGTATGAACAATGTTGCCAGTGATTGGGGAATACTTGGAACTGGAGAGATATGCTGGGGAATATTGGGGAGCTGAAGACACAAGATGGGGGATACTGGGGGGCTAGAAACACATGATGGGAATACTGGGGGTGGGCTGGAAACACATAATGGGA
>WWET01000133.1:81090-92083 GCA_011038615.1 Limnodynastes dumerilii | reverse complement strand
AGACATGATGGGGGATACTGGGAGCTGGAGAGACATGATGGGGGATACTGGGGGGCTGGAGAGACATGATGGGGGCTACTGGGAGCTGGAGAGACATACTGTAGAACACTGGAAGCTGGAGAGACATGCTGTGGAACACTGGGAGCTGGAGAGACATGCTGGGAAATACTGAGAGAAATAGGGAAAAATTAATGGAGAATATATTTTCTTGAAAACAAAACTTAACTAAACAAGATATGACCAGCGCTGTTAATAGTATGGTATAGAAAAAATATAATAAAATAAAATAAATAAACAAAATGTAATCAAATATTAATTCAGAAACCAAATCAGTTAATATAACTCCAAATACAATTATTTCAAATGCAGAAGCACCTGTATATGGAATATAATAAAAAAAGCCTTCCAGTGCAATAAAATAAAGATACAATTTATTCAAACATATTAGTTGGGTACCAACAAAAGAAACAATTTAAAAAAATATATATAAAACAAAAAAATAATAAAAAAATTATACTTATGTTGGAAACAAAAGTATCCAGATACTGCACAATAGTAAACCTTTCTTTAAGAGGTCATCCGACTCTAAAGGTGGTAATTAGTATTACTGTTGTTCTGAGGTTGATCAGGCCTCACAAAAAAAGTGATACTTCTGTTGGAAACAAAAGTATCCAGATACTGCACAATAGTAAACCTTTCTTTAAAAGGGCGTCCGACTCTGAAGATGGTAATTAGTATTACTGTTATTCTGAGGTTGATCAGGCCTCAGACTAAAGACCAAAAACAATTGTAAAAGTCGCGAAAGTTGCAAAATTCAAAAGGTCGTGCTTCCCTTATTTCCTGATCACATACAGATTGCTTCAATATGTTTTAGCATTGCTGCCGCACAGAAAATAAAGATGTTCAGATCTCACCCATTCAGCCGTTGCATTCAGATGTTAAATAATAAAGTATCGTCCCGTCCAAGTCAACCCCGTTGAGCGGGTGTCCACACCGCTAGATCCGGGGGTCTCGGGACGTGGCTGCTGCTGGTGTAGCTCTCCGAATGTCAGGTGCTATGCGGTGTAGATAAGCAACCCCCTCTAGTTCCTGTGCATGCAGTTCATAGAGAGTTTCAGTGAGTACTCACATCAAGGATTGCATATATGGTAATTGCTCCAAATTTTGATATGGCGGTATGGAAGTCACAATCAAAAGTGCTCATGTGCTAAAGTGCAGTAGATGGTACCAAACTCCTGCTGCCAACCTTACGCGTTTCGTTCCACCAGTGAATTTCATCAGAGGAAAATATATTTTCTTGTCATTATGATGGGCCTTTGACTAGTCAGTATATAATACTGTAGATTGATCTGACCTCCAGTCAGATACTTGTCACTCAGATACTCCATTCAGATGTTGTAATAGTTAAGAATCTATGCTCTTCCTACCGGATGCATGTTTACTGAACTAATTGTATACCACCCTGATGTTTATTTTAGTAGCATGTTAGCACCAGAGACTTACATTTTCTACTTAACTTCAGAAATAATTTTCTATAAAAATACTAATTTAATATTATTTGTAAGGACTCTATATGAAATATAAACAAAACAATCATGTTTGGTGTTAAATTTAAGAATTTTAGTAAACATTAATTATAGTGATTCGGATCCAGACTTTCAAGCTTTGGGCACTGTCTGTGCTGATTGACTGTCAATTTTATTATGATTCCACAGTGCAAGCTCAGTTAATACCTTTGTATCAATGCAGACATAAAAACAACAGAGGTGCTGGATTAAGTTCTCTCAGTGATTTTACAGTATTACAGTATGACATTTCTGTGTTCTGGAGATAAAAAGCTATCCTCTTCAGGGACAAATTTTATTATTAATATTTGTGAAGTGTCAGAAATTATGCACAGAATTTATAAATGTATTGGCTGTAAATAGATTTTAATATTCATTATTTTGAACGATATAGTTATAAATTTATAGTCAGACTACAAAAAGTTTTACAATGAAAAATAACAGATTTTTTGCATAAAAGTATACATCTGCATATGAGCCAGTTTCCCTGAAGAGGTTTTAAAGTGCTATCATACTTAAGGTCATGCAAGTAGGAGTAGTTAAAAAGCACACAGAGATTTTTACAGTTCTGGATTCGTAGCTATATATCTAGCTATCTTTATGTAGATTAAAATGCAGATACTTTGCCAAGCTCTATCAAAACAAAAGAGCTACAATATACAGAAGTGCTAAATATCTGAAAAAAATAAAAAAAAATAGCACAACTTATGCAGTATAAAGTTTTATTACCTTTCATATATCTATGTTATTAATAAGTTTTTGCTGAGTGATGTTAAAATGTTATGGATGATTAATGAATTCTCACTTTAAGCTTTTTAATCTGGATTGACCTAATGGGCTTTTAAAACCAAATCCAGAGTTGAATAAATACTTTGACCCTTTTAACTTATCTGAATGTTATGTCTGCTCTGAACAATTAAAGTCTCTTCCAAGTAGCTAACTGACAATGACTGTTTTATAGTCAGAAAAATTATTATTAAATACAAAGAAGAGTTTTAAAGGCAAAAACTAGATAGCACATTACACACACACACACACACACACACACACACACACTTTATTTTATTTACTTTATTTTACTTGCTTTCAGCTCTGACTAATACCGTGTTCACACTGCCACCCCGGCAAAAATGCGGGATTTCAGACCTGGGTTATTGCTGGGTCTCACATCAGCCCAGCTCCTCAGACCCTGTTCAGACTGCTGCTTAGACCCGGGAAATTCCTGGGTCAGGGCCATTCATACTAAACACGGGTCTGCCCTGGCAGAGTCATCACACTGTAATTTTTTTACTGCTGCTCTGGCAACATTTGTTGCCAGGGCAATATTAAACAAATTACGTCAATCAAGTAGATTATGTGCTACCCGGGTTTTTCAACCATTGGTTGAAAAACGTGGGTAGCACTGTTCACACTAGCGGCTACCCGGGTCTGACACGGGAATAACCCTGCAAATGTCCCGGGTCTGATTTCCGGGTCATTAGACCCGGGTTGCAGCAGGTGCGCCCGTTCACACTGAGCCCTGACCCGTGTCGTTAGGGCTTGCCCTGGCAATATCCCGGGTTTTGGCTCAGTGTGAATGGGGTGTAAATGACAGCAAACAGAAAAGTGCAATTCAAAAAGAAAACGTCACCATGGAAGTATGTGTTAATTAATTCCATTGTTACTTACCATAGGCCAGAATTGTCATGATCAACAGTTTTACTGCATCTTTACATAAATTTAATTTAAAAAAAACACAAAAAAACATTATACTTTTATGCATTATTAGGTACAAGTAAACTAATGTTGTTTAAAAGAAAACCTCTTCTGAAATAATCCAAAAATAAGATTTATAGTAAAGAATCTGTTATTGAATGAGTACTATTTAAACAAATGTTCATAACAATGTCAGTTTCAGCAGCAAAAGAGGTTAATAAATCCTTTAAGCTCCAGAACATGAACATGTTTTATTTGTCTGAAAATAATACCAGCAGTTCACTGAAACATGTTAATCCACTCCTAGTCCCATTATGTGCCATTAATTGCAATAGGATGAATCTGCGGTATAAAAATTAAGAGGCGGTTGTTGTAATGAATTTCAAGAAGTTTTTAATTATAAGTTATTTCATTATATAAAACTCATTAACTTGAAAGAAACTCAAAGATAGTAGATTTTATGTAAAAAGGAGAGGACATTAAGATGGCTTTTTGAAAGCAGTCATTTCTTAAGTCAGTATTACTGTTTATGAATGTGTTCACATTTCTGGAGTTTTCTTTCCAAGGCAATTTTGTGTGTGCTAATTACTGAAATATTCAGACATTGTTGATAAATAACTTCACCAGGCAATTGATGATTTCCTCTTTATAATATAACAAAGCAACTGTAAATTGTCATGTAAAATGTAAAATGCAAAATGTCATGTAAAATAAACAGGATACAAATATGGAAAAAATTATAACAAGGAAAAACAATGAAATTGCCAGTACAAATATGCTTATTAAAATAGGCATGCCTTCATTCATTTATTTTTACAAAAGCTTATTAGCTATTTATAGGTTAGGCAAAAAATATACACACAATATAAAAATACAAAGATGAAAGTAACGTAGTAGAAATACACTTTAAGTAATCAATGGAAAATAAGAATGTTTGTATTAAAGAGGTATTAATTTTATGGTGATGAAACTGTGGATGGATACTTATTAGTTGAACTACATATTAAAGCTGGCGGCTTCAGCCTCGGTCAGGTTCTGACCAGCTTCCCCTCTACTGAGTGGTGTATGTTTGGGCTTAAATCTCACATTGTTCATTCCTCCTGGGTGAGTGATACCATCTACTTCTCTCCTGTGCGTGCACACTGCGTTTACCATCTCACAGTGTGCAGGAGTCCGCCTGTTGTAGCGGTGTTCTGTGTTCCATCTGTCAGCGTGTCCGCTCTCATTACCCTCATGGGACCTGTTTTCCACCCAGTTGTTGTGTTCTACCTGAGGCCCTTGTTGTTATCTGTACCACTCCTGAGGTATTGCATTATTCCCTGCACTATCCTTGGCTCTTTCCCCCTGCACTATCCCTGGATCTTTCCCTGCTATTTCTATCTGCTCAGTGTCAGAGTGAAGGGTTCCAGTCTTCATATCTGTGTGCAAGGGTTCCAGTCTGTATACCAGTGTATGAAAGTTCCAGTCTGTACTTCTGTGTGTTTGGGTTCCATTCTAGGTACCTACACTGCAGATTTCCCTTGGAGGCTATCACCAGGGGCTGCGACCTATCAGGTGCCAGCAGTCAAGCCTATCCCCACCATCGGGGGCTCTAGTGAATACCTGTGCCCTGGTAAGACCCTTTCCTGGGAGACTGTAACATTGCATTTATAATTCTTTTTGAGTTATTCGTCTAGTTTGGATTTGATTATACAGTGTCTTGTTGTTTTATATTGTGTGTTGGACATTATTTGCTCCATTTTGTTTTTCCACCATTTTTGCCCTCGCCTTTCCTACCTCTCTGATGTTTTTATGCTTTTGTATATTTTTTGTCTTTCGTTATTGCTGTTTTGGAGGTGCCTCCCCTACAGCCAGTCATGTATGTTGGATTTCCTGAGGTGGCTCTATGCACCCTTCCACATCACCATGTGTATGTGCTGTTTAAGATGCCTTCTAGTTTTAGGCTATTACACATGGTCCCCTATTTGTGTCTATGAGATGCCTCCGTGCACCCCTACTGTGTACTTTGTTATTTCCATATTTGTTGTGTATTTATGTTCACTTGTTTAGCGCTAAGGTTCAGGCAATTATATATGGTTCCATATTTGTTTTTAAGGTGCCTCTGTGCACCATTATTGTATACCCTGTTGCTGTTTTTTTTTCTTATGTTGCGCGGAGATGGTCTCGGTACCCCTCATTTCATACTTTACAGCGTTTGGCTACTTAGTGCTGTGGTGGCCTTCTGCCTCCATATGTTTGGTTCCATTGGTTCTTGGTTTGATTGGGGTTTGTCTTTTGTTTCTCCATGTTTGCCCTAGCATGCTTCTATGCATGTTTTTTGTTGCAATGCCACTGTGCATTGAATTTCCCTTCTGGTTCACCCCCTGCTTGAACTTTTGTTTACCGCAATGCCAGCAATTGACAGAGCTTTTCCAGCTGTCAGTCTCAATGCTACAAGCGGTTGGTGATGCCTCTGCTACCCACCTCCAGCCCTCTGATTGGCCTGCGGCACTATATATTTTCCAGTCCTACAGACTCCCAGTGCAGCCCACACTCGTTCAGGATCCCCTGAAGACAGCGCTTTTGGTGCTGAAACAGCTGTCAGTGGCTGTGCGCTCCCCCTACAATGATTACTTATTTATATATAATTTTTTTTTTTAGCCTGATAAGTTGCGTATTTCCATTTATTCTAATCAGGCCTTATGTAACACATTGTAATTTAACCCTATTCATAAGTGCATCTTTTCTATATGTTCTATATAAAGATGCAGACAAAGGTCCAGATTCAGTTACCTAGTTTTCGTCTTACGTACGTTGTTTTAAGAATTGAGCTACTACGCATGCGTGGTAGCTTATTTACGCTATTTACGTACCATTTCTGTACGTAGATTGTGTAAGTGCTTTCTTTAGACCACGCTTACGCAATCTATGTACAGAAATGGTACCTAGATAGCGTGAATAAGCTAATACAAATGCGTAGTAGCTCAATTCTTAAAACAATGTACGTAAGACGAAAACTGCATCTCTGTAAATGCGGACCACAATGAGCACAGCAGATTTTCGCATCCGTGTCAAAGAACTCTGGATCAGGTCCATGACCTTTTTCATGTGTATTTGACCTTCAAATGAACCGCACATTACAATACTCACACATATGTGTGATCACATCTTGCTCATGGTTAAAACATTTTTATATTTTTGTTGATTAAAAAGATTTTGAACAAATTGGATGTATTTTATTAAAACCTTTTGTAAATAAAAATAGTTCTACATTTCTAATCTTAACTAAAAACAACTAATACTATTTTAGTTGATTTAAGCCTATTCCAGAATGATCTTAATATAATTATACTGGATAGCACTGAAAAGACCCAAAATAGTCTATGTGCCATAATATAGATGAGAGATCACTTGTTCAGCATTAGCTCACAATATCAAAGAAGGAAAGTAAATTACTTTAAATAAGAGAAAAAATATGGGTGCTTAACAAGCTATCATAGAACAATTAGAAAACCACAATTACATGTAATTGTCTAACCATCTGCAAGATACAAGTCTCATTCTATTTGTTCCACAAAGATGTATTTCCATATGTATGGTGCGAAGTTTGCTCTCTGCTTCTCTGACTCAGCGTCCCTATACTCAGCATCAGGTGCTTGTAATGTCAGCAAATTCCCTGACCTAAACTTCTGGAGCGCTAATGTTACAGCTGCAGTATTTCAATTTAGGGCAAACCATGTGGGAAGAATTGTATATGTCTTTAATGTTAGGAGATTATAATTTACTTATGACATAGCTGCATAAAGTTAATTTAACATAAACAATATCATGTACTTGCTTGGTTAACATGTGAAAATGTAAATGTTTAATGATATACAAAAAAAACCATTATATACTCCTTAACTTCTACCATCTGAAAAAAAAAAAAACATTAACAATTTTAAAATGCATTTGGAAAATCATAATGAAATAAAAGGTACAGATGACATGAATATAACCCTTTTTATATATTTTCTGCATAGAACTCAATCTGATATTGAAACTAATCATAATGAATGAAAATAAGTTACATCTTTTGATGCATAAATTTAGTCACCTACTTATCAAGTAATATTTATTCTATTGTTCAATTGTGATGGTTTTCAGATGACTTTGAAAAAAATGACCTCATATTAAGTATTTAGAGTTATTCTTTTAGAAATGTTTTAAAAAATAAAAAATAAAAAAAACCTCTTTGTTTCCTTTTGATTCAGAAAGTGCGATGATTAGAATAGTAGAACTGTCTGAATACACTAGACATGGATGATCAGATGACATTAAAGATGTCACAAAGAGAAAATGATATTAGCTTCTGCTTTTAATATGGAAACATAGAAGCTGATCCAAAGTTTGAGAGCAGGGCAACGTAGGGTTAAGAATTTAACGTAAGTACACTTAAACTCCCTGTGTGTGCCTGATCTCAGGATGAGTCACTCACCTTTGAGTGTCGATTGGTTGATCCAAGTCAGCTGGGAGGGGTTGTCCTGAGGGGAGTTTACTTACATCCTGGTGGAATGAGTCAGCAGCACTTCTCTTCTGGATTTTTCCACCCTTACCCGCCCTGGTTTTTGAAATTTGTTGGGTTAAGGGGCTGTAAGCAGGTCCATCCTGTGTCTATTGGTTGTGTTTCAGTTGGGTTATACGGATTTGTAGACCAGGTTCGTTTGTTACAGGGATAGGCACTCATAATGCGATTCCAACTGTTGAATTTGTCCTGGTTGGTAATCAATTTAGCTGTTGAACTTGCCCGGCTTGAATGAGGGCCCGTTTTAGCGGACGGTCCCCAGATTGCTACAATGGTAGCGTTGTGCCTTTTTATGTGTGTGGAACCACAACAAGCTGTTTATTGTTATAATAACAATGTTATATGTGTATGTACCTGCTTTCTTCTGCCCCATCAATTTCTAGTTACTTACCCTAAATTTTCCCAAATAATTACAATTATAAAGTTTAATAAACTACCCATTTGTGATTCGTGATCTCATGCTGAATAAACACCTTTGTAAACCTTATAAATAATACACCGAGACTTAGATTGAGTCTAATGAATTTCATTAAACTTTATAATTGTAATTATTTGGGAAAATTTAGGATCATCTAGGATAATAAGTAAATAGAAATTGATGGGGCGGAAGAAAGCAGGTACATACACATATAACATTGTTATTATAACAATAAACAGCTTGTTGCAGTTCCACACACATAAAAAGGCACAACGCTACCATTGTAGCAAACTGGGGACCATCCGCTAAAACAGGCCCTCATTCAAGCCGGGCAAGTTCAACGGCTAAAATGATTACCATTAGGACAAATTCAAATGTTAGAATCGCATTATGAGTGCCTATCCCTGCAACAAAGGAACCTGGTCTACAAATACGTATAACCCAACTGAAACACAACCAATAGACACAGGATGGAGCTGCTTACAGGCCACCCTCCGGTCTCCTAACGACTGGAGCTGCCACCATCAACAACTTTCTTAACCATCTCTAACAACTCTTTCAAAAACAACTCCATCCATTGTTCTGATAAGTGCACTCCATCGTTCCTGTATAATCTAGATCTAATAATCGAGTGATCTCCAATCGATACCATACGCACCTGCGGGCCCAAAGCTGTTAGGAAGATACATAGAGAAAGGTTAGCACTACTGTATTAACTTAAGAACAACATTTCTTCAGTGAGGAGACATTATCGTTAACATTGAATTAGCTTGGGAAAACAACAAAGGATACCGCGGCCTCGGGCTAAGGTAAAACCTCATCGCCTTCCAGGGTCTTTTCTATATGTTTAAGGGGAACTACTTGATGCCAACTGGAGCTCAGAGGAAAAAAGTCCCTTAGCGCTTCCACACCTGGTGCGGCAAGCAGCTGCCAGGCTATCCTCTGGCAACCTCTCCGAGTACACGGCAGGGAGGGAGGACAGACATGGAGCAACTAGCTATCTCTATCTTTCATCATTAAACCTTTTTGCATGATCCGCTAAGATCATTAAGACTCTTTTCCGGAATGGGCCTGATGTAAGATTTATAAGCTTGAGATTTCCATCTGCCAATCGCTTTTATCCTCTCCGTCGGAGTGCCTTGTGCTGTCACCACAGACGCAGATCCAATGCGTAACAAATGCATGCCATACCTCCGTCGGATCATGCAATCTCAACAACGGTTCCTTGTTGCAATGGGCTAACCACACTACTGCTGCAGAGGGGTACCTGGCTGCGAATTGCTGACCTCAGGTTACTGGGCATATGCTCTGCATCGCAATCCTGCTTAATTCTATCCAAAGCCCTTGACCAAGTTGGTCTGTTTTCCCCTTTTGTATTTTACCTAAAATTGGATCAGCATGTACAAGTACATTGTCGGCCAGCAGGCCAGTAGATGAAGAGGACCGAGATGTAGCCACTAGTTCCCCAATTCTAAATGCACCCACGAAGGCGAATGCTAATGCCATCCAAAACAATGTTTTGATATCATCATTTGCAATCTCTGCCACTGATGATATTATGCTCTCTAAGCATGCAATTGATATGGGTAGCCTGCCGTCACAAGGAGTCAGTCTAATTTTTGCCAAACTTTTTAACGCCTTCCTGATTATAAAACTTTTAGTGACGACAGGCATACCATACAGCCTTCCTAAGAAGTAAATGCCTGCCAGAGCGGAGGACATGTGTGTTCGGGTACAAACGTAGCCTGTTTGTACTCACCCCACATGCACTCATGCAGTAAGGTCTGCATACCAGGCTGCATATTCTAATGAAATCTATGAAAGGCAACCCATGTTGCCCACAACGCCCTGTATCGGTTGATCGTACTTGGGGCAAGTAACTGCAATGCCAGTTCCATTATATCTGCCTGCCAAACTGCAGGAGATGCATCCGTTAGGAGACAGTAGATTTAGAGATAGTATGCTCAGGTGAGGAGGAGGCTGAGCATAGTTCTTCAAAGGTAGTTTTTGGACGTAGAAAGTGGGCGATTGTGGGAGGAGAACCTAGAAAGTGTCTGAGTTGGAGGTATGCCCAATGTTCTCTACCACCAAGTCCAAATTTTTCCTGTAGGTCGCTAAAGGTAAACAGGGCACCCCTCTGCACCAACTGGCCCATCCAAAGCAGTCCAATGTTTTCCCATGATGAGTGAGTAGGGGGTAAGTCCAGGGGAAAAGTCTGGGTTATTGAATAACAGTGTGAGTGGGGAGCTCAAGGAGGAGATATATGCTTAATGTCTTAGGTATCTCCAGCATTCCAGAGTTGGGACTATTGTTGTATGGGAGGATCGGAGGAGTTTCTTCAGCCATGGTAAGATATTTAGAGGGGCGGTGGGAGAGCTGTGGTTTTCCAGCTCGATCCATTGCTTTTGGGAAGATCCCCTGGTCCAATCCATTGTCCTGCTGAGTTGAATGTCTTGGTGATATAAACGTAGATGGGGTAGTTGCAGTCCTCCCTTAAGCTTGGGTCTATAGAGAGTTTGAAGTCGGCATCACAGCTGTTTACCTTGCCAGATGCAGTGCCGACAAAGGTTTTGGAAGTGAAGAGCAATTGGGGTGTACGGATAGGGAGGGTTTGTAAAAGGTATTTTGTAAGGACATTGTAAAAAGTATTTTGGAAGGACATTCATCTTAATAATACCCCGTTCACACTGAGCCAAAAACCCGGGATATTGCAGGGGCAAGCCCGAACAACCCAGGTCGAGGCTCAGTGTGAACGGTCACACCTGCCGCGAC
>WWET01000133.1:47679-59004 GCA_011038615.1 Limnodynastes dumerilii | reverse complement strand
AAAAAGTCGGAGCCACTAAGGCTCCGACTACTTTTTACCAAGTCGGATGTGCCTTGCACATCCGCATACTACTCTGAACAGCACCCTACGTGCTATTCAGAGTGGGCTATAGGATGCACGGATGTGCATCTTTGAATAGCCCGTAGTCAAATGAGCATGTGCGATTCCGCATCGCACATGCTCGTAACTCTGAATCAGCCCCTTGATCCTTCTTATTGTAATTTGGTAGTAAATCTAACTGTTTTAATGTACCTGTTTCTTCTGCAATCTTCTCAAATATTGAATAGCCTTTTTTGGAAAAGCTCTTTATTAAATTATTGACTTGAATCTTATATATCCCATCAGTCGTACAATTCCTACGGAGTCGTTTAAACTGGCCAATCAGTATGTTCCACAACCAGTTATTATGGTGTCCACTGTTTCTCTAAATATATGATTTAATACCAGTTGGTCTATTATATGTACAAGTACATCCAAATCTTTCCTTCTTTAGGGTAAATATCCAGAACTAGAAAATAGACCCTCTCTTTACTGATGTCAAATGAAAGTTTAATGTTAAAAGATTGCAAAAATCATTAAGGTCTGCCTTAATTCCTTTCCATATAAATAAAATATAATCTATGAACATCCAACATAACACCAGATTTCCCCCATAAATATTCCCATTCTAAACAGAGTTATTTTCCCTTCTGCTCATAAAGAGGTTGGCATAACTGGGAGCAAATCTGGTGCTCATGGTGGTCCCCTGGATTTGAAGATAAAATTTGCTATTAAAATTTAAATAATTGATTGTTAAAATAAATAAAATCCCTTCTAAAATAAGCTTCCTCAGAGAGTTACTGTATTTACTATTTAATAACACTTCTTCAATAGCCCTGATACCATCCACGTTTGATGATGGTATATAGGAATATGACATATGTAGTCACAAAACATAGTCATCCTGCCATATGATGGTGGATAATTTTTCTAAAAAGTACCCCGTATCCTTAACATAGGATTTATTTTTTAGGACTTAGGGTTGAAGGTGAAAGTCGATAAATTTAGATAAATTAGATGTGGTCGAATTGGTCCCGGCTATGATGGGCCTTACAGGGGTAAAACCGGGATACAATGTTCTTCTATGTATAAAAATTCACTCTCCTTTTCACTTATAGTCACATATCCTTTGTATACGTCCAGCATTTTTAATTTCGTCTTCTTATTTACAGGATCACCTTTTAGGGATTTATATATATCTGAATCACTTAATTGTTTCATGATCTCTTCTTCATAGTCATTTTTATTCTTTAAAACTACACCTCCTCCTTTATCTGCCACTTTTAAAATAAGGTTTCTATTATTCTAGAGACATTTAATGGCCTCTCTCTCACCCTTTGTTAAATTTAATTGTTTCTTTCTTTTATTCCCTTTCTGTTGTTCAAGTTCCATTAATTCTGCTGTAACTATTTTCCCAAAGTTCTCTATTAAGCAGCCCTTAATACACTATGAGTAAAATGTAGATTTCTTTTTAAATGCATCCCATATTTTTTTTCTTCTCTTTCTTATCTTTGTAAAAAAAAATTGAAAAGTTAATTTCCTAAGAAATATTTCAACATCAACATATGTGTTTAAAATATCTGGCTGGTTGTCAGGGGCAAATTTAAGCCCTTTATGTAATACTCTAGTTATATTAGTTGTTAATATATGGCTTCTTAAGTTAAGTATACCATTTTTTGGGTGGTTGTCTTCCCTGGGGAAGAGACTGGATGTTCCTTCTTTCAGATTTTCCAATGAATCACAACTGATCAATTTTTACATTTGGACTGTTTTCTTTTTGTTGAATTGTTTACCCCGTCTTTTACCCTTTTTTTTTACTCTTAAAACCCATTTTTATTTTTTAAGTAGGTTTTAATAGAATGGTTAATTATTTTTTTTCCCATTAAAAAATTCTCCACATAATATTGACATAAGTCAGTAAAGCTATTATGGGTTGGGATTTCAAATTTATAAGTATACTGTAGAGGTCGGGGGGGATCCCTTACAGTTTTCCATCCCTGATTGTATTCCTTTTAGAATTTCCTATTTTGGCAATCATCTCTTGATCTCCAACTCTCTCTTTAAACCCTATGGGCCTGATCCAGAGCTACGAAATTGCTGTCCGACGGGCGAGCGTACGACGGTTTTTTGCGTATTTTCGTACGAAAATTCGAACCGCGCATGCCCAGTATGACAGCTTCCGGTCGCCTGGACGTCATGAGCGAATAGCGGTCGTATTGTGAGCGAAATATTCGCTCGAGGGGCGTGCGTTCAGTACGACGGTCGCCTGGGCGCCTACACGGAGGTGGGGATAGCCATTTAAATTGTACAGTATGGGCGTGCTAAGCCCGTACGCTCAGCGTATTCTGTGCGAAATTTCGTACGCCCGACGGTCGTACCCATTGTAGGGTATAGGCGCCGTAAGCAGGTACTTTACTATGGGAGCGTTAGGGGCGTGCATGTTTATTCGCACGGTCGAACGTACGGATTCGCCCGCCGTGCGAATTTTCGTAGCTCTGGATCAGGCCCAAGGACACAATAAAATTCTAATAGACAGACCGAAGCAGAGACAGAGATGAGGTAGGACAAGAGGATGGAGGGCTCTGCTCATGAAACCTTATAATCTAATTTACTGTACAAGTGAATGAGACCATACTGACAGCTCACTACTAAAGTTGTCTTTATGTATTAATGTATTGAGAGTAATTATTAAATGTCTTATAATGCTAAAATTAAAGAAATTAGCTATTACTTTTTCCAGTTAAAAACAAAATACAGTATTTTTAAAGATGTTTCTAAGGATAATGTAATTGGACATTTAAATTGGAACCACAAAAAAATTATAGTGAAACATTTAATTGGGTGTCATTATTAAAAGCCTAAGATGATAAGAATTTTTTTTTAAGTCACATACCATCATCATGTTCCAATAATGAAACAACATTTTCATTTGCTATGAACAACTTTTCTATATTTCCTTTACAAGCTTTAGTAAATATACTTCTATAAGTATAAACAAATTATCCACATATTACTAATATTCTGTTATATGAAATGCACTGTGTGTTCTACATATGGAAGTCTAAAATATTTTATTACCTCTGTTAATCTTTTTTGGGCAGTTTTTCATCATACGTTTATTGATTTTTGCTTCCTAATTGCTGTCTCTGTTGTTATTTTTACTTGTTACTTGAGCAAAGAGTACATCCAAGAATTTATAAACAGTAAAATTTTATTTGATAACTTTTTTTTAGATTTTAAGTCAGTACTAAGCATTAATTAAAATGTATAGTTAGTTACTTAATTAGGACTAGATAATAGCCTCCGAGGACCGGATCCAGACCCCTGCACGCTTTCTGTACGTGCAGGGGTCTGTCCGTCCGAGAGAGAGAGGGGAGTGCACGCCCCCTGTAACTCCCCTCTCTCATGCGGGCTTTATGGCAGCTTATGCTGCCATAGGCCTGCCTTAGGTCCATTGCGTGGATCACACGTGTTAATCAGCGTTTTGTATGACTGCTGATCCGAGTGTAAGCCCTTAATCAGAGGTGACACGCCAAGACATTCTGACTGACACGCAGTCAAAATGTCTTTGTGTGTCTCCTCTGACACGAGTGTCATAGGTTTTACTGATCGCGGTGGCGGATGTCAGCGGCGGCGATCAGTGTGGTGAGGGGTGGGGAGAGGTGGTATCAGCTGCAGGGGATATGGCTGATACCGCCTCTCCCCCTTGCAGCATCTGATTGGATCAAAATGATCCAATCAGATGCTGCAGCCTAGGACACAGTGAGTGACGTTGCGTAACCTAGGTCACGCAGCGTCAGAGCGGGAGGAAGAGAGAGCGCGCTGCAGAGGAGAGCAGAAAGCAGAGGTAAGTTTATTTTAAGTTTAAATTATTAAAAAAGGCTGGGTACAAATAAAGGGGGTAAAAAGGCTGGGCACAAAAAGGGGACAATAAGTCTGGGCACAAAAGGGCCAAAAAGACTGGGCAAAAAGGGGCAAAGGTTGGACACAATAAAGGAACAATAAGACTGGGGGCAAAAAGTGGCAAAGGCTGGGCACAAAAGGGAAAAAAGGCTGGGCACTAATAAAAGGGGCAAAAAGGCTGAGCACAAAAAGGGGACAATAAGACTGGGCACAAAAGGCTGGGAACTAATAAAAGGGGCAAAAAGTGCCAAAGGCTGATCACAAAAGGGCAAAAAGGCTGGGCACAATAAGGGGACAATAAGGCTGGGCACAAAAGGGCAAAAAGGCTGGGCACAAAAAGGTTACAATAAGGCTAGGCACAAAAGGGCAAAAAGGCTGGGAACTAATAAGGGGGCAAAAAGTGCCAAAGGCTGGACGCAAAAGGACTGGGCACAATAAGGGAACAATAAGACGACACAAAAGGGCAAAAATGCTGGGCACAAAAGGGCACAAAAGGGCAAAAAGGCTAAGAACTAATAAAGGGGGCAAAACGTGCCAAAGGCTGGGCACAAAAGGGCAAAAAGGCTGGGCACAATAAGGTGGCAATAAGACTGGGCACAAAAGGGCAAAAAGGCTGGGCACAAAAAGGTTGGGCACTAATAAAGAGGGCAATAAGGCTGGGCACTAATAGGGGGCAAAAAGTGCCAAAGGCACTTAAAAATGTAACTCTTTCTTCACTAGGGCTGCAAATATCACAAAATTATGGATATTTCTGGAAGTGACACGCGACCCGAGGTAAGCTAGATTTTTTTCCGAATTTTGGCACACCGAGCTCAAAAGGTTAGCCATCACTGCCTTAATCCCAACCCAAATGTTAAATTTAAATGCTCCCCTCTGCCTACATTTTGGATTTTAGGCAGGCAGAGGAGACCCACCCTATCAGAAGGATCTCCATACGTATGGAATTAAGTCACAGACCATCCGGCATTAACATGTTCATTGTCAGTCTGACTGCTAAATTCCACATCTTGCGTGCAGAATATGACTGTCAGTATTAATTGTGGATCTGGTCCTTAGTTGTTAAATGGCTAGATATAGGAAAGGTATACCATATCAACATCTCTACTTAATGCTTACCTAATTTTCCATGTGGTGATAACTCTTTTATCACATTACAGTGGCTATTCTATTTGCATTGCAACTTACTGCATTTTTGTCTCTGAAATGTCTAGCTCCCAGTGCAACTAAGTGATTAATAGAAACACTGTGAGATCAAAGCTGTATTTAGCAATTTCCCCTCTGCAGTGTAAACAAAGCAAGTTTTCTGCTATATATTGCTTCTACAACACCCATTTTCATTCTCATTATCCATCTCTTAGCATAGGTATGTTTCATCATACCTAGAGCAACATTTCAGGGTTTAAAGAGAATGGAGAATTTGGCAAGAATGCAGGTACAGAACTTGGTATTGGCTCCATAGAAAAATTTGGAGCAAGGAAAATTTTGCCAGAACAGTTGTTACCAACAGAGGTGTGGGGACTGCTGTCTTGGAACTCGCCCTCAGATTTATAGCAGCTAACATCCTGCAAACCATAATAGCTATGACAAATTCTTACATATGCTTATGTCTATTAGGGGCTAAGTCATATATGATTGCTCTAAGCATCGAAATACATTTTGATATGTAAAATATATTTAAGGTTAATTGATGCTGGTAAAGTTCCTTATAATTAGAGATGAGGACCGACCCTTATGTTTTGGTTTTGGCAAAACCACCCTGAATTGTTTTGGTTTTAGTTTTAGGTTTGGATTTATATTTTTTTTTTTATTGATCAAATCAGCTAAAATCAAGTAATTTGTATGTATTTTTGCTCTTACAGTATTATTAAAATCTAAAACACATTTACAGTCATTTTCAGTCAAATTGGACCAACACAAACACATGGCAGTCTGAAATATAGTGTAGCACAACAGTGGAAGGCAGACAGGGTGACAGTTTAATAAAATATATGATCCTGTAGAATTGATTCAGAAAGAAAAAGACTAATAGAAAAAGTGGAAGTAAGAAAATTAATGGAAGGCCAATATACAGTCAGGTCCATAAATATTGGGACATCAACACAATTTTCATATTTTGGGCTCTATACACCACCAAAATAGATTTGAAATGAAACAAACAAAATGTGCTTTTACTGCAGTCTTTCAGCTTTAATTTGAGAGTATTTACATCCAAATCAGGGGAACGGTGTAGGAATTACAACGGTTTCTATATGTGCCTCCCACTTTTTAAGGGACCAAAAGTAATAGTACAATCCACTCAACACTATTTCATTTGGCTGAAAAATCAAAAGAAACCCATCAGAGAGATAGCAAAAACATAAAAAATCAACTGTTTGGAACATTCTTAAAAAGAAAGAACGCACCGGAGAGGTCAGCAACACCAAAAGACCTGGAAGACCACGGAAAACAACTGTGGTGGATGACAGAAGAATTTTTTCCCTGGTAAAGAAAAACCCCTTCACAAAAGTTGGCTAAATCAAGAACACTCTCCAGGAGGTAGGTGTATATGTGTCAAAGTAAACAATCAACAGAAGACTTCACAAGAGTGAATATAGAGGGTTCACCGCAAGATGTAAACCATTAATGAGCCACAAAAACAGGAAGACCAGATTAGAGTTTGCCAAACAACATCTAAAAAAGCCATCACAGTTCTGGAACAACATCCTATGGACAGATGAGACAAAGATCAACTTGTACCAGAATGATGGGAAGACAAGAGTATGGAGAAGGAAAGGAACTGCTCATTATCCAAAACATACCACCTCATCAGTGAAGCATGGTGGTGGTAGAGTCATGGCATGGGCATTTATGGCTGCCAATGGAACTGGTTCCCTTGTATTTATTAATGATGTAACTGCTGACAAATGCAGCAGGATGAATTCTGAAGTGTTTCGGGCAATATTATTTGCTAATATTCAGTCAAATGCTTCTGAACTTATTGGACGGCACTTCACAGTGCAGATGGACAATGACCCAAAGTATACTGCAAAAGTAACCAAAGAGTTTTTTAAGTCTAAAAAGTGGAATGTTATGCAATGACCAAGTCAATCACCTGAAACCGATTGAGCATGCATTTCACTTGATGAAGACAAAAACTGAAGGGAAAATGCCACAGGAACAGGCAGGAACTGAAGACATTTGCAGTAGAGGCCCGGCAGAGCATCACGAGGGATGAAACTCAGCGTCTGGTGATGTTTATGCGTTTCAGACTTCAGGCTGTAATTGACTGCAAAGGATTAGCAACAAAGTATAAAAAAATGAAAGTTTGATTTAGGATTGTTTAGTTTGTCCCATTACTTTTGGTCCTTTAAAAAGTGGGAGGCACATATAGAAACCGTTGTAATTTCTACACCGTTCACCTGATTTGGATGTAAATACCCTGAAATTAAAGCTGAAAGTCTACAGTAAAAGTACATCTTGTTTGTTTCATTTCATGTGGTTGTGTATAGAGCCCAAAATATGAGAATTGTGTTGATAGGCCTGATCCAGAGCTACGATGTAGCGCTGAGCGTACTAACGCTCAGCGTTACATCGCTGACTCCCCCTGGCAATCCCCCTGTGCGGGCGTATGGCCCCTTCCTTACGCTGGCTGAAGGCTACCCTAACTTCAGCCGGCGTAAGGAAGGGGCCATACACTTGCACAGGAGTGTATGGCCGCCTAGCCTGCCCTCCCACCCTCATTTAACTACCTCCCCCCGCCCACCTACACTAACCTGAATGTAGGGACATGGGGGACGTCCCCTCCAGCATACCTACGGCGCTGCTACGGACGCCGGGCGTTGTTCTGGAGGCGTGCCTACGGCGCTACTATCGATCTACGATCGGGCGTTTCCATAGTGACGCCGGGCAACATCTGCCTGGCGCATGCGCATTAGGGCTACGGCCACCGTACTAGCAACGGCGGCCGTAGCTCTGGATCAGGCCCGATGTCCCAATATTTATGGACCTGACTATATATATTTAGGGGACATATATGTTTTAACAGAAAACACAATGGGCCAGATTTACTAAGCTGCTGGTCTGGAAAACTAGAGATGTTGTCCATAGCAACCAATCAGATTTTAGCTGACATCCTCTAGTATGTAATATTTAAATGAGATCTAGAAGCTAAATACAAAGATCGTAATTGGACTGCGCTTCCTCCGCAGCTATCACCAACACCCGCAGGGGTCACACCTAAATTATACTACCCCCAATATAATCTTATATCTCCCAAAACTTAGGAGATAAAAAGTTATGAGAACACAAACAGATATGAGGGGTTGGAGTCTCAGCGCATGTGTAACAACTTCTTATAGTCTGTAACTCTTTCTGTATATTGATAATGCAGAGATCAAACAATAATACAGTTCAGCAGTCTCAAAAACTAATTTTCAAAAAAGTGTTTTTTCATAGAATAAATTTCTCAATTTCCAGGTTAACAGTACTTCTTTGCTGTCTCTGAATTTAAATCCTCAATGCAGTTAGTTCGCATACACAGTCCTCTCCATCTTCTCCTTATGTCAGTCGTGACTTTTTTCTTTTTTTCTTTTCTCCCCTTCTAAGTCCGATTGTGCTCAGAAGAAAGAAGAATATCCTTGTGCAGTACTACAGGTAAGAGGTGAATATTAAAAACACAAAGTCAATACTCACAATATTTCTCATTGGATTATAGGCGTGGTATTAGATTCTGTAGTCCTATTTTCTTTTATTCCACTTAATCTTCTCTCCTCAGAAAAGTGAAAACAAAAAATACTTCTCCTAGTGTAGCATTCACTGCAATGATAAGGAAGGTAAAGTATTTTACTCACATTAACCTTCTCTTGTTTTCAGGCTCATCAAAGAATCCTCTGTCCTTCCCCGCTTTCTGCTTTCTCCACCAAATCACCTCTCCTCAAAGTGGCAAAGAAAGTAGAGAACTTCCCTTGGTGCAGTATTATAGACAGAGGTAAGTGAATAAAATCTCTTACTCACAATATTTCTCTCTTGATTCCAAGGGCCTGATCCAGAACTACGGCCACCGCCGTAGTTACGGCGGCTGTATGTGTAAGATCGGCAGTATTGCCGATCTGCGCAAGCACTGGGCATATGCTGCCCGGCGTAGCTAGGGAAACCCGTGTCACACTCAGCGGCAGACACCGATGCACTTACCGTGTTAGGAGTCATCTGTCAGCAGCTTTCCCAGGTCATATCCGCTCTCCAGCCCTCCAGAGGTGCCATTCTCAATAGTGGCAGCCTTCTGCTCAGTCTCCATTACAGCATGTGTACTTCCTGTGTCTGGGATTAGGCATCTGCTGCATGGGCGTCGCCATTTTGCCTCCTGTCAGGTGATTCCCAGTAGCCACTGAGGTGCTCCTCTGTGCACACATGATTCCTCCAGCCAATCTGTGCTCTGGGTGGGCTACTTAAACTCTGTGCACAGTCCATGCTGTGCCCAGATCAACTTGGTCTTCTAGGAACTACTTGGTCATTCTAGGTGCCTGGCTGTCTTGATATTGTCTTCTGATTCGATCTGCTGATCCTGGTGCTCCTGCAATCCGGTAACCCTGACCTGCCTGTCTTGCATCACTGCACCACTGGTCCCAGCAGTGCCTGGATCTCTGCTCCTGTAATTCAGTAACCGAGACCTGCCTGCCTTGCATCGTTGCACCACTGGTCCCAGCAGTGCCTGGATCTCTGCTCCTGCAATCCGGTAACCCTGAACTGTCTGCCTTGCATTGCTGCACCACAGATCCCAGCAGTGCCTAGTATCTGGTTCAAGTCACTGTTGCTACCCAGTCAAACCACCTAGCTCAAGCCTACTGTTGCTATACAGTTTAGCCTACTGTTGCTACCCAGTCAAACTTACCTAGCATCAAGTTCAAGCCTACTGTTGCTATACAGTTTAGCCTACTGTTGCTACCCAGTCAAACCTGCCTAGCATCAAGTTCAAGCCTACTGTTGCTCTATGGTTAAGCCTGATCCATTGCCTGGTCGTGCAACCATTTTCAAGAAAGAGCTGAGCAAAATGGAGGCCTCCAAAAGATCTGGGGCAGGGACAGATGACCATTATCCAACCCATCTGTTGTACTTTGACATGCTGTGCTTCATTGGGGACCAGGAGCTTTCAAGAACATTAACATTCACAATCATGACGCAACATGACAGAACATGTCATAATAACAGTGTCAAATTTCTCCAGACTGAGAATTCCAAAAGCATTCTCTACCACTCTCCTATCCTTTAACAGCCTATTATTAAAAATTCTGCTTTCTTTTGTGGGTATGACTTCAAACAATTTTTAGAGAGCAAAAGCCTTATCACCCAAAACACAAAATTTAAACCATGTTTTTTTTTTACTATGTTTGTAGGCAAAAACAGGGTATTGGCTTTAAGTTTATCATAAATGGTAGTTTTGTCAATTGCCCACACCAATCCGAAACTCTCCCATTTTTAACATTGTCCACTTATATAACTTATTGGCTATAATCTGCCTTTCTGCAACCAATGACTGGGTCAGTAAAGTCTTAGATAAAGGGGGAGCTGTAGACATAGCTTATCTAGATTTTAGTAAGGCTTTTGACACGGTGCCACATCATTCAGAGGAAATGTGCAGAAAAATTACTCCACTGAAAGGGTGATAGATAAGTGGAATATTCTCCCATCTGAGGTGGTTGAGTCTAACACAGTAGAACTGTTTAAACATGCTTGGGATAAATATAATGATATCCTAAATTTTAAATTAAATTAAGGGTGAATAGGGTCTAGGGTGAATAGGGTCAGTATAGTTTTATATAAACAACTGGACAGATTGGATGGGCCATGTGGCTCTTATATGTCGTCACTTTTTATGTTTCTAATGATTGAAACTGTAAAATAAAAAATGTCTGAAAATTTAAATAATAAAAGAAAATATATGTAGAACATAGCAAACATTTTGTTTTTCCATTCCTTAGCTATTATTGTTTTTCTGAACCAGTGTAATGTGGAGCAGCCACACTATAAACCGATTAGCAACAAATGTGATTAGACAGCCACACTATAAACCAATTTAGCAACAAAATGATTCAGTATGCAGAAGTGATAATAAGTAGTTAGGCAGATGAGGACATTTGTAGCCAGAAAGGTGAGTGGTTACCCCAAAGAAACCAGAGTAGAGATGGAGAGACTCTTCCACAATGTCCTGTATTAGGCTGATTTAGTAAACAAGAC
This sequence comes from Limnodynastes dumerilii, assembly GCA_011038615.1. NCBI lineage: Eukaryota > Metazoa > Chordata > Amphibia > Anura > Limnodynastidae > Limnodynastes > Limnodynastes dumerilii. Next base: position 47,853 of record WWET01000133.1, on the reverse strand, counting down.
CATTTCATCCAGATCTAAATATGTGTAGCCCAAGAAGGCTTTTACACCCCTGGAACACATCAGGTTCTGCTGCCAACACTGTCACACAGAAACCCATAGCTGATGGACAAACTTCCCAATACCAGTCCTGCTTATAGTGCCTCGACTGCAACCTGTATTTTGGGGTTCCAACCA
>WWET01000133.1:31355-47518 GCA_011038615.1 Limnodynastes dumerilii | reverse complement strand
ATTTTTGTTTACAAAAACTGTATTTATTTCACATACCTTCAAGAACTTGTATGACCTGATTTGTTTTCTGGTATAAGACCCAGAGCTTCTGGAGAAATTGTACTGCACTTTAGATCAGCCAGGGTCCTTTTTGTAGCAAAAAATCTGGGGGTTGCAACTAGTATCTGCAGATATGGGTCTTCATAAGTATGTGTCCAGCTTTTGTTTGAGTTGGATATCTATATGCAGCAGGTGCTTGAATATAGGATCATCTATCCGCAAGAAATTCTTGAAGTCATCTGGATTATTCTCCCTGATCTCCTTGAGCATGGGCCTATGAGAATACCTATCTCTCCTCTGTAACCAACAACTGTGGTTCTTCCTTCTCATATGCCTTTTTTTAATATCTAACATGCTGTCTACCATGCCAAGGATAAGCAAAGCACTTTGTCATTATCAGGCATGAAGCTACTATAATTTGTATCTACCATACAGGTATAAATGCCGATGTACATACACTGTACTAGTAGCAGAATACAGCAATGGATGGCACTTATGTCATTTCATCTTCCTGTGTGTGGTTGTTGTATGGGCTAAAGTTCAGCCCTTTATTTAAATAACATTGTCAGGAGAAAATAGTACAGTGTGTATGGATTAAAAGATCATTTAAGGAACGATAAATGCACAGATTGGATGGATTATGGTAGGTGTGTACGCATGAATCAGCAAATATTGCGAGTACCTGTTTGTTAGAAAAATCTTTCCCATTGCTACAACGTGAGAAAAAACTGCAGTGTGGAACTAGCTTTAAAATCATCTGTTGAATTATTGCATGTTATTTTTCAAGTTCCTTTATCATTTTGTATCAGTAAACTGTTTATATCCATCAAAAGAGAAACCAATTAAATATTTTGTCCTGAATCGTGTCACTTTTACATTTCTGTAGCTTATTTCCTTTAAAGCTCATATGGAGCAGTGTGCACTACCCCCTCCAGAAAGGAAAATCTCTTCTTGAGCTTTCTGCGCTGAAAAAGAGCAATCATAATCTTCACAGTCATCCATCTACTGATGTTGATTAAACCCTTTGTGGCAGCAATGTGATTTAAACTGCTGGTGGCCATTAGAGGGACAGAGGCTTTTGTGTGTGAGAATCAGTTCCCTTTTTTTTCTTAGCAATAATGATTTCTTTTAGGATTTGATAAAAGCACATGGAGCATTTTAACATGCAAAGGGAAACTGTTGTTTGCAGAATAGAAAGTCTAAATGTAATAACATTGTATCTAGGCACTAGATACTACAAAATGTCTTGCTTTGCAAAAGTGCCTAATGATTTCATGAATTCCAATTTTCATCATTTATTTTCAATTTCCATGTTTAGTAGCAAGTGTTGTACATTTTGTGCTCCTGTACTTTTTTTTAAACAAATAACTGCAATTTTTAAAGGCTTTTAGCAGTATGTATTCTTAAAAAATTAAGTGACTGTACAGAAATTTCAATTATAGTCTTTATTCTAAAGTTGATCACAGGTTTTGGTCAAGAAATCCTGACCTTTCTACATGAATTTTACTTTTTATAAAGAAACTTTGCTATTTCAATAACTATGGGTTAAACATGTTTTATTTTACGTTTTAGAATTCTTAGTTTAACAATATTTTATTTGGATTTCTTATACTGCTCAGAACAGTAACAGAACTATTGCATTTTTTTGTCAAAAATGTTTAAGTGTGTTTTTGTTGAAGACAACAAATTAAAACTCATTAAAACATTAAAGAAGATTTCCTTTGTGCAGTTATTCTCCTTTTGACTTCATATATACAATGCATGCACATATGTGCACATCTATAAAAGGAGATTTATTAAGCTGTAAGAAAGCATGCCTGCTGAGCATTTCACTGGGATGCTATTTATCCCAAACAGTTATTTTCTATGGGAAAACACACTTTTAGGGACAAATAGACAAAAGTAAAACTGGTCACACATATATTATGCAATAATTTACTGATTACCTTGATGACTTACCAGATTATTGTGCATTGTGTGGTATGGACTAATTAGAGAGAACACTGACAAAATGGCCCCCAAAAACTACTAGACCAACAATCAGATCTTTTATTCTGTCTGACCAGTTTGACTGTGGATGAACCGATCATAATATGATTGGCCCATATATCGCTTTTCCCTCTAAAGAAGTCACTGCAAGGTGATGAAAAGTGTAAGGGTTATCCTGCTGACACCCACTGCTTAGAGATCATCATCCATTCTCCATAATTGGTTTTTATTTATTTACTTTCACGGATTATTGCACAGGACACTTCCTCCCGCCTCTCCAGCGGCTCAGTACAGCCCATCCACCCTGCACGGCCAGTTACCACTCTCGGCAGCCACGTGCAGTCATTGTGCCGTCCTCCTGCTCCTGTGTTTACCTAGCCACGTGGACCGCTCTGTTGCTCCGTTGCCATAAGGAGCGCGGCCAGTGGCTCGTTGTCTGGCATATCCTGGTGCACGCTGTTCATCCACCTCAGTGTCCCCATCAGCCGTCTGTCTTGGTGCCCTTTCAGCCATGCGGACCGCCCCGTTGCTCTGCTGCCATTGAGAACGCAGGTTGTGGCTTTTAGTCCTGGCACAGTTCGGTGCAGGCCATCTACTCACCGCATTGCTGCCATTCCCCCAGTGGGACTATCACCTCCACTCTCCATCAGCTTCAAGATTGTTCATCAATATCTCCACCAAACAGCTGATATATTGCCATCATACAGCGGTCCATGCTGACCATCCATTGTCACGTACACCTTTCTATTTTATCATTTATGGAGATTCATCTGTGAGTATTACTCATTTCCACTATTCAGGTCATTACTCATCTCACTGTAAGTATTTTTATTTTGGAATTCCTGTTATTCATCTCATCATCATTTGCAATACAACAAGAACTATTTGATATCATTGGATTCATGCTGGACTTTTTTTGTTTTTTATTCATTATATTTTTTGATTTATATCATCACCATCATTTTTTATTTTTTGTTTTCATCATTCACATTTTTTTCTATATTTATACATTTTTAGTATCTCTACCTGTGGCCAGGGTAGTGTTTTTTGCATGAGGGTGTCAATACAGGATACATAATATATGTTTTATTCTATTTTATACATTTGTGTATTTAATAAATTGTTATTAGTGATACATATCAAGAGGTCAGACTTATCTATACACATTTTTATTTTTATTATTTATTATTTTTTCTTTTTTTCTTTGGCGCCAGTCACATTATTTATTTATTCGTATTATGATTGGCCCAAGTATGGTATGTTATTATGTGATATCTATGCATCATATATCACATCATATCACAAATTTGACACATCACATGTTGTTGTTTTATTTAAAACTAAAACTATTTGGAAATTTAATTGAATGTAATTATAATAGGTTTTTAGGTTTATTTTCTTGATAGATTAATTTAATTTTAAATTTGATGGGGGCCACAAAGCATAGTAAGCACAGTAACAAGCAAGTCAAAATAACAAAGCATGCGCTTTCTCCAAGTTGTCGGAGAGACAACTATGCAGCCTTCCCCAAAATGGTTATAATTGAGCGCCACTTTGGCTTAAACATATTATGCATCAACAAAAGAAAAAAAATGTTACCAGCAAATATTTCCAAACTTTCCACATATAAGTGAACACTCCGGTATATAGAAAGGCGTCTTGTCATAATTGAAATCGGGGTAATTTACTACATGCACCCCATAAGCCAACAAAAAAAAACTTTAATAAGTCAATTAATTTGCATCCTCACTTCATCCATTGCTAAACCATTAACCGAAAAATGTTACACTCAGAGAGGAACGATATATGACCACACCCGCTGTATTTCCAGCCATCGTTCTAATATGTGAAAGAAATAATGTTTTATTCTCCCCATCAGGTCAAGTGCAGGTGAGTAGCCAACATTGTTCCCCCTTGAGATGAACTACCACAGCCTCGGGTCTATCACCCGACAGCAGTTCCATCACAAAATTAGAAAATACCATACCTTTTCGACTAAGTCACCGTATATCAAACTTATTGCAAAAGGCGATGGGAAAGGAGAAAGGCCTGGGAAAGGAGATTCCTTGATGCCCAAAAAAATAAAGGAATGTCCAAAGACTAGAACTCTCTGCCTATCAACGTATGCTGCTGTAAAGAGATATGAGGAGACAAATGAGTAAAACTCTATAAATAATTGAACAAAACACTGTTTAAAAATAATTAACATCCGTGAGGGGAACTGTACACTGTGGGTGAAGGTAAAAAAAAAAACCTCATGACTTATCTGGGATCTTCTCTAAGCTGAGTATGTAAGTGTTGTTCCAGGCTGAGGGGTAAAAATCCCTTCATTACCCTGCAATAACAGCAAGCAGTACCAGCTAATCCAGGGCCACAGTGGGAAGCAAAGAAAAAGGCAGCATACACCACTCTTGTCATCTGAAAGCTCTCTCAGATGTGGTCTAATGTAAGTCTTATATGGTCACTGAAACTCCTCCTACTGCTGCCGATGTTGCAGCTCTGATCCAAAAAGAATAACTTCTCCAGCAGACACATCTGAATGACAGCTCAAAATTGAAATTGAATCAGGGGCACACCATCAGTATGAACCAACCATTCAGGGCACCAAATAGGTCTGCAGGTATGGTAATGAGTGCAGCTGGGATTGGGTAAAAGGGTAGCAGAGGGGGGAAGAAGGGTACAAAGTGAGGGGGGGTGGTGGAGGAGGGAACAACACTAGGATGGAGGGCCCTGCTCACGTGAGCTATCACACTAAGTGGGAGGGATGAATTTACAGGAGACATAAGGAGGGGGAAGAAAGTGGACTGCTGGTGTGAGCGGAGGAGAGGGTGAAGGAAGGAAAAGAAGTGATACATGTAGGATGCAGTTAGGATGTTAAGAGGAGGAGGGGTAGGGAGCAGTGGATGCGGCCTTAAACGTGAGAGTAAGGAGTTTAAAGAGAGGTCTGAAAGGGACAGGAAACCAGTGGAGGGTTTGACATAAAGGAGAGGCCAAGGTAGAGTGGCATGAGAGAAAGATGAGCCTGGAAGCAGAATTGAGTATAGGTTGAAGGGGAGCAGGAGATCTATGAGGAGGATGTTACAGTAGTCGAGGCGTGATATGACTAGAGAGTGGGTGAGAGTTTTAGTAGCCTTTTTGGTGAGGAAGGGACGGATATGTGCAATTTGCGTAGGTGGAAATGACAAGAATGAGAGAGGGCATAGATGTGAGAAATAAAGGAAAGTGAGAAGTCAAGGATGACACCTAGGAAGCGAACTTGAGGTGATGAGGAGACAGAAGTATCACCAATGGTTATGGTGATGGAGGGGGGAAGGAAATCCTAGGGAGAGGAAAAACAATTATTTCCATTTTGTCCATATTCAGCTTGAGGGAGCATTTGGCCATTCATGTGGATAGGGACTCAAGGCAATCGTAGACAGCAACAAGGGGTGGTTGTCAGGGGAGGAGAGGTAAATGTAAGTGTCATCAGCGTAGGTGGTAGATTGTATTCTGCATCGAAGCGAGTTAGCTAACAAACATACATTAGAAACAAGCATTTCTGAAAAAATGGAGCATTTGGAGGCCACCTCTAATTCACTAAGCATAAATGCACCTCCAAAAGCAACTGGGAAGTTTGTGATTATATTGCAATATTTATTAATTGAATTAAAATAGGACGAGTGATCGGTTGTCTGCAACTTAGCCCAACCTCTCAGAGTCCGTGATAAAGAAGGTTAGACCTGCTAAAATACTGGACATGTATGCCTTCAACTTACCTTGGACATACATTCCTATATATTGATAAAGGCAGGCGCTCGAACTGCCTGCCCTCCCTGCATATTATGCAGTGGGATGCCAAGCCTGGCTATCTCGGTGTCTGTGTAAACTATAGGGATGTGCAGTATAGTGTATAATATGTCTGCTCTGGCCAGTGTGTCCTGTTCCTCTATACCTCCTAGCTGGAACTGGAGTCAAAAGGTCCAGTACTGCTCTCCTGCCTGCTGATCTATGTGATGATGATAAATTAGTGGAGGGTGACAGATCACCATCAGTTGCACAGGATTCCCTTTTGTCCTCTCCTGAGTCACATAAATAAACTTGAGAGACCACCGGCCATGCACTGCCAGTAAGATCAGTGCCAGCAGACGCCTGATGGTCCCCTCCATGACCCCTACGGGCCTGAGGTGTAGACTCACCTCCTAAACCCTTCAGTGCTGCATCCTCATTGTCAGGCCACTTATCAGAGGCTGTAAAAGCTCAGTAGTATCAATCCTCCTCCAAAATGGCAGCAGAATGCAAACCATAGTGACAGTACCTCTAGAGCACATCTGAATACCAGACACTGCCCACACACCTTAAGTGACATCATTCCTTGCGCTTGGCCTGACTCCTGTTCGGTCCAACACATTCATACATACTTACACACACACACACACACACACACACACACACACACAGGTTAATTTAGCCCGCAGCCAATTAACCAGCTTTTTTTTTTGGAGTGTGGGAGAAACTGGAGGAAACCCACGCAGACATGGGGAGAACATACAAACTCCACTCAGATATGGTCTAGTCGAAATCGCACTCATGACCTCAGCACTGTGAGGCACAAGGGCTACTCACTGAGTTGGTAAATCACTAGTGTTTATTGATGAAGTGAATTAATTGATGATGATGAAAATTGGGATATAATGTTTTCTCAGATTCAGCCAAATTCTGCAAAGTTGATTGGACAGCACTTCATAGTACAGATGGAGCATGACCCAAAACCAACTGCAAAAGCAACAAAGGAGTTTTTCTTTTATTGTTTTAAACTACAGTACAGACCTGGCAAAGCATTTCAAGATACCAAGCATCTGGTGATATCCATGGGTTCCAGACTTCAGGCAGAGGATTCTTGACATAGTATTAACAATAAACATTTATTTTTATTATGATGTTAATTTGATCATTTGATCTAATGGGTTACAGACTTCAGGCAATCATTGCCAGCAAAGGATTTTTGACATAGTATTAAAAATGGAATGTGGACTGTGTATAAAATGGCTACAATACCTAAACATTTTACATGATATTTTTGTTCAGACCCTGAAAGTTTGCACCTCATTTGCAAATGCAAATCCATTGGGGTGGCAAATAGAGCAATATAGAGCCAAAATGATAAAAATTGTGTCACTGTTCAACTATATACAAATATAATATATACTTTCCGTACATGTGACTCTCCCTGTCACTCCCCTCTCTCATGCGGATATTTGTGTGACTTACGCTGCCATAAGGCAGCCTTAAGTTACACGAGTGGATCAGTGGTCCATCCGACTGATATAAATTCCTAAACCCACCCCCTACTGTACAATTTACATGCTCCCCCCCCCTACCTATGTAAGTGGAGGGGAAGTTCAGCCTCTTTTAACTATTGCCTAACCTGCCACTTTTAACCTAAAGCCTTAATACACGTGTAAACCACACATAATATCTGGAGGACACATCCGCCCTTCCCTCAAAACAACCCACTTACGCACTTTGGGCCTGATCCAGACCTACGCATGAGAGCAGAGCGTATTACCGCTTCAGCGTAAAAACTTTCACTCCCATGACACTCCCCTTACCTTTACCTCCGTACACCGGCTGAACCCTACCTTAACTTTTCCCGGCGTCAGTACGAATTTTCGTAACGACACGCTGATCGTACCGGGCTAAGCACGCCCATACTGTACAATTTAAATGGCTCCCCCTGCCTACATTCCCTAACTCCAGTGTCCATACTAACTTCGTAATAAAAACACGCCCCGTCATCGGAAAATACGCAAACAATACGGACGCCTAAATCACCGCTACGAAAACCTCTTTGGTACGACCGGAAGTTGTCACTCTGCACATGCGCAGTGCGTTTTTTCTGCCGAATTTACGCTTACGACCAGCGTACAATCGCTTGCAAGCGTAGGTCTGGATCGGGCCCTTTGTGTGCGTAAGTGGCGTGATGGATGCAAGTCTGGATCCGGCCCATTGTGTTTAGAAAATCCACCAAAGCAGAGGAACAATAAATTAGCATTAAGTTTCTTCTGACATTGAAGTGACGGTGTCCCCTTAAGTGTTGGTTAACATTGAAGATGCCTCTTGGGCTGCTAATGGATTAAAGACTGTATTGTCTTCCCCAGTTCCTCAGGGTTCTTGAGCTAGCAATAGTATATTTAATATTTTACTAATTATTCAATTCACTTTAAATATTTGAAGAAAATGATATAAGCGGCTTAAAAAACTCAGATTTATCCTTCTATGTGGGTCAAACTTGGAATAGAACAATTTCCCCCAAACCAAACTTCTATACAAATCAATAGTTTATGTATTTAAAGTGCAGTGAGTCAGGGAACTATACAGTCCATCGCTCTCTTTATCTTTTGACAAATGTAAAATTGATCAGCTTTACTCAAAGGTCGCAGGAATATGGTCAGATCTAAAGCTTGGCCAGTCCATTTTATTAGACATAGACATTGCATTGCATTTAGAAGACAATTGTTTAAATCATCTATTCTAAAAATGATAAATAGTTAAAACGATAATTCCCCAAATATAACAGAAAAGGGTAACTTGAAAGGTTACTAACATAAAAATGCTCTTCCAAATCAGGAGAAAGTCATTCAGGAATTTAGAGGGATGGTTGATCTGCCAGATTTATAGATTCAAATTAAGTTACATTTCTTTAAATATTATGTACAGAGTTCTATCCAAAATGTAATTCTGGAACCATTTTTTAATAGTAATAATAATAATTAGGATATATTATATGAAAACATAGACTGGTCTACAAACATATTAGTACTTCAGAACTACAGTGGTCTAAATGCAATGTTAACTTACAGAAAATGTAGAAAGTGAAATAATGATTTATGAAGCTTAGTTATGCATGGCCAGACAAGACAGCTTTAACTGATGCTTGCAGAATTCGATTTAATGAAGTACAAGTTGCCAAAATAAGTTTAGGTAAATGAAGTCTCTGTCACAATATGTTATAGATTCAGAAATGACAGACAGTGCACAGCAGATGGAGGTTATTACAGAACTGTATGTCATGCAACGTAGTCTCGGTAACTGCACAAAGAATGAGCAGATGCATTAGTGTTATTATTTTAAACAATTTCATAATGCCAACACACACTTATGAAATCAACTCAAATTAAGCATAACGACTTCTTTGTTTTTCATGTCACTTAGCCTTCAATGAAATATTTCTGTGCCACCAGCCCTTGTTGAACAAATGCCTTTTTTCCCCAGTTGAAAGCGTAAATGGCATAATGGTAGCAACCTTTAAAACCTAATTGCAGATTTTTCAAAAAAATTTTTTATAAAATGTTATTATTTTAAAGAGATTAAATCGGTAATTAGACGTACATTGGATTTTGCATTGCTGAGGGATTAAAGGTAACTAAAATATGTGGGCACAATAGGTATTGAGCAAACTTTTTATCCAAATCCATTATACTTATAATGTATTCTAATGATCTATTGAATGCAGGGAGCAATTTACAGGTATAAGGGAAAATATCAAGCTGTGATTTGGTCAAATTATTGGTTCTCTGCAGGTTATTTGGCAAACACAAATTAACCCATATTTTGTATGAAAAGAACCAACACTCATTGAAAGGGCAGTTGATAGGTGGAATTGCCTCCTATCAAAGGGGTTTGAGGCTTAAACAATAGGACAATTTAAACATGATTGGGAGAAATCTTGAACAAAACTGAGCATTAAGTAAAATCTAGGGGGAACTGGATTTTCTGTCAAAATCTATGTTTTCATAGACAAAGTAGCTGTAAATCCATTCATTTCAATGAATACACAGTTTGTATCTTTATCCATATTCCTACTATCAGGGATGAAATGGGTAGAAGCCTCCCGGGCTGATATTTTTGGGTGTGTGTGAATGTCAGTGCTGTTTCTAGACTTAGCAGACTCCAGGGCAGGAAAAATTTTGTAACTTTGTCAAGCCCCCCCCCCCCCCAAAAAAAAACAACAAAAAAAAAAAAAAAACACAGCCATTCACTTTTATCCCCTTGTATGTGTCAAGCCATCCACTTCTACCTCTTTTATGTGTGCCCAGCCTCCAATTCTGCCCCTTCTGTGTGTCTAGCCTTCACTTGTGCCCCTTCTGTGTCTAGCATCAATTTGTGCCCCTACTGTGTCCAGCCTCCATTTGTGCCCCTTCTGTGTGTCCTTCTATCATTTGTGCCCCTTCTGTGCTCAGCCTCCATTAGTCTCCCTTCTGTGTCCAGCCTCCATTTGTGCCCCTTCTGTGTGCCCTGCCTCCATTTGTGCCCCTATTGCATCCAGCCTCCATTTGTACTTCTTCTGTGTCCTGCCTCCATTTGTGTCCCTTCTGTGTGTCCTGCCTCTATTTGTGCCCCTTTCTGTGTGTCCAGTCTCCATTTATGCCCCTATTAAATTCAGCATCAAAGTAATGATGACAGGGAGGAGTATTTTACAAAAAAGAGGGAGGCTAAAAAGGTTATCAGAGCAGCAAAGGCACAAACTGAGGAAAACCTGTCCCAGTTTATATGAAAAGGGGACAAAAGCTTTTTTAGGTATATAAATGAAAGGCAACAATCTAAAGAGGGTATCATAAGGCTCATAATGGAGAGTGGGATTCTTATTGAGGGTTAAAGCGCTATGGTAGATCATCTTAACAAGTATTTCTGTTAAAAATTCACAAAAGAAAGAGAGGGGAAGGGTCCACTTTTAAATGGGAAGACTATTAATACGATGTGGGCAATTACTACTACTTTTATTGAAGAGCAGGTGTTAAAAGAACTTTCAAAGTTGAAAGTGGACAAATCAATGGGACCAGATGGGATACATCCGAGGATACTAAACGAGCTTAGAGGGGTGTTGGCAAAACCATTAACTGAATTATTTAATCAGTCACTAATAACTGGGATGATTCCAGAGGACTGGAAAACAGCAAATGTTGTCCCTCTGCATAAAAATGAAAGTAGGGGGGAAGATTAAGGCAACAAATCTTATTGAATTTTTTGACTGGGTCAGTAAAGTATTAGATAAAGGGAGCTGTAGACATAGCTTATCTAGATTTTAGTAAGGCTTTTAACACTGTGCCACATCGCAGACTGTTAAATAAGCTAGAAACTTTGGGATTGGACTTAAATATAGTTGCATGGACACGATCTTGGTTACAGGATAGACAACAGAGGATTGTAGTAAATAAAATCCCTTCTGGAGATGGTAAGGTAACCAGTGGAGTACTCCAGGGTTCAGTACTTGGACCAGTACTAATTAATATTTTTATAGGTGCCTGTGGTATTGAGGGGAAAATATGCCTTTTTGCAGATGACACAAAGATATATAAACATATTTAGACACGCCAGGAGGGGTATAGAAAATTAGGGATGATATAGGTAGACTGGAAGAATGGTCAAGAGTGTGTCAACTGCAGTTTAATGCCAAAAAATGCTAAATCATGCACTTGGTGCACAAAAACCCAAAGGCTCAACAGATCCTTAATGGCATTACATTAGAAGCTACTGAGGAGGAAAGGGATCTAGGAGTCATTATTTCCTGTGAATTAAAGGTAGCCAAGCAATGTAACAAAGCAATGAGAAAGGCGAGTCAAATGCTTGGTTGCATAGTGAGAGTAATTAGTAGCAGAAAGAGAGAAGTAGTGATGCCGCTTTATAGATCGTTGGTACGGCCTCACCTATAATACTGTGTTCAGTTCTGGAGGCCATATCTCCAGAAATACATTAGAGACTGTGCAAAGAAGAGCAACTAAAATGGTTCATGGCCTGTGTCGAAAATCATACCAAGAAAGGCTAGAGGAACTAAACATGTATAGCTTGGTGCAGAGAAGGAAGAGGGGGACATGATAGCAGTTTTCAAATATATCATTGTTAGTCCCTTGCTACAAAATCTTATTTCCGAAATAGGGACATCTGAAAGTTCCTTTTTGGATGTCCGTATTTCAAATAGTCACTGCTTTAGATTTTTTTTTAGAATGGATGAGTATACCGATTGGCATACTCACCCATTCCTATTTGGAAATACAGCCGGCGCCTATATCGTCGCCGCACCGCTACCTGCCAGACCGCAGGGAAAGGTGAGTAACCTCTCCAGGGTGCAAGGGAAGGAAGGGTCAGGGTCAGGCTTCAGGGAAGGGAGGGTTAGGGTTAGTCTGCACGAGTTGGTGGGTTAGGCTCAGGTGCCAGTAAGGGAGGGTTAGGGTCAGGGTAATGAGAGGGGAGGGTTAGGGTTAGAATGAGGGTCATCGAGGCATATGCAATCGAAATCTTAGCCAGTTCAAAACTGGCTGGGAGCAAACGGCCCTATTGAAATAGGGCCGTTCTAAGCGGGGACCCACACTCAAATATATCAAGGGCTGTGACCGGCTAGAGGAGGGTGGCATTTTTCAAAGGAAGAGGTGTAATAGAACACTGGGTCATGAATATAAACTGGAGGGTGGTAGATTCAGAAAAAATGTGAGGAAAAATTACTTCACTGAAAGGGTGATAGATAAGTGGAATAGCCTCCTATCTGAGGTGGTTGAGGCTAACACATTAGAACAGTTTAAACATGCTTGGGATAAATATAAGGATATCCTAAATCTTAAACTAAATTGAGGGTAAATAGGGTCTAGGGTCAGTATGGTTTTAAATAAACAACTGGTCAGACTGGATGGGCCATGTGGCTCTTATCTGCCGTCACTTTTTATGTTTCTATGTTTCTATCCATTGTGCCCCTTATATTTTTAAATGTACTTACCCTTGCTATCTTTTCCCTCTTCTTCCGCGGGCTCTGTTTGAATGACGCTGCCTACCAGTATCATTTACATACACTGTGCTGGGAATAGAGGGTTCCTACGGGAACACTGCAGAACCAGTTCTATTTCCGTGAATAATTCTGCCTCATATGTTAGGCAGCGTTATTCAGTTAAACAGGTTTGGTACTACAGGGCTCCTGTAGATGAATTCCCAGTGCAGGTTCTGTGAATGACGCTAGTCACATCATGCGGACGGTATCTGTGTGAGCTGCGGGCACCCCCTTTAAGTCACCTAGGGATGTGACCTGTGCGATTGCATGGCTCATCTGCTTAAAAAAAATGACCGTGGTAACTGTTCACACAATGCAAGCTGAACGGAAAAATACTCCCCGACTGCTCTGTATATGGAATATAACACACAGGACAGTCAGGCAGCATTATCTACCTGTCTCCTAGCCAGGGTCTATCTACATATACTGCAGGTCACTGATTGGATGTTTGCATTTTATGGTGGTCACTTTTGTGCCCTCTGCATAGTGACATCTGGTGTGCACTCTATATGACATGATGGTAATAGGGGTGAGCTCTGCATCGTATAGCAGTCACTGGTGTGCTCTCTACATTATATATGTGACTTTGCTTTGTAAGTGCAGATGTTAAATTGTAAAACAAATGTATAATTTGCAGTTAGGACATACCTTCACTCAATGTGGGGCTATTGAAAACAAGAAATAAAGTAATGCAGACATTTTTACTCTCTAAATATACATTGGAATTATAACAATGATAATATTAATAATAAAGGACTGTATCCAGACCCCTGCACGCTTTCCGTAAGCCTGCCATGCTTTCCACCCGCTGCCATAAGCCTGCCGTAAGTTAAATGTATGAATCAATGGTCCGTACCGCCGCTGATTCATGCACATCCCCTAAACCCAGCCCTTACTATAACATTATCATCCGGTCCAATAATCATCATCATTATTATTATTATTATTATTATTAATAATACTACTACTAACAATAATAATAATAATAATAATAATAATAATAATAATATTAATAATAATGGGCAGATCCAGAACAACGCTTGTGAGCGAATTTACGCGTGGCAGAGATGTAAAATTGCGTTTTGGTAAATACTGTGCATGTGCACCATAGAAAGTACGCTCCATAATGTAGCGTAAATGTGAACATATTCACGTATGTGTCACATAAATACTTACGTGTGGGCGTGCCAATTTTACGTGAGTCAAAAATACGTCTGAAATACGCTATATAGGCGGGGGTTTGTATTTAAAGTGTACAGTATGGGCGTGCTTAGCTGCGTAAATACGTGTTGCTCTACGTGAGCGGTGCGTATCACTGCGGTTACGTGGGCAAAAGTTAAGGTAGGGTTTGAAAAGCGGATCTCGGACAAAATACGTACATTCAAGGGGTGTGCCAAGGGGAGTGTATAGAAGGTACGCATGCGTAAATACGCTACGCGAGTAAACGTATTGCAAGCGGAGTTCTGGATATAGCCCAATGATAGTAAAAATGTTTTTACATTCTAATTTTGATATATTAAAGTGTATATATTTGCTCATTTTAAGTTACTAAATAAAAATATATGAAGTATATTAAGTGTGTTAGATGTAATGCCATATGGTGGAAATTAATAAGGCTTGTTTGTCATGTTTCCAAAGATAATGTGTTTTTTACCTGTGATGTTTTTAGCAGTATTTTTGTATATGGTATTTGTTAATAGTTTCTAAGCAACACTTCAAAAAGCTCACAGGACTAATCAAGACATATTGCAGTATATTTTTCAAACTATGATATTACTTCTTGCTAAAAATAGAGCATTGTGCTACTCCTCATCCTTTGGATGTTTGCCAGAAAATGGATTTATGAACATTATACACACAGTTATTGCTGCTCTGTATATGATAAACATGGAATCAGATGAAGTACCATTTTAATGTCTCAGTTTGTCCCCAACCATCCCTTTCCATTATCTTAACCCTAACCCTCCCTTCCCCACAGCCTAACCCTAAGACTCCCTTCCCTGCAGCCTGACCCAAGACTCCCATCCCCACAGCCTAACCCTAACACTACCCTCCCCATATCCTGACCCTAAGAATTCCCTACTAGCAGCCTAACCCTTAATCTCCCCTCCCCACAGCCTAACCCTAAAACTCCCCAGAGAGTTTTAATCACCTCTCTGGTCATTGCGGCGAGTCTGTGGCGGGTGCGACTAGTCTGTGGTAGATGCGACCGGTCTGCTGCTGTGTTTCTGAAAAATAAATGGGTAAGTATGTCGATCACCAATCTATTTTCAAAAAAGAGACAGCTGAAAATTAGCTTTCATCTGTCTCTAATTCTAAAACTGCAAATTTAATTTGGCGACTCCTATCGGTCCTTGATTTTGGTCTATGCTAGTGGTTCCTCACACTCTGGGGTTTTTTTTTTTACTAAAGTGTCTTCAACCCTGTATGATAAGCCCAGTGCTGGTAGATATACAACAGATCGGTGAGAACCCATGAAGCTGAAACATTGGTGCTGAATTGCTTTATGTGTGTGGACCACAAGCATCTCAGGATCAGGTTAATAGTCTTCTCCAATGGTTAACGTTTTTTTTTAAAGAATAACATTGTTTGCTTTGGTTTACTTTTAACATAAGGTAATTATTAAGGGCTGGATCCAGACCTTGTTAAGTGCATGAACTTAGTTACACCTGGGCTAAACCATGTTGATTTCAGGGGAGTCATATTTCATCTGCTTCAAACAGTATTAGAGTTGAGAGGTGATGTTTCCTATCCCAAGTCTAAATAACAGTGTGACAGTAAAGCTGGTCAGTATCTGTGTGCAGTAAGCAATTCAAAGATATATCCCTGCATGCAAAGAATACAATTAACTTGACTCCCCCTGCAATCAACATGGTTTAGCCCAGGAGTAACTCATTTCAAGCACTTACTTAAGTCTGGATCCAGCCCATTATGTCACAGAATGACTGGGTTGGTTATAAGTTCTGAGATCCCTAGGGCTTGCAGAGAGGTCAGGTCTGTAGCAGAAGCTTGGAGGTTCCAAGTAAATTCTGCTCAGGGGCCTAGCAGTGGTGTTAAGACTTAGGGCTCTATTTACATACCTTGTTCGTTCTATGTGAAGGAAGCTGCATCAGGCTCGCTTATCATCGCAGCGAGCCTGGCAGCTTCCTTCACATTATTTACTAATACTCACCCCTCCTCCGAGGTCCTGCCATGAGCCTTGTTCGTTCTATGTGAAGGAAGCTGCATCAGGCTCGCTTATCATCGCAGCGAGCCTGGCAGCTTCCTTCACATTATTTACTAATACTCACCCCTCCTCCGAGGTCCTGCGATGAGCCGCGGGTCAGTGCTGTGCTTCTCCTTC
>WWET01000133.1:0-21169 GCA_011038615.1 Limnodynastes dumerilii | reverse complement strand
CCACAGTACAATAAATTCAACATTCTTGTAACCTGAATGCAGTTAAAAAAACAGTCACAAAATGCAATGCAGTCACAAAACAGAAAACATTTGTAACAATGATACGATAGAAGCACAGCCTTGTAAGCTCTTATTTATTCAGTTTGTGTGTGTGTACAGTGTATATATTCCTCCAATCTCTCCCCCTTGCATGTACTTCCCGTTATGTCTCCGGTCTCCCAATATTCCCATCATGTCTCTGCAGTCCCTCACCACCCCATCATGTCTCTGCAGTCCCTCACCACCCCATCATGTCTCTGCAGTCCCTCACCACCCCATCATGTCTCTGCAGTCCCTCACCACCCCATCATGTCTCTGCAGTCCCTCACCACCCCATCATGTCTCTGCAGTCCCTCACCACCCCATCATGTCTCTGCAGTCCCTCACCACCCCATCATGTCTCTGCAGTCCCTCACCACCCCATATGTCTCTGCAGCCCTCAGTATCCCCATCATGTCTCTTCAGCCCTTAGTAACCCCATCATGTCTCTGCAGACCTCAGTATCCCCATCATGTCTCTGCAGCCCTCAGTATCCCCATCATGTCTCTGCAGTCCCTCACTCTCACCATCATGTCTCTGCAGCCCTCAGTATCCCCATCATGTCTCTGCAGTCCCTCACTTTACCCATCATGTCTCTGCAGCCCTCAGTATCCCCATCATGTCTCTGCAGCCCTCAGTATCCCCATCATGTCTCTGCAGCCCTCAGTATCCCCATCATGTCTCTGCAGCCCTCAGTATCCCCATCATGTCTCTGCAGCCCTCAGTATCCCCATCATGTCTCTGCAGCCCTCAGTATCCCCATCATGTCTCTGCAGCCCTCAGTATCCCCATCATGTCTCTGCAGCCCTCAGTATCCCCATCATGTCTCTGCAGCCCTCAGTATCCCCATCATGTCTCTGCAGCCCTCAGTATCCCCATCATGTCTCTGCAGCCCTCAGTATCCCCATCATGTCTCTGCAGCCCTCAGTATCCCCATCATGTCTCTGCAGCCCTCAGTATCCCCATCATGTCTCTGCAGCCCTCAGTATCCCCATCATGTCTCTGCAGCCCTCAGTATCCCCATCATGTCTCTGCAGCCCTCAGTATCCCCATCATGTCTCTGCAGCCCTCAGTATCCCCATCATGTCTCTGCAGCCCTCAGTATCCCCATCATGTCTCTGCAGCCCTCAGTATCCCCATCATGTCTCTGCAGCCCTCAGTATCCCCATCATGTCTCTGCAGCCCTCAGTATCCCCATCATGTCTCTGCAGCCCTCAGTATCCCCATCATGTCTCTGCAGCCCTCAGTATCCCCATCATGTCTCTGCAGCCCTCAGTATCCCCATCATGTCTCTGCAGCCCTCAGTATCCCCATCATGTCTCTGCAGCCCTCAGTATCCCCATCATGTCTCTGCAGCCCTCAGTATCCCCATCATGTCTCTGCAGCCCTCAGTATCCCCATCATGTCTCTGCAGCCCTCAGTATCCCCATCATGTCTCTGCAGCCCTCAGTATCCCCATCATGTCTCTGCAGCCCTCAGTATCCCCATCATGTCTCTGCAGCCCTCAGTATCCCCATCATGTCTCTGCAGCCCTCAGTATCCCCATCATGTCTCTGCAGCCCTCAGTATCCCCATCATGTCTCTGCAGCCCTCAGTATCCCCATCATGTCTCTGCAGCCCTCAGTATCCCCATCATGTCTCTGCAGCCCTCAGTATCCCCATCATGTCTCTGCAGCCCTCAGTATCCCCATCATGTCTCTGCAGCCCTCAGTATCCCCATCATGTCTCTGCAGCCCTCAGTATCCCCATCATGTCTCTGCAGCCCTCAGTATCCCCATCATGTCTCTGCAGCCCTCAGTATCCCCATCATGTCTCTGCAGCCCTCAGTATCCCCATCATGTCTCTGCAGCCCTCAGTATCCCCATCATGTCTCTGCAGCCCTCAGTATCCCCATCATGTCTCTGCAGCCCTCAGTATCCCCATCATGTCTCTGCAGCCCTCAGTATCCCCATCATGTCTCTGCAGCCCTCAGTATCCCCATCATGTCTCTGCAGCCCTCAGTATCCCCATCATGTCTCTGCAGCCCTCAGTATCCCCATCATGTCTCTGCAGCCCTCAGTATCCCCATCATGTCTCTGCAGCCCTCAGTATCCCCATCATGTCTCTGCAGCCCTCAGTATCCCCATCATGTCTCTGCAGCCCTCAGTATCCCCATCATGTCTCTGCAGCCCTCAGTATCCCCATCATGTCTCTGCAGCCCTCAGTATCCCCATCATGTCTCTGCAGCCCTCAGTATCCCCATCATGTCTCTGCAGCCCTCAGTATCCCCATCATGTCTCTGCAGCCCTCAGTATCCCCATCATGTCTCTGCAGCCCTCAGTATCCCCATCATGTCTCTGCAGCCCTCAGTATCCCCATCATGTCTCTGCAGCCCTCAGTATCCCCATCATGTCTCTGCAGCCCTCAGTATCCCCATCATGTCTCTGCAGCCCTCAGTATCCCCATCATGTCTCTGCAGCCCTCAGTATCCCCATCATGTCTCTGCAGCCCTCAGTATCCCCATCATGTCTCTGCAGCCCTCAGTATCCCCATCATGTCTCTGCAGCCCTCAGTATCCCCATCATGTCTCTGCAGCCCTCAGTATCCCCATCATGTCTCTGCAGCCCTCAGTATCCCCATCATGTCTCTTTCCTCTTAGCAAAGCTATTTCTTGTATTTTTTTTTTTACATTGCAGGCGCTGGTTATAGTTTCCTCTTTTGGTGCTTAGCCTGCTCTCTTCTTGCCTTGTGCTTCTCTCTATACTTTTCTGATCTTGAGTGCCCCATTTAGTCTGGCCTTGTTCCTGCCAGTTTATCCTATTGTGTACTTTTTCCCCTCTCTCATCCTTGTTGTTCCTGCCATCTTGTAATTACCCCTCTTCTCTCCTGGTTGATAGTTAGTGTATCCCTTTGTGACTTCCTTCTGTATGAGTGCGTGAGTGTGTCTCATTGTCAGTCCAGTGTGTCCATTTTGTATTGTTATTCCCGGCCTCGTTTGTTCATTGTTTTTTGTCATCTGTTTCAGTCCAGTCTCTTCTCATTCTGACTTTACCTACTTACCCACTCTACCTCCTCCATTCCTCTTTGCCCTGCTTTCTTTCAAGTTCTTCTCCCGGGCATTGCCCCAGGGGCTGCGACCTGCGGGTAAATCTGCAGCTCAGACTATCCTCACTATCAGAGGCTCTAGTGAAGAACCAGATCCCGTTAGACTCCGTGTCTTGGCAAGCCTCGTCCGTCTCTACTGACTACCCTGGTTCTCACCCCAGGTAATTCCAGCGGTGTCAAGAAACGTTTGTTCCTCCTACCGACTGACCACCCTGGTTCCAATGGTCTATTGTTCTAACCTGTCAGATATGTTGTTCATGCTTCTCTTGTCTTGCTAGAGTTCTGTTGATAAAGAAAATTCTTGACAATTATTACCTTTGACACGACTTGCAATGTCTCTGTACTCAGAGCTCCGTTGATAGGGATTCAGAGATGCGTGTGTCTAAAGTACGCAAATATATGCACACACATTGCAAGGCAACTCCCATGACACTCCACCAGCATGGACGGGTTTTCGGACACTTACTTTTCCATAGGGCACCCTTAATTGTACGTGTGTACTTACGTGCATATGTTACTTTTGTTTGTGCATACATGACTAATTGCACCCTCAAAAGCTCATTTAAATGCCCCCCGCGCAACTTCACGTAACTTTACACATATGGAAGACAACCACGCCCCTCCGTACGTATGTCCCTAAGTGCAATTCAGAAGTCCGTACCTAATGGACTTCCGTGCCTAAATCCTACGTAACTTGAGTGAAAAAAGTTACTACACATGCGCAGTTAATTCGCTCTTAAATATACGCACGGAAAACCACACAAAATCGTATTTGTGAATATGGTCCCTGATGCCAGATCCCTGCTGGATCCGGCATTCCATGCAGGCAAGGGGAGGCCACTCCCCATACTCACACAGAGATATGCTACTTGAGCGATGCCTTCTGCATTGTCCTCACTTAAACTGAGTACAATGTGGAAGCCTGGATAATATGGAGGGTGCTTAGCTCACTCTCCCTGTAATATTTACATACCTTCCCCCTTCCATAGTGTAAGTGACATCCACATCCTGTCCTTTCATTGGAAAAATTTATATTACAGAAGTCTGGATCCTAAGGTGCAGATCCATAATGGAATAAGGTGCAAGGACATAAGCTTTCATAAAATGTGGGTGTTTTCCATTCGCACTGCAGGAGTACTGTATCTGGTCCTTTGTCTGAATTCTTACATTTGCCAAGAAATTGATTAATTTGACAAGCTCAATTTGAATTTATTTATGATTGAAATTACTGTTGTAATGCAAAAAACTGCTATTTGATTTATATACTGAAGCATCTTTGAGACTTGCAGAATACTATACCCTGATGCAAGGCTGAATCTGTGGAAGTTTAATGTTACAGTCAAGTACACTGTACTCATATACCAGGTGTGTTCTTTATTCACTCTTCCGGGTTTAAAGAACAAAGATTCTAAAACGTTGTATTGGTGGAGTAGTGTTGCAATGGCGAATGAGAACAGTATTAAAGTGTTAAAAATACCATTAGCAGAGCCATATGTTAAATAAACACCAAAAACTGTTTCTAAATGAGCCAACTAACTTTCTTTAAAAAAGTTAGTTAAGGTAGTAAATTTCTTTTCAATTCTCAATGTAGGGATTAGAGTATGAGCTGAAAAAGAGAAGAAAAGATAAATTATAATGTTAATTATTAAACAAACTCTTTACTGGGATAAAACACATTAAAAACATATAAAACGCATATCTAATGGAATCTAAAAATAAACATAAGAATTTCCCTAAATGGTTGGAGTTCCGTAGACTGAAGTTGGTTGAATTGAGGGAAAAATGAGCATTACATCTAGAACATGTTTTGCGCTCGGTCCACCACTTGCTAAAGGGGACCTGGGACGTTATCTAATATTTTTTAAGAAATGGAGTTGGATCATTTGGAAACTGTGGAGACATTTTTTTAAAATGTGCCTTCGCTATTATGATTTTATCACTTTAATACTATTCTTATTGTCCAATTTAGCAGTACATGACTAGTGCAGTTTTTTTAGAATCTGACGCCACTTTGCTCTTAATACCTTTTAGAGTTGGTCACAGATGCAGGTGGAATTATTAGCGCTTTTAATGGACCACACCTCCATTGTTTTTTTACTCTTCAGGGTTTACCTTCACGATGGCATTAGCATTTATTTAAAAAAAACATACTTTAACATTAAAAATACAAATAATAGCACATTTCCCTCCATCAACATTGCCATGTCCCAGGCTTTGAGGAATAATTCACCATCTGGAGGGGGTAAGTCGGTTATGCAGTCCTCCACCTGTGCCACGCCTTTAGCCAATCCATTACATCAAATGACATTTGCATCATGAAATATGGGGGGTCTAAATACGCCAATTAAACAGAAAAAAGTGGCCAATTATCTTAAAAAGTCAGGAATAGATATAGCATTTTTGCAGGAAACCCATTGGAAATAAGGGGAGGGATCCACCCTTAAGGATGCCTGGATAGGGGATTGCATATTGGCCCCAAATCACCAAAAGGCTAGGGGAGTTACCATCATTGGACCTGATTCACACTGGGCTAAACCATGTTGATTGCAGGGGAGTCATATTTCATCTGTTGCAAACAGTACTAGTGTTGAGAGGTGATATTTCCCAGCCCAAGTCTAAATAACAGTGTAATAGTAAAGCTGGTCAGTATCTGTGTGCAGTAAGCAATTCAAAGATATATCCCTGCATGCAAAGAATACAATTAACTTGACTCCTCCCGAAAACAACATGGTTTTTCCCAGGAGTGACTTTAAGTTCTTATTTTAAGAAGATTCTTAAGTTTGAATCAGGTCCGTTATTGCTAAACACCTAAATTACACAATTCTAAATGTCACACTGGACCCCGAAGGGCGATTTTTATTGGCTTCTGTCCAGGTCAATGACACAACTTACACATTAATGAACATATATGCTCCCAACTCAGGCCAGGGTGAATTCTTACAACATAACTTCTTATTATCACAAGACCATCCTAATCTTATGGGCGGATTATGGGCGGAGATTTTAACTGTGTTGAGAATTGGATATATATTGGACTCCCATTGTAAAACCCCCTGGGTACAACCCGATATCTACACTGAGGGCAACTTTGGGTATGGTGGCTACATGGCAACTGTTGAATCCTGGCGATAGATCTTATACCCTTCACTCGGGGGTCCACATGTCATTCTTAAGAACTGACTACCTTTTAGTGGATGACGCCCTCATGGCCCAAGTCTGGGATGCTCACATTGGAGATATAGTGATATCTGACCATGCGCTCATCAAAATGTCTTTACACTTTTCAGTAACGGGTAACCACACATGCCACTGGAGTTTCCATACTTATCTATATCAGTCTGACCAATTCAAACAAAATCTAAAAATTTGTTGTCTGTCCCCGCTTTCTGAAATTGGGACATCTGAAAGTTCCTTTTCGGATGTCCCTATTTTGAATAATTCAGAGTTTCTATTTTTTTTACAATGGGCGAGTATTCTGTTCGGCATACTTCACCCATTCACCTTCAGAAACTACGATATCCCTCCGCCGCTGGTATTGCCGGACCAAGGGACCAGTGAGTAAACTATCTGTGCAGAGTAGGGAGGGTTAGGGTCAGGCTGTAGGGGAGGGAGGGTTAGGGTCAGGATGCAGGGGAGGGAGGGTTAGGGTCAGTCTGCGGAAGATGGAAGGTTAGGGTCAGACTGCTGGGGAGGGAGAGCTAGGGTCAGGCTGCGGGAGGTGATAGGTTAGGGTCAGGCTGCAAGTAAGGGAGGGTTAGGGTCAGGCTGTCAGGAAAGGAGGGTTAGGGTAGTGAGAGGGGAGGGTTAGGGTAAGAATTCGGGAAAGGAGTGGGGGCTATTTTAACTCACTTTTCAGAGCACGGAGCTTTTGGTGCTCCGTGAATCGATTGCTATGCCTCATCGAGGAAACGTCTTTTTTTGAAAATCAGCCATTCAGACTGGAGCCCCACACCCCTAAAAATTCAATGGTCAGATTTTATGGATAATAACATTGCACACTGAGATAATTCTGTCCTTTTCTGGGAGACGTCAAAGCAGTAATGAGAGGCCACATCATTAGCTATGTCTCTAAGGTTAAAATGGACAATAGGGAAAATGTATTTCACTTAAGAGAATAGTGTCCCAAAGTTTTCAGATATACACAAATAATCCCTCTGAATCCAATCAGCTGGAACACCACCACGCTCATTTGCTATTGGAGAGCTACCTTTCTGCTCAGGCAAAACTCCAACTGGATTACTCCAAAAACTAATTTTATCATTGGGGTAACCGCGTGGGAAAAGTTCTGGCCAGCATCCCTTAGCGGAGCCGGCAAAGGGGTCACATCGTAGCTATACGGGATGATGCCTCCAACTCCCTATTAACTAAATCTGATGACATAGTCTGCACCTTTCACAAGTACTGCATTTCACTTTATTCTGAAACTGCTCGGGGATCCCCAGTTGATGGAAAAACTTGTTGGGAAAAAAAAATACAAATAACATGATAATACCAATAATAACTTGGCATAGCTAAAATGCATTGAAAATACACATAAAACAATTTCTATGCAAAACCTAAAAATATATAGAATTTAAAATCATATTATTAGCAGATCACAAGTGAAATTGATTAACCTTTGCTAAAAAACTACAATGAAGGGAAGTTAAGCTTTGCACCTTGCTTCTACTTTTCCCCTGCGTGTAAGGCTAAATTATTTTAAACTGCACTTATGTTTTATAGCAATCAGGAAAAATAGAACAGAAAATACACCTCAACTATTCACACACATTGAATATTTTCAATTTAAGATGAAAGAAGTGCTAATTAACACCTTCTCATTTTTTTAAGTTTTGAAAAAAAACCTTTTACTTTTGGATAATTTGAGTGATTCCAGACAGGACAGGACAGACTATAAATAACAGGTTACATTTATCTGTCATTTTTAGAACTTTTCTGTATCAGATGACAAAATGTAGTCTTCAAGTTATAAATCATTACAAAATAACTCCCAGAATATGCAGAGCAAAGTGAACTAGATACACCATTAGATTAAGGTGAGATATATATTAAGGGATTAATCATGACATTTTTACAAATAATTAGTATGCATTGCCCAATTTTAATAATGTGCATTGCAGTTAAATGCTATTTAATTACTTCCTTTAGAAATGTAATTCAAAATGGTGTGCAATTATTTTTAAAACAAGGTCTGTCAAAGAAATTAGCTATGAAATTGACTGCTTTAATTTACAATTACTAACATCTTATACACTGAAGTAAATTGTAGATGGTAATACACCTCAGCAGAGGAGTAGAAACAATGGGAGATCATTTTAAGGCATTCTTTCAAGTCTATTTGGAAACGTTATTTGATTGCATCACACATACATTTTTTCCATTAGAAAGTTGCAGGATAAATTGTCCAGAGGATTTTTAGGTTATTCTCAAACCATCATAATGTGGTATTGTGTGGATTCTGGTAGGGGTACCATTGGACTGGCAGGTAAGAAGAGGAAGCTAGGGGGGCTGATTCAGAGTTCGTGCGCACGCAAGTCGCAAGTGCAACTTCGAATAGTAATCTGCCCTATCTGGAGTTTGTACGTAAGTGCGAAAAAGTTTTTTTATAATAAAACATTTGTGTGCGAGACAACGCAAGTGCATAAATAACAGCAACACAGTACTAGCATTTTTTCCATATTGTTTTTAATCACTTTCGCATCATCAAGTACTTTACTTACATAAATGAAGTTATGTCACACACCATAAACTGACTGTGCTTGTATAGTTCTTTGATTTTTTTTTTTACATTGTATTGATATTGGAGAATGTTTCCATTCTGCCTTCGCTATGAGTTTTTCCATGGCATGCGGATACACACCATGTATGCGTGCGCTTTTTTCTTTATATACCACTCCACAATCTGCAAGAGCTGGTCTGTGTTCCTGTTGCAACAATGCCAACGCCACATCTGTGCTCAAGACAAGCCAACTTCTTACCAGAGGAAGTGAACATTCGTGGAGTCATGTCAGGCTTATTTCACAGACGGACGGATAAATAACAGTTCAGAGTGTGGTCTGACATACACAGACGAATTAATGCTGTGGCTCCAACACAGCAAACTTTGTTTGTGATCAAGAAAAGGTTTATTTTAACAATGTTTTTGGGTTTATTTTTATTCACAAGCTAAGAATATTTTTTGTTTTTTAATTTATCATTACCTGTTAGAGTGTTAGAATGATATAATAACAGAAAAAGATTATTAAAAAAATGGGGTAGATCCTGAACAACGTTTGCAGTACGTTTGTTCGCGTAGCGAATTTTCGCGTACGTAAATTCGCTATGCTACCCTTAACACACCTCCTGCACGGACGTATTTTGTGAACTACCCTTAACACACCCCCTGCACGGCCGTATTTTGTGAAGATACGCTACCCAAACCCTACCTTAACTTTTCCAAACGTAACAGCATACGTCCGCTAACGTGCGTACAGACTACGCGAACGTACGCAGCTTAGCACGCCCATACTGTACACTTTAAATACCCCCCCGCCTACTTCACGTAATTCGCACGTATTCTTCGCTAACGTAATTTTGGCACGCCCACACGTAATTACTTACGTTCGCAATACGTGAATTATCCTTACGTTAGAAAATACGCTACGCGAATGTGCGTATTTTCTGCGGTGCGCATGCGCAGTTCGTTCAAAACTGCGAATTTACGTGTATACCACACGTAAATTCGCAGAAAAACGTAGTTCAGGATCTGCCCCAATGAGATTTATGTGGAAATGAGTTTCAAACATGTGTTACTGTATTGATTTATGTTTTATTTTGTTTTACGACATCTGTCAACTTCTTCAAGATGGCAAGATTTCCGGAGGCGTTTAAAACAAAAAATTAAGGATAGACATGAGTTTACCAATCATAATCCTGATGAACCTTTGCCAGCAACACTGGTATTTTCTGACCTTGATCAGCTGGGTTTGTCTGCTGTGACCTTAGAAGAGGTGCTTGGTGTAGGGGACATGGATTCTGCAAGTGTGCCCCCTACACAGGAAATTGCAGCTGATAATTGTGCTATGAATGTAATTTTAGATATGATAAATAATACTCTTGTTAGGTGATCATATTTTTTTTTTATAACTTTGGTAGTGTTTTGGTGTGTTCTGTTGCTTTCTTACAGACTTCTCTTGACTATAATTATAATGAATCAACATTATGGTTTTTTTTAACAGAAATATATAACTATTTAATTATGTATTGTGTAATGGCAGTAGTATGCCTGAACTACAACTGTGCATCTGTTTTTTTTGTGTGGATATTATAAATTTTAAGAAATGTTTATCAATTATGTTCCCATTACAGATAATATTAACCAGGAAGCTGAGGTTTTTCAAGAAACCATAGAGGAGGAAAAACAACATCAGTATGACCAGCCTAACACACAGAAGCACCATGATGTGTTGATGAAGAAGGCTTTGAAGCATCCAGAAGACAACCTCACCCACAGCTAACAAACCTGGCAAACATGATTCTGGAAGAGTTGAACTTTTATTAGGCATCATGTCTGATAATCATAGCACAATGCAGGAGATTGGTCGACATTTGACCAACATATCATCCACACTTGGCAGGATTGAATGCAGCCTTTGTCGGCACTCATCTTCATATTTACAGTAACTTTTATAACCACAATTCCTTCCTCTGTCCCATTCAACTCCCCTATCCGAATCCCCCACACAATCTACTACATCCCTAGTGCATTCCCCTCCGCAAACCTTACTGAGCTCCCCCTGCCCAAAGCTCTGCCACAGCCCAAACCTCTACCTAAGCCCAAACCTCTGCCATAGCCTAAACCTCTGCCACAACCCAATCATTTCAGATTGCAGAGCAGGACATGAGTTGCGGCGGGCCATAGGGTTTATTATTTTTCCCCACGGATAAAAGGCTTGGAAGATGGGATCCTAATCAAGATGGTAAGTACTTCTTTTTATTTTTTTTTTTATGCCATTTTTTTTGCATTTTATAATTAGCGGTAATTTAAAAAAAAATATTTGGGGTATTAAATAATCTTTGTTTATTTATAGGCGGGGCATTAAATGTTAAGTATTTATTTATTGGCCCTATGTTTTATTTAGTAACTAGGAAGGGTATTAATTTGTGCTTTGTTGTAACGGATGACAGGGCATGCTGGCACTTGTGGTTCTCCAAGCATCAGCATGCTCTGCAGTGTTAAAAATCCACTAAGATCCGGGAAATTCCTGGTGATCTGAAAGGGTCAAACCCGGGAATTTCCCAGGTTTTTGTGGACTTAAAAGGTGGCTTTTTTTGTGCCCCGGACTTTTCTACCAGTAAAACCCCGTGTTGAAAGACCTGGGTTTTTCACCAGGGTGATGTGAAAGCGGTATTAGGGACATTTTCTATACATTTTAGTCAGGGGTTAATATGTAGGGTTAGGTCATTAATATTGCAAGGGTTATGTGTGTACTTTTTTACTTTTTACATGGACACATTATACATTTGCAGGGACATTTCTATTACTTATGAGGCTGCTGCTTATACTACTATAAGGATTAGCATGGCCACAAACACATGGCCATGCTTTTCCTTATAGTAGTATATGTGTTGGCAGGATAAGTGATAGGAAAATGCATGCCAATTTTGAGATGGAGAATCGCCGTGCTTTTCAATAGAAATGCATAGCAAATTTTCCATTTTAAAATCGATCTACATCGACGGCGATTCTACATCGATGGGAAAAAATTTTCAAAAAAATCGCTGCTAAAACACAGCGATGATGATAGATGTGAAATCACTGCTCAAAATTGACTTTAGTAAATGAGGTCCAAACACAACCTTGAACAAAATACATTGAGCAACTTTCAGGCCACTCCTCCATTCATTCATCACCACATCCTCAGATTAACCAGCCATATGCGCAACATGTTAGTTAATTGAACCCATATTTTTCACCATGGCAAATCCAAAGCTATAACAAGCAGCCACCCATGCATCCATATTCTCACACCACACAATTCCAAATATATCTTTACGAATCAACCATTCCAACCATATACCACTCACCCCTCTGTCCATCCTCAATTCAATCAGGCCCATGTGCATCCTCAATTTTATCAGCCCCCTGTCCTCCTTCATTCCATCAGCCCCCTGTCCTTCCTCAATACCATTAGCCCCCAGTCCCTCCTCAGTACCATCATGCCCATGTCCATCCTCAATTCCAACTGCTCCCTGTCCTTCCTCCATTCCATAATCCCCCTGTCCTTTAATAAACCCAGCAACCCCATGGCCATTCACAAACAGAACCAACCAATGTCAATCCGCATTCTGAAAGTTATTACAATACCCCTTCTTTATTTTCTCCATAGTTTTTTAGTTTTTTTTGTAAATGAGATTCTTGCTGATGTAGTCTCTTTTTTGCTTAATAAACATTTATTCCCGTTCACTACCTGTTCTTCATGCATTTGTTTTATTTTTAAATATCTAATTTTAAGATATTGTGTTTTTGAAAATACATATTTACATTAGACAAAATATAAACAAAGACAAGTTAGGATAATAAAAGTTTTTGTAATTTTACCTATACAATTGGGGATATTTGAAAAACACCTGGGAACCAAAAGAAGGACTGAACTGTGGTCAAACTACCCTGAAAGCGCCCGAATCCATCAGAATTTGGAAGGTAAGCAGGGAAAGGTTGGGCTAGTACTTGGAGGTGAGACCACTAAGAAAGACCCAATAGCGCAGATGGATATCCTCTTTAATGGGA
This sequence comes from Limnodynastes dumerilii, assembly GCA_011038615.1. Taxonomy (NCBI): domain Eukaryota; kingdom Metazoa; phylum Chordata; class Amphibia; order Anura; family Limnodynastidae; genus Limnodynastes; species Limnodynastes dumerilii. Next base: position 8,238 of record WWET01000133.1, on the reverse strand, counting down.
ACCCAAGAAAAGTGTTAAATGTCAATTCCTACTTTTAACTACAGTACTGTTGGAGAAATTATTTAATCTCCTTTAGTTTGATTCCATTTTAAACCCCCTTTTAATATTTTAGATAGTTTTTATATATTTCTTATGCTTAATTTTTATTTCCCACTTTGTGATGTTATGTGCAGAAATGTTTTCTTCTTTTTCCATATGATCTGTTTGGAAATATGTGGGTGTGGATCTCATCACCCCCTCCCCTAGCTGTATCTATTTTTAGTATACTTATTTTTAGTGGGGCTAAGGAATGGGGAGTAGTGCTTGCCGGCCTCCTTCCCCTCCCATATTCCTCCACTTATATTTTAGAGTATGCTATGATTTCTATCCCCTGCCAATTGTTAATTTGGTCATGTGACTGTGTATAATTGATGTAATTTTTACCTGTTTTTATATATAATGTGAAGGTAGATTATATTCCCTCCTTTGATATGTAGTATAATTAATTTAAGTGGGCCAAATAGATAGGAGATAGTGTTTGCTGGCCCCCATCCTCTCCTACACTTCTATGTTTAATTGATTATGGGTTTTTATGTGTTTTTCATTTCATTTTTTGGATTGTAAATTTGCCCCTATTTGTTATAAATTATACAAATTGTGTGAGACTTTTATCACAAAATAAGCGTTAGAGCTGTATTTATTTAAATTATTCTTTCAAGTTTGTTTGTATTAGTTTTATAAAGTCAATCTTTTCTACTTACTGTAAAAATGTTTTATTTTCTTAACTTATTAATTGTTGTTTTTATATGCTGTAAATGGCGTTATATAAGTGCTTTGATTGGCTGTTGATGTAACAACATTACTATATATACATCCCATTGCCAATAGACACCCCTCATTTGCCTTGATAAAGAACCACAACTGGTTTGAAACGCGTCGGAGGGGTGTCTATTGTTCCTGTCTGCATCCTGGTGATCCACAGTGTTGATCTCTTTAGCACCGTTCCTCTGCTTTTTACCCGGGTACCTGTCATTCAGAGTGAACGGTGCTCTAACTGGTGGGTTCTTAGTTCAGATTTTATACCAATTGTTTTATTTTGTGAACCTGTTGATTTAATAAATTGTTATACTTCTTTGCATCCTGAGCGTCAGCCTGTATTCCTCCATAAGAGAGAGCCGGAGCCCAGCGGGGAGCGGGGAATCCCCTTCCGACGCTGTCAGAGATTTTGTTGACATGTTTCCGTGGCGACCATCAGCGCCTACTGTTTACACGCGGCAGTGGTTAACACTACAGCGTCTCCTCGTTCTTCTGGAATTTCAAGCATCGTTACACCACCTTTTGGGCCACAGACTGTGAGTGACTCTTATTTCAGCCTTGGACTTATTGGCCACATTTGAGGAGACTTTTCTGCTAGGAACTTTGCTACAGACTTTATCATTGTTTACCTATTTGATGTCACTATCTATACTGCCATATCAAGTTATATAGACTTTGACACAGTCTATTTCGTTTTATATTAAGATTCACACTGCCATATTTAGTATATTTTTCTATTTTTACAACGAATTACACTGACCCATCAATTGTTTTGGTTGGTATCCACTGATTTGTTCATTTAACCACTGTGCATTTTTTTTAGACATTATTTTAGAGTGTATAGTTAGGTTGTTTGCTCCCAAATCCCATTTGCTATTTTAGTCCTTGTTTTTAGGGACTACTATTAGCGTTTAGATTTATTGTTTTATTGACACAGTCTATTTGTTTTATATTGCGATTCACACTGCATATTTAGTATATTTTCCCTATTTCTACAACGAACTACACTGACCCATCATTGTTCTATCCTTCACCATTATACATCTGTTTGGTATCCACTGATTTGTTTATTTATATTTTTGTTAATCATTCAACCACAGTGCACGTTTTTTTAGATATTATTTTAGAGTGTATAGTCAGGTTGTCTGCTCCTAGATCCCATTGGTTATTTTAGTCCTTGTTTTTAGGGACTACTATTAGTTTTTAGATTTAATTATTGTTTTATTGCTTACTGTTTATCATCACAAATTATATATATTTTATTTATTTTTTCACTAGCTCATTAGTTATATACACTAGGTTTTATTTTAATACTGTTTTTAGCGCTCACTCACCAATATTCACTTTTTGCTATTTTAGTCTTTTGAGGGAATTGCTGGTATCCCTAGGTGGGTTTGAGCTGCTTGGTAGTTTTTTTTTAGCTTTTTAATACTATTTATTAGAGCGCCCTTGTCCTCCATTAATATTTCAGATCTTCCATAAGTTCAGGTGACACATAACCTGAAAATAAAATATTAAAATACTTTACTATAAAGCATATAGACATAAGTAGCATTTACAGTTACTGGAAAACATGTTTACCTTCTGTCCTTTCACTTGCAATTGGCATTGCTGCCTCTTCCTCTGACTCATCTGATGAGTTTCGTGTGATGTTTTGTATATCTTCCTCCTCCTCTAAGTGGATGTAATGCAGCGGCTCCTCAACAACTTCCTCCAACTTGGAGGGGATGGTAGGTTGCGGCTCCTCATCATCTTCCTCCACCTTGGAGGGGATGGTAGGTTGTGGCTCCTCATCATCTTCCTCCACATCAGAGGGTTGTGGTGCCTCAGTGGTGAACCCAATGGCAACATATCATGGTGCCTTGCTCCTGTAATAAAATTATAGTGATTAAAAAACATGTTATTTAATTTTTTATTTATTAAACATCACATAATTTTACATGATAAAATTAAATATAAACAAAAAAAAGGAAAACTACATCATTCACAAACATACTTTGTGTCCGCCTTCTTATTCTCCTTCTTAGCCTACTGAGTAATTTTGGCTGCCTTATCTTAAGCTCAGACCATATATGTTGGATCTCAGTGATCTGAGTGATAGTTTGGCCAGATCCATAATGCGCAGTAAGGGGCCACAGTGCCAAGCTCAGCATCTATTATTTTAATAATGGTGCTCAATTCACTTACAGAAAAGTCCTCAGCACATGCCATTTTATAGTAAGATATAGGTAAGAATACTAAATATTACTGTGTTCTGATTTGGTTGATAGCTTAACCAAAAATCTGCTTTATGCGCGGAATAACATCTTACTTTTTAACATAAATTGTGCGCAATTACATATGTGCTGTTGGTGCCACAGTTAGTACACTTCATTTTAAATAAATATATGTGTCTTTAAAATATTATAGTCATATAATAAAGATTTGTAGAAATATACAATTTAATGAAATATTTCCATATTTGGAAAATTTGGGACATTATTGTAATCAATGGGACAAAACAACATTTTAAAAAGTACATGTACTGGTGTACTTTACAGTGATTAAAAATACAAAACAAAATACATTTCAACATGGCTAAGTTACACTTTCTCCATGGTGAAGGTTGGTGCAAATAAAAGTCGCTCACAATATCATGTACGGATTTGTATGCACGCATATCATGTTACAAATGCCCAAATTCACATTTATATATCTAAACACGCCCATTTTGCAAGGGGATTTGCAAGGCGTCGCATGCGAATACTTGCACATACATTGCAGTGTGGAAATCTGTGATGAGGAATTACTGAGCAGTGGTGATGTAGTGGTGAGCAGCATTGTACAGCTGAAAGCGTGGTGAGTAGTGGTGAGAAATTACAGAGCAGTGGTGATAGTTCACTGATCAGCATTGTACAGCTAAGAGCATGGTGTGCTGCAGTAAGGTTCCACTAGTCAACGATAAACAAATGACAAGGAGAAGTAACGGAACAGCGAAGATTGAGGAGACACAGGAGCCAGGAATGTATACTAGAGTGCTTGTTGCACTGGCACATGTGACACTGTGCTATGAACATAAATAGTGTGCTTAGAGTTCCCGTTGGAAGATTAGAACATGCAATCTGGAAAAACAGTGAAAGATTGGCCAGCAATAGTCAGATGATTGCCTCCAATTTGTCAGTGCCCATGGGTAACAGGGATATCGGTGTTATGAAACTGTAACGCGGGCAGTACTGAGAAGACTCCAAAGGCTAACATGATGGAGAGCATGCTGGAGGCCCAGAACTAGCTCCTCTAGCAATAACATAAGATAATATATAGAAAAACTTTCTTGATATCGGTAACATTTGCTTTTTATTTTTATTTTTTTTAAAGCAAATGGTAGATCTCCAGAAGAAGCAGATAACTATGAGGTTCAACTATCCACTAATAAATTAAAAGACATCAAATGATCTCAGGCCTAGATTTGTTTATAATGGAAAAAGTAGATTTTATTTCAGATGCACAAATACGCATCCCAAAAATTTTTTTTTTACTTATTTTTGATTTTTAACATTTTATATTTTTTCAAATATTTTGCCCAGATCTCAGGTGTTGAACTTCTATGATTTTAAAATGTTTAAATTAAATTAGTAACATTTTAAAATCACTACTATTTGCGTACCCGAACCATAAAAAATTACCTACTTTTTTTATTTCTTGTCTATTGCTTCATTGTTTTATTCATGTTAAGTGTTTTTTGTGTTATGAATAATGGTGGTGGTGGGAGGGGGTTTGAAAAAATGAGTGAGAAACAGAGGCAGGTAGTTCAATGTTAGTATACTGAGGCTGTTTCAAATATTAGATTATAGAGCCACATACACAATCAGTTGATTGTATAAGTGTTATTACTTCTCTGAGGCATCTGTAGCTAATATAATTAATGATCATAATCTGGATGGAATATTTTCTGGAGCTGTAAGCAGTTCAGTCAATGGGCCAGATTTACTAAGCTGCAGAAAAGGAAAAGTGGAAATATTGCCCAAAGCAACCAATCAGATTGTAGCTGACATTTTCTAGTATGTAATAGGAAAGTGAGAGCTAGCATTAGGCAACATCTCCACTTTTGCATTCCCGCAGCTTAGTAAAGTGGTCTGTGAGTGAACAATTGTCACAAAGGGGTCCAGCATCTAAAATAAGTATAATTCTGATCTGTTGTACAATTACTTTGAAAAATATTTAAATAATTTAAATTTATACAGGTAGACAAATCCTTTTCATGCATCACATTGAAATCCCCAGTTTACTGTATACTTTATACAGTTTATTGTTTACTGTAGTGCAAGAAAAGTGTTTTGAATTATATTCTAAATTAATCATTATTAACCTTACATAATCATGCATGCCTTACCAACCATAGATCTACCATTCAGCATCCCCCAATCCCATGCCCAGTTTGCTAATATTGTAAATGTAATAATAGCCAACATCCATTTCACATAGTCATAATTGTTTTTGCTACTAACAGTCAATTCATAGTAAAATGTTAAATGTGACCTTGGGTTAAATCACTGCACAAGTGAATTTAATGGAAAACTAGTTATTTATTATGGGTGCGGGTCCCCGCGTAGAAAGTCCCATTGTCGAAAATACCAATTCCTCACAGCCAGTTGCGAACTGGCTGGGATTTCGATTGCATATACCTCGAAGAGGCATTGCAATTGATCCATGGTGCACCGAAAGCTCTGTGCTCCAAAATGGTGAGTAAAAATAGTCCCTACGCCTTTCCCTAATTCTTACCCTAACCCTCCCCTCTCACTACCCTAACCCTCCCTTCCTGGCAGCTTGACCCTAACCCTTCCTTAATTGCAGCCAATCCCTAAACCTCCCTCCACTGCAGCCTGACCCTAACCCTCCCTCCCCTGCAGCCTGACCCTAACCCCAAACCTAACCCTAACCCTAACCCCGCAGAGATCATATACTTACCTGTTCCAGGTCTGGCGATAGCAGCAGCAGAGATGCAGCGGAAGGACGGCGGAGGGATATCGCGCATTGCGAAAGTGAATGGGTGAATTATGCTTAACTCACCCATTCATTAAAAAAAAAGTATAAAGCGGTAAGTATATGTAAAAGGGATATTCGAAAAAGGACATTCGAATGTCCCTTTTTCGAAATTGAAAGCATCGTTGCGGAGAGTGTAACCGATTTATTATAATTAAGGGCCGTATTCACACCTAAAAAGCTTCAGCTTCTTAGGTGTGTAGATGTTTTAAATGCTCTATTATGCATGTGTAGTGGGTCATTTATGCAATCTACGTACCAGTTAGGTCTTTAAAGACCACACAGAGTAGTTTAGTGACAAAGGGTCTGATCCAGACCTACAACCGCAATCGCCCGCGAGCGTAGCGTACGTTCGCCCGGGCGTATAAACTTTCACGCCCATAACACTCCCATTGATTGTACCTGCTTACGGCGGCTGAACCCTACCCTAAGATTTTCCAGCGTTTGTGCGAATTTTCGTACCGATACACTGGTCGTACTGGGCTTAGCACGCCCATACTGTACAATCTAAATGGCTATCCCCGCCTTTGTGTAGTAACTCGAGCGTCCAGACTTGTCGTACAAAACGCTGGCCCTTTGAGCGAAGAATACGCTGAAAATACGCTCGCTGTACGCTCATGTCCTTCGGTCGACCGGAAGTTGTCATACTGCACATGCGTAGTGCGTTTTTTTTCACAAATTTTCTCTTACGATTGGCGTACAATTGCTTGCGGCCGTAGCTCTGGTTCAGCTTAATGCCGCCTCGGCAGGGAGGGCGGGGTTAAGTGAGGAGAGGCATTGTCCGTGCTTAATTTCCTTTTTAAGAAGGAATCTACGCACAGTAAGATAAGGTAGTCCTATGGCACTCTTAAGTGCCATAGTACCTACAGAAGGAGGAGGGCGGGTTAGGGTCAGGATAGATCGGCATCTTACTCACTCTTTAGCGTGAACACGGTCCTAGGCTTGGAAAACTGAAGAATGCATAGCTGCTTTTATATAGTGGCATGCTCACAATTTGCATGAATTACTTTCAGACAGGTTAAGGATCATGACTCTGCTTCTTTCTTTTTGGATATTATCACACAGGATACCATATGGACATCAAAGGACAGATAAAGGAAAATATTATGAGGAATAATTACACTATACTTAATGTAGAATGATATTGGTCCTCATAACTGTAAGGAATATGGAACATCTGTTGCCTAAAGATACACCAGACAAAATCCATTGACTTGCTGCACTTTATGGGTGTGGGTTGGTGGTGTGAACGTTCCTATTTTAAAAGGGCCATTTTATACCAGCCAGTTTCGAATTGACTCTGGTATCGATTGATTTTGTCCCACGGAGGACAAGCAATCAAAGATCCCGAGGACAAATCTACAGCAGCGAGAGGTGAGCATTTACCCTTCCATTAACCTAACCCTCCCTTCCCCGCAGCCTGACCCTAAGACTCCCCTACCCTAAGCCTGACCTTAATACTGCCTTCCTTGCAGCCTGACCCTAAAATTCCCTTCCCTGCAGCCTGACCCTAAGACTCCTTTCCCCACAGCCTAATCCTAAAACTCCCCTCCCTGCAACTTAACCCTAAAACACTCCATAGACTCCTAAATCTAAACTCCCTATAGATTCCCATGTAACATTTTCCTGTCCGGTCCAGTCCGGTGCGGTGGATCTGCAGCTGTGCAACAGGTCTACAGCAGTGCAATGTTTCTGCGGTGGCGGTTTCAATATTAAAATACATTCACCATATCCATTCAATAATCCATTCAATAATCCATTCATATCCATTCAATGATAAAATCTTCCAATTAGTGCTATTTTCGAAATAGAGACAGCTCAAAATTAGCTTTCGGCTGTCTGTATTTCAGAGACAGTATTTTGTTTATGAAGAATGCATCCCAACTTTACTTAAATTGATAGGCTGCCTCAAAGGCACATCTTGAAACTCCATGCTTGCCAGTGATAGTGTTTACTTGTGCAATAGTGTCTTGGTTCCTGAGCTCTTGATGTGTCTTGATGTGTCTTGATGATACCTGTTAGGATTTTTGATTCTTCCCCAGAATAATACTGATCTTGGTCCAGATTCACAACACCGTACATGTTGAACATACAGTCTTAAAATACCAATAGTAGCTACTACGCATGTGTAGTAACTATTTTACATAATGTATGTATTGTTTCATTATGTATTTTAAGACTGTATGTGCAACATGTATGGTGTTGTGAATCCAGGCCCTTGATTCCAATTCCTGTTTCTGAAAATACTCAGCTGCAGATCCTGCATTTTCTTTACAGATAATGCATTCCCACTTTACTTATGATGATAGGCTGCCTCATGTTTAAAAGGCACTTCTTGAAACTCACTCTACCCTTGCCAGTGATCATGTATACTTATGCAATAGTGTCCTGGGGCCAGATCCAGACTTAAGAAGGAGCTTGAAA
>WWET01000132.1:1039213-1074064 GCA_011038615.1 Limnodynastes dumerilii | reverse complement strand
CCTCACTCTTCCAGCCCCTACCCCATTTTTAGGGCCAGGGGCGTTATAAGAAGTGAGGGGGCCTGTGAGCAGGATTTGCACATGGGCCCCCCCCCCCTTCCCTTAGCTGAAACAGGACTGCCCCGATTTGCGGGTCAAAAGGAGGCGGGGCTTAACGGAGTTATAAGCCCGCCCCTTTTTGTCCCGCGAATCGGGGAAGTTCCACCGCAGGGGAAGGGGGACTAATTTGGCATCTATTTCTTCACCCCGGAAGATATTAGAGGCAAGATATAGATGCTGAATGGCCCCCCTTCCCCTGCTAACCCTGGGTGCAGGATGCATGCCACAGGGCCCCCTGTTCTGAGGGGCCTGTGTGCACTGCACACCCTGCACCCATTATAGATACGCCAATGCTTATGGCACTTACGAGTGCCATAGGGCTCCCTTATCTAACTGTGCGTAGTTTCCTTCTTAAGAAGGAGACTACGCACAGACCATTCCTCTCCTCGTCCTCCCCGGCTAATCTAAATCTCTTCCCCCTCCCACCTCTACCTAATCACTCCCCGAGGCGGCATTACGCTGCCTCTTTATACTTAAACTACTCTTTAAAGACCGCACAGAGGCAATCTATGTACCTAATGGGCACGCAGATTGCGTAAATTACCTACTACGCAAGTAAGTCATTTCTTAATCTTGGCACCTAAGAAGCAGAAGCTTCTGAGGTGTGAATCAGGGCCATTATTGTTTGTTATTAATGGCAATGTTCTGTATTGAAAACGTTCTGTATTCATATAAGTGTTTCAGCCTTCCAAAATAAGGCAACATTAGATTTAGAAATATCTTCTATAATTAAATGATCTACTCGACATCAGTGGCAGCTGCAAACCATCATTGTGAAGTGCAGGGACAGGCAATTATAATTGTGCCGACAGAACTCAGGTGGGAGGGAACGTGTCCTAGCTCCAGTCTAAATACAATGAAAATGAATGGTATTCAGCGTACATTAAACCAGAGCAGCCAGCGTCTTCCCATTTCTGCATGAAAAACCGTTTTTAAGGCAATATGCACCCCTCACGGTGCAACATGATTTGTCTTGGTACAGTGGCGTAAGTTCTCCCCCATCACCCGGAGGCAAGGGGGCGGGGCGCAGCACTAGCGTGATGTCATGACGCCGTATAGTACATTCCTGGGAAAAGGTAAGTAATAGGGTTCTTATTATCGGAGCCCAGCCAAATATAACGTCTTTCAGACCGCATTTACGCAATCTACGTAAGGGAAAGGTACGTAGATAACGTAAAAAATATACTACGCATGCGCAGTTGGAAAAAACGCTAAACACTGGACGTATATGATATACGTCCGGTAGTCTGCATACGGCCCCCCATCACCAATCACCTGACCAATTTTCAAGTGTGTACGCTCCAGCGACTTATTTATCCAATTCTTCTCCCAATTCTGATGTCTTACAGCACCACCTTTCCTATGTGAGTGACAGACGGACTAGCGAAGATTGGAAGAGTGCGTAGGGTGACAGGATCCTCTCAGCAGATGCAGATGGGAAGTCTGCTGTAAGATTGGACAAGTGTGTATCACGGATTGGGTGTTGTATCTGCGACCTTGGATTGTGTAAAGAGTCTGGTCGGGATTGGACAAGTGTGTATCCAGCTTAAGAAATAAATTCTAAGAATCCACAGATGTTGCTGTATAAAAATAGCCCAAAAAGTCTTCACTATCTTATTCTATAAAAATAATGATTGTTTAATATAATTTTTTTGAAGCCATCAAAGAACAAGTGAAAGTCATGGAGGAGGCACTGAAGTCCCAGGAACTCTCCAAAATATTTACATGATCCCTTCCCTACAGCTCCTGTATTCTCATTTTCCAAAATACATCCAGTATTGATGAATGTGAATGTCACAAAAATATATTTTTGGGATGGAAACGACTGCATTGTTCTGCTCCATAACTGAGTCATCACTTTCCTGGCAGGAGAATAGCGTCCCCAGCATTGGCAGAAGAAAGGGAGCAAAGAGAGAAATGTTCTCATTGGTCCATGAAGATTGTACCAGGTAGACAGGGCTGGCAGATCCTGTGAGAAGACATACTGTTCTGGAGTCCGTATTTCCAAACTACATGCTCTCTGCTCCTCAGTAATCAGTTGTAAGCTTCAGTAATCAGTTGTAAGCTCTGTGTGTGGATTCATTTCTATACTGGTGTAGTTCTGAGGGTTCCTGTAGGAGAAAAATTGAAATGTTAATGTAGAATAATGAGTGGGCTACAAAGGAAATTAAATTCTTCCCCTTAAGTTGGCTATAAACCTGCATTGATTCGTGGAGGGGACTTTATATAGGCACTCCTCACCTTTCCTGCTGTGACAGATAACCCAGGCTAATGAGGAAGGGCTGCTGAGATTGACAGGAGGCCCTTGCAGCTGATTGGCTGCACGAGCCTTCTGCCAATCTCAGCACCTGTTGATTGCTTAGGCCTACTGTCCATTTAAACCAGAGGTCTGCATCTGATTAGCTTCAGTAAGATCTGCCCCCCAGTGCATGGAACCTCCATCTCCTGGCCGGAGTTACCCCATCTCTCTGACACCATAATTATCAGCAAGTAAAGCAGTAATAAAGCAGTAATAAAAAAGTAATAAAGCAGTAATAAAGCAAGCATGTTGAGCATTCATACTTTATGACTACTGTGCTTGCCAACAATTATGGAGTCGGAAAGATGGGGAGGTAGAGGTACAGGGTTCAATAATTGGTTACTTAGGTCCAATATATTTTAGGAAGGACTAAAGATAAAATGATCATATCCAAGCTGTTTATTGCTGATGGGGAAAAAATCCTGGCCATACACTAGAGTGATTTTTGGTCCAAACACCTGTTAATTGTATGATTTATATATGTGCTATGTGTGTATGTGTTATGCTGTGTTCACACTGACAGTTTTAACTTACGATCCAACATCTTGTCAAACAGCAATAATGATTTAAAGCCCTGACCCGTTAACGATGCCCCCGTACACATTGCTCTCTCGTTTCCTGTGCATCGTTTTACAACCTGTTCAAATAAACTTTTGCTGCAAAGATATGCTCGCCCCCACAAGGTGGCACTATGCATGAATACGAATGGGAATTGTTGCAGTGAAGATCATGGTTTCTCCAGACATCAGGGAATCGTTGATCGGAAAAATTTGGAGCTCCCAATAGTCGAATCACACAATGCAATGCAGTTTCTAATGATAATGGGCTGGATCCAGAACTACGGCCGTCTTCCACAGACGGCCGTAATTCATTGACCGATAGCTACTGCGCATGCGTAGTAGCTATTTTACGTAATCTGTGTATCGTTTCGATACGTAGATTGCGTATATGCAGCATTTTAGACATGATGGGTGCTGGACATGATGGGGGTTGATGGATGCAGGACATGATAGGTGCTGGACACTATTTGGTTCAAAATATTTTTTTTCCTGTTTTCCTCCTCTAAAAACTAGGTGCGTCTTATGGTCAGGTGCGTCTTATGGTCCGAAAAATACTATGCGGTCTTTTAGACCGCATATACGCAATCTACGTATCGAAATGATACGCAGATTACGTAAAATAGCTACTACGCATGCGCAGTAGCTATCGTTCAATGAATTACGGCCGTCTGTGGAAGACGGCCGTAGTTCTGGATCCAGCCCAATGTAACATCATGGGACAGTACATACTGGTTAAATGTCTGATGATTGTCGTGTGAGCTGCACCATAATCGTCAGATAACCCTCCAGTGTGTATCCAGCTTTAATCATCATACCCAGTAGTTGAACTCACAGAAAAACAGCAATGGCTCTTCAAGCATCTCACTGCTAGGAAGCACTGCATGCTAATTGTATCAGAGGACTAGGGGCCAGATTTACTAAGCTGTGGGTATGGAAAAGTGGAGATGTTTCCCGTAGCAACCAATCAAATTCTAGCTGACATTCTCTAGTATGTAATAGGAGAGTGAGTGCTAGGATCTGATTGGTTGTTATTGGCAACATTTCCACTTTTCTAACTCGCAGCTTAGTAAATCTGGCCCTAGGAGTATTGATATTATAGTTTCCCTGCTCAGTCAAAGTCCCATATTTTAAAGAAATCATGGGGGGATATAAATTACATGTCCATATTAATTTATCATTTCCCATTTCTGGGGCTTTTACCTTTTCCGCAAATAGAATATAATTCCAACTGCTCCACATATCACCAGCAGCAATAGCAGCACCAGGAGAGAGACCTGCCAAGCCTTGAAGGTTTCTATAGGGAAAAAGACAACACAGGTGACAATACCTGTTTAAATGATTTACTATGGACCTATGAGGATAACCAGAGTACTGCTCAATGAATTACGACATTTTAACACATGGGATCAGATTTACTAAACTGCGGGTTTGGAAAAGTGGAGATGCTGCTCATAGCAACCAATCAGATTCTAGCTCTGTTTTCCTATTACATACTAGAGAATGTCAGCTAGAATCTGATTGGTTGCTATAGGATAGGCAACATCTCCACTTTTCCAAACACGCAGCTTAGTAAATTTGGCCCCCGGTCCAACATTAGGGTGAGGTATCTTCAAATCTTTACTAGGAGCAGACATAGGTGCCCGTTATCCCATTCCTTTATATAGAGCATGGTGGCCATTTTTTAGCTGTGTAGGGTAGTAGTTATCCAGAAGTATAAGCTGATTATCATGTAGTGTGTGGCAAAGATTTATAGCAGCGACCCAGTAATCAGATCGTTTAGGATTCTTCTGCTGGACTGAATCTGTAAGGACTGGTGCAAGGCGGTGGAGAGATGTCCCCAATGGTCGTGCAGTGCATGTCCTCTATGTGATGTCACTTAGCACATGGTCAGCTTTAGTGGCGTAACTACCAGGGGATGTATGTGCTACAAGGCCCGTAAAAAAGGGGAACCCTTGAAAGCCACACACCCTGCACCCACTGAGGATACATCCTAAGCTCTCAGAGGCTGGCAGCTTAAGACCACGCTCTGCACTCAGTCTAGGAATGCTGAGTGCTGTTAATAAATACATTGCCAGCAGCTGACAGCTTGGAGATGTCCTTTGCCAGCAGACAGCACTGCTTATGTGCCAGAGAGGGGATGGGGGGCAGGGCGTGTGTCCAAACCCCCCTCATCCAGATGGCTGGATGCTATGGGGCCCGAATCAGTCTACTTTCATAGATATATTGATGAATAGATGACATGATAATAATGAATGCAGGAGCAAACAGTCAAGTCCCAGGGCTAGATTTACTAAGCTACGGGAGAGGAAAAGTGGAGATGTTTCTCATAGCAACCAATCAGATTCTAACTCTCACTTTCCTATTACTTACTAGAAAATGTCAGCTAGAATCTGATTGGTTGCTATTGGCAACACCTCCACTTTTCCGCAGCTTAGTATATCTGGCCGCTAGTGTCCCGACTTGGTTGTACTTTGTCCTCAGACGAGAATCTCCTATTCTAATAACCATCCTATGAACATAGGGCATAACCCAGCAATTTCTGTACGCGTGGAGCTCTGTAAGTTTGCACGTGAGAGGAGAGCGAACTCCCCGGTCACTCCCCTCTCACATACAGAGTTATGGACAGTTACATGTCCAGGACCCTACCTGCACAGATCTGCATCCGTCCCAGCACGCTTCTGTGCGGGAGTGCATACCATCCCTTTTCACTAGCCATGGCTGTGTGCCTACAAAGGGCAAGCTTTCCCCTCCACAAGCCATTTACAGTGTAATGGAACTATTTACACATAAGTGATAATGAGCAGGAGAATGTGCTCAGGAGAGACCACGCTTGTGCTGTGCTTTGGTCTATCGTTGCTTGCAAAGTCTCAGCCTCCGTGAAGCTACAGGGTCTCCTGATAAGGGGGGGGGGTCACCCATAATTTGCTGCAATGCTCTGTCCTCTGGAAGATCCTATTAATAGTGGAGGATTGAATGTCTTCCTCTGGCATCATACTGTAGTGATGTCAAGACTTTAGGGGTAGAAGCCAAGTCAACCTTACACAGCATCTTAAAGGTCAAACATGAAAATGGCACACGATGCAATCCTATGGGATCTTCAGGTATGTGGAGTAATAAATCACACAGACCCTGATTCACATCTTAGGAGCTGCTGCTATTTCTTAGGTGCGTATATTTAAGTTTTGCACTAATGCACATGCGTAGTAGTGTATTTACATAGTCTATATAGGACGTAGGAGAGAAAATACACACAGTAAGATAGGGTAACCTATTGGACTCCTAAGTTCCATTAGGCACCTAAAAACGAGGGCAGGGTGGGGGAGGGGACTGGACAAGTAGGTACAGATAAATGCGTAGACGTACCTACGGATCACACACTTAAGTAAGAATCCAGTCGGGAATTGTTAACCTGAGAAATGTAGGTGCTGTCGCCTGAGCTCACCTATAGATAAAGGCATTGCATGATATAGTGTATGGACATGAAGAAGCAGATAAGCAGACAGTGCTATTGAACTCTCAGTTATGTACAATGCAATTGAAGAGCTAGTATGTTCTTTCATCATCATTCTGTTTACTCCACGCTCCCCTGTCAGTGTTATTGAGCTGTGATAATAATACATTAACAATACGCATTTGGGGCTGTATTCACATTTAAGCCTCCGCCGCTGAGCTTATCATACGGATTTAGTTATTCACAATTTCGTGTGTAGGAGAAGGGCGTCTACCTGCTCTCTGACGTACGGATTGTGTCCCCGCCAGCAGGACCCTTCCTATATGTATTCCGCATGGAAACCCTTCCGTGCAGGATACTGAATCATACATATGGCCTTAGACAAGCCCTTACTGTACAATTTGCATGTATTTGCCCATCCGCCATGCGTGTCTCCTATGTACAGGGGGGTAGTGGCTCTGATCCGCATGTAGTGCAGAATCGGTCAGCTGCACGCCGTTGCGGAGATTATAGTACTGTGCATACATACGCTATACATACGTATACGTATACATACGTATAGCGTACGGAAGTCTGCAATCTTAATTGTGCATTAGGTCCTTGGGCATTATCTAGAGAGAGGGATATGTGAGACATAAATAGGAGTGAAATAATATCCTGATATCGGGCAAATCTCCCGCAATGGGATTGAGATTTCATGCAAATCATGGCCTCAAGATCCGTCTCCCTCAGGAGCCCTGGTGTTACTAGAGGGTGGGTGGGACTCAATAATTCAATTTGCATAAAGCCCGGCCCTCATACCAGTATCTCTTTCTTTATGCGTGTTCATTTGCATGCGACTCTGGATTACCCCACCAGGCTTTTGGCTCATGCTCTCTCTCTCTGCCCAGCTCCCCATATAACAGACCCCTACTGGGCTATGTACCATATCACGTGTTACCTTGTCTCTTCTCTGGCATAAGGCACCCTGTAAAATACCCCATGGAGCCGTCCTGTAAAGGCACTTCGTGACTGAGAAGGTCTGTGTTCCATCTCCATATAAGGTGCTGGTCACTGTGAGTAGTCAGGACATTGCCGGAAAGGGCCATATGGTCTTTCATACACACGACATTCAGGTCTAATGAGAGAAGATTCAGATTTAAGATTCATGGTGGTCGCCATTTTATGATGTCACAGTATTCTAGGCTGCATTCTTAAATCTATTAGCTCAGTGCACAAAATGGCTGCCCCCACTGTGTATGGACATTAGATACAGTGTAATTTTAGATGAATGGGTAATGTTACTGAATTCTATGAAGATTATTAATAAGGTATCCGAATGTTCGTTAAAGATAGATAGAGGGGTTGTGGAATGACCTTGTATATATGAAGGGGGTACAAAACAGGAGCAGTGATTTTCCATGGACTGACTGAGGGTAGTTTTCAACCTATCCAGCACACTTTCCTTCATTGTCTCCCAGTCAGAGCAATCTGCAAGAGAAAGATGCTGACAGTCACGCTGCAATGATGTATCAGAGATTAATTAGCACAACTAGTTATTTGTAAAACTCAGACAGCAAAGAAACCCATTTACCCATTGCAGAGTCCTTCACACAAAGGTCATGATGTATTGAGGTCACTACAGATGGACAGATGTTTTCTACGCCTGGGCTGGGGTGCTGGACGGGTAGCAGAGGGGTGGAAGATCCCTCAGGGGGGGTGCAACGACTCACAGACAACAACCTTAAATAAAATGGAAAAAGGATATATGGATGTGTGTGTGTGTGAAGATACCAAATAGTATTCAGTATGTCTCAAATAACATAATATGTATTTATACCCACACAATATTGTAACTAATCTTCTATTTTTATCTGGGTATAGTCTAATAAATTGCAATTTAAAAAAAAATATATAATCCTGCTGTAATTCCATTTGACTGTCGCTAGAGGGAGCTCTATAACATAGTTGCATAGAAGCGTTTGTACTGTTTTGCTAAGCAAACCTACCTACATGTGAATTAACTGTATATGTTCCCTCTTGTGCAGATGCTGTAAAATGTAAATGACACTTGTTTAAACATTCGTGAGTCTTGTGATTCAACGTATACACATGGTCCATAGACCATATTTGGGGGAAAATGATTGTAACAAAAAAGTATGGCAAATTCATTACTTGCATGTAGTAAAAGTTGCATGAGGTACTGTACTTATTGAAGTAAAGTAATCAGAAGGGGCCGGATCCTGACCTCTGTGCGTTTACTGCACGCATGAAGGTCTTGCACTCCCTCAGGAATGGGGGGTGACAGGGGAGTTCACTCATTCTCTCGTGTGGACTTTCGACAGCCTAAGTCACCCGTCTGGATCACCAGCTCTTATGAATAATGATCCGCATGCAAAACCAGTATTCCTAGGGCCCGATTCAATTAGGAGTGATGATGGGAAAAAGCTTGCGGTGCGCTTTTCACGTTATTTACACCCTTTATGGAGCACGCATAAAAATTCCCCCCCCCCCAAAAAATACACGGCATTAGCTTTGCACAGAAAATAACGCGGGTGCGAAGCTAATTGAATCGGGCCCCTAGTGTTACTAGGGGCATGGCGAGACTTGATGATGCAATTTGCGCCATCAAGCCCCACCCCTATCCCTAGTAAACTAAGAAAAAGGGCTGGCCACCTCACACCGTTTAGGTGGGCGTAGGGGATGCACAACCCTATCGGACATATCTCCAGGCGTATGGAACTAAATCTAGAGATCCATTGAGGAACATCTGTAATGCACATTGCCAGTAAAACATCTATTGTGTGCGCAATTCAGCTTTGGTGCGTGGGTCAGGATCTGCTGCCTGTGATTAGCCGATACTCACAGCTGCTCTCCATACAAGGTGACAGAGTGTGCAGTCAGCTCTTTTAGAACATCTGTCTTTGCATTACTTTCCCACGTGTAGATAAATGCATCCAATAGTTCCTTCTGAGACAGGAAGGCTCCCACTGGGAATGTCTCAGGCCGCCCCCTGTATAAAGCCAAGGCCTCTGGGGTGAGATTATATGGGCGGAACAGCAGGGGCAGCTTCTGATCTGAAAGTACAACATCGCTATTTGCAGTTACAAATGTAAGCTTTCAAATTCATATAACAATTCCAGAACACTACAAATCTATTATCAGTTGTGTATCTGAGTATTGCAGACTTCTGTTCCATGTAAAGGTAATTATATTTATTGTATGAAATTAAAACCTTTGCAAATATATTTTAAAACAGTAGTCAAAGAACATAATCAGACCCTCCAACATGGTCCACAATACTCCGCTCCTGAGCTTCCAGCTGTCACTCACCTGGTTTTAATGAAGTAACTGATATTTGAAAAACATTTTTAACACAGGTGGTTACCATAGTAACTGATTGTTGGAAGCTCAGGAGCAGAGTTTTTGGACCTGGTAGAATAGGTCATATTAGAGGGTCTGCATAATAGACACATTGATAGCAGTAGAATGAACCAATCACGGCACTATTTCTTGAGCCTAAAACATCACCTTGGAATAAAGGGTCAATTGGATAAAATTTTGGACCCAAGTGTCATGATCTACCCCAGAGGTGGCAAAGTTGGCATAGGAACTAGTAACAGACCATGTTTTCCCAAGTCTGTGGGTACAGCGATCCACAGGTCATAGCCATTATATCCCTTGTGATTCTGTAGGAAGACCTGGAAAACATGGACTATTACATACCCTCCAACATGACCCATTCCATTAGGTACAAAACACTCTGCTCCTCAGTTTCCAACTGTCAGTTACTATGGTAACCACCTTTGTTGAAGAGACAAATAGTTTTTTTAAAATATCAGTTAAGTAATTTCACCAGGTGAATGACAGTTGAAAGCTCAGAAGTGGATTAAATTGTACCTAATGGAATGGGTCATGTTGGAGAGTCTGCTATTACGGTTCCCTCAGGGCTAGGTTTGGACACCACTGATCTATCTCATATGTAGCTTGAATGAGTCTGTTTGCAAATATTAACAGTGACACCTGCAGTATATTAGTAGGTATTTTTTTATCATAAGATGTGCTGGTCCAAGGTCTGTGATTATCCCCCGGACAGATTGCCTTAGGAAACCAACATTATCTGTACCATAAAATTCCCAGGGGCAGTAACCATTTACAATCACTTGAATCATGTTTGGGGACAGCTCAGGTGCATATTGTGTGCCTAGTATCTAAATCCGGTGCTCACTGCCGGAATGTGTGCAATGACTGACTGTCCCCACTCCCATACCCTCCAACATGACCCATTCCATTAGGTACAAAATACTCTGCTCCTCAGTTTCCAACAGTTTACTATGGTAACCACCTTTGTTGAAGAGGCAACATCGTTTTTTAAATATCAGTTCATTTATTTAAACCAGGTGAGTGACAGTTGGAAGCTCAGGAGCGGATTACATTGTCCCTAATGGAATGGGTCATGTTGGAGTGTCTGCACTCCTTGCACTTTTAGAAACAAGGCACATAGATCACCATACAACCCCTAGTGCAATCAGTTATTGCACAGCAGTTGTGGTAGGGTCAGCTATAACAACAGAAATATTGGGGCCTGGTAGACTCATGTATTTGGGGGCCCCCATCCCTCCTCAATACTGTATTGCAGGGGTCTCTCTGGACCTTGGGACCTATCACAGCTGTCCCCCCCTGTCCTGGGCCTGGGTGGGGTTGACCTTGTCTCTGTTACCCCCTTTGGATGCCAGCAAGGCAAAAGCTCTACTAATGCATTATTTGTAGGGTATATAAGTTCAGCCAATGGTCAGCATTTCAGGCTCAGCAAACCCACTATACTGTACATTTCAACAGAGGATGCCTCTGGTTCAACCCCTGGCTGAGGACCAATGCTGTGCTAAGTATAGGACACAACCTTATACCTGATACTGTAACCTTGTAATATCTCTCCCCTCTGCATGCATACATGTCTCAGATATTATATTATTATTTATTACAGTTCCCATAGGTGCCTGATTACTAAACACTAATATGACATTTTCAGATGTGGAGCTTTTCCACCTCCAATTTCAAGTAAGGGATTTAAAAAATAAAAACATAAAAGTAAAAAAATACCCACAAACAAAAAAAAACAAACCCTGAGGGTAATAAGGGAAAATAGTGATTAAAAAGCTTATGAGCTCATAGAGATTAAAGAGGAAAGGAGAACCTATGTGTAAAGGTATTGTGTATCATGTTTGAATGTAATAATTAATAAGGTGTTATTAACATTACCTGCATATGGAAACATTTACATTTAAGGGTAGCTGTGAACAGGGGCGGAAGGTGAAAAACTCAGACGCTATAGCTAGGAGGCAGGGCTCAAATCTGGATGGGCAGAGCTAGACAGCACCAGGCTGGACTGGGGGCGGAGCTGGGCGGAATTGCTGCCTGATAGAAGGTGTCAGAGGCTGACAGATGGCCCTTTTTGAAACTGGCTGGGAAATCAGTTGCATTTGCTTCGCAGAAAACAACTGATCCCCAGAACATCAAAGACGGAGCTTCAAATGGTAAGTCTACTTCTTACCCCATTACTTACCCTAATCATCACCCTAACCCTCCCCTTCCATGATCCTAACCCTTTCCCGCAGCCTGACCTAAACCTCCAGTCCCTGACTTTTGACCCTAAAACCCCATATCACCACCAAAAACCCAGGCATTTGGTGGTGATCTGAAAGGTACAGAGGTCGAGACACGAGAAAACCTGGGTCAACCCGGGTCTTACCTAATACACCCTATTGGAGGGATTTGTTACTGTTGCTATGCAATGCAGCTCCCTTCACAATGTCAGGGCAGACCCTGGATCCTGGGTCTACCCTGAAGTGTACACAGATACTGACCAGCTTTACTATCACACTGTTATTTAGACTTGGGATAGGAAACATCACCTCTCATCTCTAATACTGTTTGCAACAGATGAAATATGACTCCCCTGCAATCACCATGGTTTAGCCCAGGAGTAACTTTCCTCTCTTATTTTCAAGCTCCTTCTTAAGTGTAGATCCAGCCCCAGGCTGAAAAACCCAAATGATTGCTGGAGTAGTGATGTGAAAGCGGCATAAGACTTCCTTCCACGCAGCCTAAGCCTAATTACCCTAACCCTCCCTTCCTCACAGCCTAAACCTAAAAGTCCCCAGAGAGTGCTACTCTCTATCCGATGTCCAGTCGGTGCAGCGGATACAAAGATTCTCCAGCGGTGTTTGCAAAAAATGAATGGGTAAGTGTGCCGATCAGTGTATTTTAAATAGAGTTTTCGGCTGCCTCTACTTCTAAAACAGCCATTTCTCAGCGACAGCTCCTTCCCCGGCTCTCCATGTATGAGCCTCTGACTGCTTGTTTACCATGCATGTGGAGCTGTGGTCCCATAGCTGCCTTACCCCTTGCATTAACTGTAGTTATGCCCCTGTCTGTAACACACTTTATAAGAAGTAGAGATGTTACCCATTATAAACCAATCAAATTCATGTTTTTAGAATGCACGGGATAAATGAGAGCTTGTATCTGATAGGTCCAGCTTCAGAATAAAGTTAACAATACAGAAACTCTATTTAAGAGGCAGACCAGAGCCACTATCAGAAAATGGGTGCCCTAGACACATCCCACGTGACATCATCAGTGACATCACATAGGGGGTGGGCCGCAGGGAAGTTTGCCCCTGTGTATTGGCCCACTAATGTACAGCTCTCTGCAGCAAGTATTCTACTGCCGATACCTGAGGCAGACAGACATGAAAGTACATCCATAATAAAATAAAATAAGAGCAACTTACCACCAGTCTCATTGGCACTGATGAGGTAAAACCCATTAGGTCCTATAATGCCTTGCACACCAAATCGATCATAAACTTTCCCGTCTTTGTTAAACATGACCAAAGTGTAGTCCTGAATTTGCCCTCCAGGGGGTCCCTTGAGCTCAATAAAGTTGTATGGTAAAGAGCCCTGCATGACTCCCACCTCACTTATCAATAGCATCATGGGAGTGGAGGGTGTTCCCGCACTGGAAGAGGTTCTGGGGTTGCTGGAAGTCACATAAGGATGCGTGGAGGGAGATGGAGCTTCACAGTCATTCATTCTAAGAGGGGTAATTCTAGTCACCTGTGAACAACGAAACATTGATGCTTTGTGGTTACAATCCATTGCCTTATGTAATATTGTGAGCATGCAAAACAGATGAAGTCACTTAGGTCCAGATTCACAGTTCCGTAGTTTTCATCTTACGTACGTAGATTGCGTAAGCGCGTAAGCTACTACATATGCCCATATTCACACCAGCGGACGTATCGCACATATGTCCTTATTTTACCGATAATAGCTACGACACATGCATAGTAACTATTTTATGTCATCTACGTATCGTTTCGTTACGTAGATTGCGTATATGCGGTCTTTAAGAGGTGTTTCCTGGAGGTTTACAGTACACTAAGCTAGTCTTTCCTTGCTGTCCCTTGTTATTCCTTAGTGGTTGGAATCTTTAAGGCAGGCCTGTCCAAACTGTGGCCTGCGACAGGTGTTGTGAAACTATGACTCCCAGCATGCTTTGTCGGGTATCAGCTATAGCTATGCGGTTAAAGCATGCTGGGAGTTGTAGTTTCACAACACCTGTTGGGCCACAGGTTGGACAGATGTACCCTGTATCTATTTCACCCGATTATGCGATAAACAAGGGTTTGAAACAAGATCTTATTCATACACTCCTACGATTGGGCCTCATTGTTTTAGAGCACGTTGCATTGTTTGATTGGAGGGTAAACCTTCTAATTTCTTCAGTCCTGACTGTCTGTCCAGCTATTTTCTGCCCTTTGCAGGCATGTTTACTTAAAGCGTTTTTGGAGCAGAGGGTTATGGGAAATGAAATTCACAGACGAGGTCAGAATGTGACGGACTCAGGCGCCACTGCAAGGAGGAGGAGACAGCTCTGGATGGGTGGGGCGAAGCAAAGCTGGGTGGGACTGGGGGTGGGGCTGGGCACGATTGCTGCCTGATAGAAGCTGTCAGAGGCTGACAGCTGCTCAGCGGTCCATGAATAAGTCTAAAATAGGCTTAAATGGTTGGAGTACATTGAACATTTAGACATTCCGGAATGCACTGCATGAACTGTTAAATACCCACAAGCCAACTTACCTGATAGCTGGACAGGTCCAGTGGCGCCATCCCATGGCAGCGACTTAAAGATTCATCCTCCTGAATAAACTTCTCATCTTCATGCACAGCGCTCTGTCCGGGAGCTAAGACGTTCAAGAGGCCAGAAGCATCATCCTTCGCTTGGGATACGTAAACCACAGCATCCACTAGGCCGCTGGCCGTCACCGGCATGCTGTTATAAAAGCTCTTGCCAGGTCTATAGTACAGAGCAACTGCATCTGCCCCATTCTGAATGGTGTTCGATCGCAGGGGAAGGTCAGGCTTCGGGGTCATCTTAGAACTGCCGATCAGAAAGTAGCCATTTTTGTCTGTGAAGGAGTTCTTGAGGTTGACGGTGTAATAAGCCTGATTGTTCTTCCCATTGTAGAGGACCAACCAGTAGCCGACCAGGTTAACAGAGCTGTTGCTTGTGTGATAGAGCTCCACATATTCTGTGTCCTCAGCGGATCCTGGGGTGTTAGGATTCACTTCACTAATTAGCAGCATTGGAACTTTAGAGGTTCCTGCAGTACGTGCTGTCAAAATGGAAATACATTTTCATCAAATGGCACAGACCACTGGAAGACACATTATAGAAAGGAGAATGTACAATGTCTTACGGAACTTACTCTCCATGTTTTGTCTGTCACAAATGGGAAATAAAGACACAGTAGGCCACACCCCCATCTACAACAGGCCACCCCCCCATCTACAACAGGCCACACCCCTAGTCACCCAAGCATCCCCTGCAAATGGAGAAAGCCGTTGTGACCAAGGGGTAGATACGCAGCACGGTGGCTCAGTGAGTAGCACTTGTGCCTCACAGTGCTGAGGTCATGAGTTCAATTCCCAGACTAGGCTTTATTTGTATGTTCTCCCCGTGTCTGTGTGGGTTTCCATCGGGTGCTCTGGTTTCCTCCCACACTCCCCAAAAAAATTGCAGGTAGGTTAATTAGCTGCTGATAAATTGACCCTAGTGTGTGTGTGTGTGTATGCGTGTCTGTGTTATGGAACTTATGTAGCTCCAATGGGGCAGGGACTGATGTGAATGTGAAATATTCTCTGTAAAGTGTTACATAATCTGATAGCGCTATATAAAAAACCTGTTAATAAATAAATAATCTAAATAGTATTATGTAATGGTATTAGTCATGATTCTCCCAGGAATGAATGTATTGAACCAGACACTAGTTTACATGAAGCATATCCTGTTTAAATAAGGGAAGTGTCATAAATTCATTTTAATACATTAAGCAATTTTTGTGAGGGTCTCCCGTGGTGGCTTTATACAAGCTGTGACTTCCCAATCATTGGGGGAACCCATATCCCAGCATGCACTGTCTAAAACAACCCCATAGGGCTGCTGGGAAATAAACGTCAGACAGGGGATTACTTCACGCCAGAAGGCCAGGGGTTGAGCTAAGCTTTGTGTAAGAAAAGTGAATGGCTCGGTTAGGATTGGGGGTGTGGTTAGTTAGGTTATTTAAAGGTTTAAAGGTTGGTGGGCAGGAAGCTAGTTCTCTTTGTCTCCCATATGTTAACTTGCTTTTCTCCTGCATTCAGACGGTTTATGGTTGGGCCGTAGCAGTGGGGGGTGGTGGGAGCGGGGGGGGGGGGGGGGGGGGGGGTCAGCAATGGTATTAGCATAAAGGGGAACAGGTGAAAGTATATGACTGGGTTGGTGGTTCCTGCAGGGGGGAAGACCGGTTCCAGGTGGCACCATGGTACATGCATGTTTTTAGCTTTGGTGTTAAGGCATCTGCTTAACCCCCCATCTACTAGTGGGCCACCTACTCACAACTGGATGACCAATCATTTAATCATCCATACTGATTCGGCCTCAAATAAACCATATTCCCAGCCAATGTCTTAGTGTGTTTATTTCATTAAGGTGTCTGGCTGGATGCTGTGAGAGTGGGACCATATGATATCCAGTGCTCCTACTTGCAGTGTAACTAAGTATTAAGTATTCCGAGCAAAGTGAATAGGAAGCATCTCACAGTCCAAAGTATGGTATATTCATTAAGTCAAAGACTCCTGAATATCAGACTAATGTCCAGACCTGTACAAAGCAAACATTTTCAATATGTGTCTTTTACCTGGAGGCAGCGTTGGGACAGGTGTAGGCTGGGTGCAGGTAGATGTCACTGTCACGTTTTTGTTCTGCACATATAGAACAGTTCCTGATGTTGCAAACTGCTGGAAATCAACTTGAGTAGAGGTTGCATTGTGCTGGGCATGTAGGGTGAGCAACTGGGGCTGGCAGGTAAGATTGGTCTCTATACACAAATAGAATAATAATAATAACAATAACACTACCAGAAATATAATGAATAATAACAGTATTGTTTTTTTATTCCGGCCCACTATAATCTCTACATCATTTAAATATTAATATTAAAATGTAAAACTTAATCTACAAACTGAACAATTCTATATGGATATTTAAATTGTATAATACATTGTCTACACCAGGGGTTCTCAACCAGTAGCATTAGTACCACTGGTGGTACTTGGACCATTGTCAGGTGGTACTCAGGGCAAAAGGTCAAGGTTGTAAGGAGATACGATACCAAATGGGTGAGGACATAATTAATCAAATATCTTACAGCAGTCACAGCGGGAAGAGGAGCAGAGCACAGGATACAGGCACAGCAGTCACAGCGGGAAGAGGAGCAGAGCGCAGCACACAGGTACGGCAGTCACAGGGGGAAGAGGAGCAGAGCGCAGCATACAGGTACAGCAGTCACAGGGGGAAGAGGAGCAGAGCACAGCACACAGGTACAGCAGTCACAGGGGGAAGCGGAGCAGAGCGCAGCACACAGGTACAGCAGTCACAGCGGGAAGAGGAGCAGAGCACAGCATACAGGCACAGCAGTCACAGGGGGAAGAGGAGCAGAGCGCAGCATACAGGTACAGCAGTCACAGGGGGAAGAGAAGCAGAGCACAGCACACAGGTACAGCAGTCACAGGGGGAAGAGGAGCAGAGCGCAGCATACAGGTACAGCAGTCACAGCGGGAAGAGGAGCAGAGCGCAGCATACAGGTACAGCAGTCACAGCGGGAAGAGGAGCAGAGCGCAGCATACAGGTACAGCAGTCACAGCGGGAAGAGGAGCAGAGCGCAGCATACAGGTACAGCAGTCACAGCGGGAAGAGGAGCAGAGCGCAGCATACAGGTACAGCAGTCACAGCGGGAAGAGGAGCAGAGCGCAGCACACAGGTACAGCAGTCACAGGGGGAAGAGGAGCAGAGCGCAGCATACAGGTACAGCAGTCACAGCGGGAAGAGGAGCAGAGCGCAGCATACAGGTACAGCAGTCACAGCGGGAAGAGGAGCAGAGCGCAGCATACAGGTACAGCAGTCACAGCGGGAAGAGGAGCAGAGCGCAGCATACAGGTACAGCAGTCACAGCGGGAAGAGGAGCAGAGCGCAGCATACAGGTACAGCAGTCACAGCGGGAAGAGGAGCAGAGCGCAGCACACAGGTACAGCAGTCACAGGGGGAAGAGGAGCAGAGCGCAGCATACAGGTACAGCAGTCACAGCGGGAAGAGGAGCAGAGCGCAGCATACAGGTACAGCAGTCACAGCGGGAAGAGGAGCAGAGCGCAGCATACAGGTACAGCAGTCACAGCGGGAAGAGGAGCAGAGCGCAGCATACAGGTACAGCAGTCACAGCGGGAAGAGGAGCAGAGCGCAGCATACAGGTACAGCAGTCACAGCGGGAAGAGGAGCAGAGCGCAGCACACAGGTACAGCAGTCACAGGGGGAAGAGGAGCAGATCACAGCATACAGGAACAGCAGTCACAGCGGGAAGAGGAGCAGAGCGCAGCATACAGGTACAGCAGTCACAGCGGGAAGAGGAGCAGAGCGCAGCACACAGGTACAGCAGTCACAGGGGGAAGAGGAGCAGAGCGCAGCATACAGGTACAGCAGTCACAGCGGGAAGAGGAGCAGAGCGCAGCATACAGGTACAGCAGTCACAGCGGGAAGAGGAGCAGAGCGCAGCACACAGCCTGTACAGAGTGGGAAGAACAACAAAGCGCAGTGCCTTCTGTGGCCCCCTCTACCACTCTCCCCCTTTTCCTTTAATGCAATACGTCTTAGGGCCCATCTCACCTGTGAAGGAGCCTGAAGACACGTCACACTTGCAGAAGGATTTCACTGCCTGAACCAGGACAGTCAGAAGCTCGGAGAGGATGGCGTCCTCCTGCCACAGCCAGCAGCCTGCAAGGACAAAGCAAACACTGGAAATATACTGGCAGCCAGCAGCTCCATTCCAAGCTGACTGGAAATGTCTGTGTCCTCACACAGATAACACGCAGGTGTAGAGGCCTCTTACCCGTCGTAATGCTGAAACATAGCGTGACATTGCTCCATGCAGAGACATTGTGCCGGGGAGATACTGGGGGGCAGTCATTCATCTGCCCCGGGGTGCTTGCTGCAAGGAGAAAACCTGCCGGGAGCTCCTGCCCCTGGCTGCAGAGACTGGCGGAAATGTTCACATCCCTGAAGAGAAACAAAGCAGTTTGGTCGCTGGTTTTGTCCAGACCTGAGGTTTAACAGCAATAATTCAACTTATAGGAAATAATAAAGGGCCAGATTCAGACTTAATGGGAGTGAACCCCTCTCTCTCGTAACTTTATGCACCTTTAGTGTCCAGTGTGGATCAGCTGTCCGTACGACCACTAACATATGACCACAGAACTCTAAAACCCAGCCCTTTCTGTAAACTTTGCATGTTGCCCCGCCCAGTTTAGGGCGGATCCTCGGGCATACAGAACTCTGTTCCTTGCTCTTAGGTCCGGATTCGCAGTTACGTAGTTTCCGTCTTACGTACGTTGTTTTAAGAATTGAGCTACTACGCATACATAGTAGTTCAATTCTTAAAACAACGTACATAAGACGAAAACTAAGTAACTGTGAATATATCTTTTGAACAATGTAAGATACTTAATATTAAACACAAATATTTTGTCACTTCTTGTAAGCAGTAATCTAGATTTATGGTAACACAGTGGGATTTAGGACTGGATTCAAACCTCTGCAAAAGGGGAATTTTACGATCACTAAGATCTGACCTGATTGGAACAAGGCCTCTCTCTTCTGCCAGGATTATCAGTCCCTGCAGGAGAGGTGAGTGGCGCGGATATCGGGACCTTTCCTTGGTGGGAAATTGGCCCGTTTTTGGGGCCACCTTCTGCTAGAATTGATAATCGTGCTAGTGTATGGCCAGCTTAAGTGGAGGGTATACTAACTGTACAATGCGGTGTGCTAAGACCTCCGATTTTAGGTCTAGATCCAGTTTTATTAAAGTCGTGTTAAATAATCAAGCAATAGATGTGCAAGGATCCACATTCCAGGTCTCCAATATACTCACAATGCTAACCACTATTCTGACGTGGACAGACTTCTGATATCTAGAACCTGTCTTAAATTTCCGTCTTGTGCGAATGGAAAATAGCGCAATGGTACAAAAGTATGGATGGCATTGCGAGGGCTTATCTGCACTGCACGCTGTAATAAGAAGTCTCGTTCACTTGCAATAGCAACGCAACTCCTCTGGGAGAAGGTGTAGGAAGGGATATCACACTTAAGTCTGGATTTGGAGAGACGTGAATTCTGATTGGCTACCATGTGCAGGCCGCAAAAGCCAAACTGAACACATGGAAACTAATGAAAAATCATAACTTTCTTATAAATAATCATAAACTAGAGATTTTTGTATTCTCTTACAAGGTGTGCCAGTAAATAATATTGCTTCCCATTGTCAGGTCCTGAAGAATATGATCGCCCATGTCCTCATAGTCACCATACACTAAGGCATTCACCAAACCGCTAGTGGTATAACGCTTCTTTTGGAAAACTTCACTGCCTTTCCCAGTGTACAGCACCACTGCGCCACCTCCTTTGGTGTGTAGACGGGTGGCATCAGGCAGCGTCTGCTGGGCTGGATGGTAAGACACGAAAGAAAAGGCTCATAAGCCATAGCAAACACAACACAATACATAATTCAACCCAAATAAGATCTGATGCTAATGGACTTACCTCTATTAACATGCTCTGCGTTCACAAGCAAAAATAAGCCGTTGGCATCGGTTTTACCCCTAATTTCTGTAGCGTAATACACTTCTTGATCCATGCCAGCGATAAATGCCAAGGTCAGTCCCGAGAGAGGACTTGATGGTGGCCCACGAATTTCCACATACAAATCAGCAGCATAGGGAGAAGACACCTCATTTATCATAACCGGAAAGACCTTGCAATGGTTTTCACTACCCGGTGATAGGTGTGTCATGTGGAAGGTCCACTGGCCATCTATGTCCAAGCACCTCCCAATGGACTCATCAGAAGTGTGAAAATTGGGGTCTTCAAAGAAGGCCTCCATCCCTGGCGTGAGAGTGTTAAGAAGATTAAAGGCTTGGTCTGTGCTCTTAGACTTATGCACTAGAACATCCACCAACCCCTCATCTGTTACAGGCATTGATTCTTTGTATGGCCCTATTCCAAAATAAAGAGCTATGGCATCTGGACCATTTTGGATGGTGTTGGGTAACAAAGTAATGGTGGGCTTGGGTTTAACATCAGAGGACCCAATTAAGAAGAACCCTTTTTTATCTGTAGAGTATCCCGTCAGATTTATCACTTTGTAGGCTGCATTGGTTTTGCCATTGTAGAAGACCAACGTATAATCATTGAGAGAGACATTTTGTCCACTAGTGTGACGGAGTTCAATAAACTCAGTGTTGTCAAGGCCGGGGTTATCAGTATTAACTTCATTTATCAGGAGCCGTCCTTCCAAGTTTGTTTCCTTGGGGTTCTTAATAAGGTTTTGCCCTTTGACCACGAAAAGCATCCATAGCAACACTATTAGTGGGGTCTTTGAAGACATCATATTGTCACTGTTACTTTTGGCACTCTATAAACCCTCACACGATCTTTGATAAATGCGCGTGACGGTTTCAAATAAGAAAATCGTAACATCCAACAAAATAATTATACAGGAGGATGAACATTGAAGAGTCCCATTGAATGATAGTCTTGTCTAAGAAGCGATGGATCTTGACATATCATATATCTGGAACAAATATATATTACATTTTTTTACATTGCATAAATAGATAAGTAAGAACAATACAGATATATCTGGAACAAATATATATTACATTTTTTTACATTGCATAAATAGATAAGTAAGAACAAATAAATAGATAAGTAAGCACAATACAGATTTTTTTTTTGCTACAATCCATACTAGGTTTAAACATGCATCTTTACCAATTATTCCACCCTCATGGAGTGTGTATCTCACTACCCCAGTTTCCCAATTAGAATATTTCATGAAGTTGGAGGCCTGGATGTGTTAAAGTGTTTCCTAATCATTAAGTTCCCTACTATGACATTGTTAAAAAGTTTTTCTAGTAGGAACCAGGTGACGATTTGTAGATCATTGTTGATTTTGAGCATTTTTTTTAACTATATATATATATATATATACACAAATCCAAGGACTGGCACTTAAAGACAATAAACAGAAGTGAAAACTGATATCCAACGTTTCAGCTTCTTTAATGAACCTATTAATAAAAATAGGCTATAGAGGCCAATTAGCACTTCGAAATAATCGAAATAAGAGCTTATTGACAGCAAAATCAGGAATCATATTTATTCATAAGGTCCACGTGCAGCAATAGTATCATAGTCCAAAAATAGAAAAGAACATAAGTGCAAATAAAGTGCAAGTCCACTTTGTCCACCTTCTCTACAGTAGGCTGAGTAATTCATTAAAAGTCTGTCATAGAGCAATCCAATGATCATAAAATCCAAAGTAGTAATGTAGAAGCAATTAAAAAATTTCTCTAGCGGTAGCAAATATCAGATGTCATCCAATAGTAGCCAGAGAATGAGGACCTGTGGTCCTATGTGGACCTTATGAATAAATATGATTCCTGATTTTGCGACAATGGTCCGTATTCTCAGTTACGTAGTTTTTGTCTTACGTACGTTGTTTTAAGAATTGAGCTACTACGCATGCGTTTACACTATTTCTGTACATAGACTGCGTAAGCTCGGTATTTAGACCACGCATATGCAATCTAGGTACAGAAATGGTACGTAGATAGCGTAAATAAGCTGCTATGCATGTGTAGTTGCTCAATTCTTAAAACAACATATGTAAGAAGAAAACTACGTAACTGAGAATCCGGACCAGTCATTGTAAATGAATTGGTGACCGTGGACCAGACCTAGACATCTGTGCTATACACATGGATCTGCAAGGACAGTCGTTTTCAAGCTGTGTGTTTAATACAAAGGCATAGGCTAATATATACCACACACAAACAATGTGTTACACTTCTTCTAACTGAAGGGAAGGTAAATAGGTGATTGTTGGCAGGGAGCAGACATAATAGAGGTCAGAAACAATGGCAAAATAAATGAAAAATGAGAAAACTTTATGAAACAGGACAGGAAATGTACAAGGAAAACAAAGACAAGCTGGTTCTAAAAAGAATGAGCAAGTACAAAAAGTTGTCTTTTAGGAAATCTAAAAGGCAAAAGAGGAATTAATGAAGGGATGGATAGCTTGAAAGGGGTGTGCGTGCCCGGATTTCAGTAGGGCCATTTTCTCCCAGACAGTTTTGAACTGGCTGGGATTTCGATTGCATATGCCTCAATGAGACATAGGCGATAATTCGGCCAATCCACGATAATTGCTAAATCGGCACGATAATCGCTCTAGTGTGTGGCCAGCTTTAGGGCCTAATTCAGACTTATGAAGGAGTTTGAAATTAAGAGAGGAAAGTTACTTCTGGGCTGTGCCATGTAGATTACAGGGGAGTCATATTTCATTTGTAGCAAACAGTATTAGAGATGAGAGGTGATGTTTCCTATCCCAAGTCTAAATAACAGTGTGATAGTAAAGCTGGTCAGTATCTGTGTGCAGTAAGCAATTCAAAGATGTATCCCTGCATGCAAAGAATACAATTACCTTGACTCCCCCTGCAATCACCATGGTTTTGCCCAGGTGTAACTTTCCTCTCTTATTTTCAAGCTCCTTCTTAAGTCTGAATCAGGCCCTATGTGTTTATGTATAACAATGGCAGTATCCTAGCACAGAACATACAGACAGGCAGACTCTTAAGCAATAGACACTTTTTTTTTAACTTGACAAACTATCATTCGGTGACAACATTTTCCAGTCATAGGATCAAGAGCTTTTCTAAACAGTCTCTAAATAGGAAGAGCTTCCAGAATGACAGAAGGGCGAGGACAGCGACAATATAAAATGTGACTTTTTCATACTTACTACAAGCAGATCGTCCTGGCTGGTGATGCCTCTAGGAAGAAATAGAAAGCTGTTATATATATATGTCCCTCTGTCTCCACCTCAAGAACACTGTTGCAATGCTGTTGACTCAGTGGGATTGAGTCACAGGATATTTACTAATTATCACAAAGTCTGGAGAAAAACAGAAATTACTTTCCATGAAGAAGGGAAATCAAACCTCTTGATACATTAAGATAATGACAGAATCTCCAATACTATATTTTCCATGACATCGCTCAACGAAGAGATTTCTAAATTGCAAAAAAAGAGTGCAAAGAAAATGTGCAGTAGCGTTCAGCACTCATGCATGGAGCACCAAGCACTGTATGAAACGTTCAGCCTATGAACCTATCCCACCAAGTCCTTCCTGCCTCTGACTAGTCCTGCCCACCAGACTCAGGCTGCGCCTCCTTGCCCTGAGTCTATCACCTTCCACCGCTGGTCCAAACTTTTCAATTCTGCACATGTGCAAATCCATGTTAACCTATCAGAACGCCAGCCCACCTGTCTTATGAGACTATCCAGACTTCCAGATTTCTGTGCTCATCAGTTCAAAAAATGAAGGTAGGTCCTGGCTGTTAGGAGCACCTGCAAGCATGTGAGTCTGAATAGTACCGGATCTCTCAAATTCTTTTACTTGGGATCCAATCGCTTGAATGATCTCTTCTGTTGCTATAGGTAAAGCATAAGTTCAAATCTAGAAGTCACCAAATGCCCAAACACAATGTGCAAAATGTCCATCTGTGATAGAAAACACTGATACAACAATAAATAAAACGATGGATTAAAAAGTTCAACTGTAAGTGAAAGATTCATTTAGCTGTGAATAAAACACAAAAGTTGTAGTTTTTCAATAGGAAAGAAAGACACAAAAGAAAGTCTGTAAAACAGCAGGCAAAATAGTTCTTCTTCCCTGAGCATCGGTCTACCGATGAATAGCTCTCAGCAGCAAGTATCCACAGTAGGATATCAACAATACACCCTGTTACAGAGCAAAGGGAAGAATCGCCGGCCCCATCAGCTCTGGCCTCCCCCCCGATTGCGGCCCTGCACGAGTCGCCCATATTACCAAAAACCCACAGAGGGGCATACAATGTATTACTGCAAAAGCTCCAGAGTGTACCGCTTCCCTAGTCCACCTACGCGTTTCGACTTGTTTATCTTTCTCAAGAATCTATATCAAGAATCTGGATCTATATCTATGACATATGGCGCCTTAAAAGTCCATGTGCCAGATTTATTAAGCTGCTGGGTTTGGAAAAGTGGAGATGTTGCTGGTAGCAACCAATCAGATTCTAGCTGACATTCTCTTGTATGTAATAGGAAAGTGAGAGCTAGAATCTGATTGGTTGCAATAGGCAACATCTTCACTTTTCCAAACCCGTAGCTTAGTAAATCTGGCCCCATGAATCATTAAAATAAGAGGAGGAGCATCTCAACATTTGACATCTCCAGAAGATAATCACAAATCTTAGCTGTATGTACATTCTCGATCCTTCCCTTCTGAAAAACTAGTTATAGTTAAGAGATTGTGATGATGAATAGACACATTAGAGACGGGATTTAAAGGCAGTCACAGAACCTTTCAGCTATTTTACTTTACTTTATGTTTTATTCACAGCTACATGAATTTATCACTTACGGTTTTAATCCATTGTTTCATTTATAGTTGTATTAGTGTTTTCTATCACAGTTGGACATTTCTCGCAGTTAGATTTAGGTTTATTTGTGCAGGTGGTGACTTCTAGATCCCAATATACTTACAATTGTGAGTGTTTTACTTTATTGCATGGTACAGTACAGAGCATAGCAGTTCAGCTCACACAGATGTCAATCTTTCATGTCATGTTCTTATAGCCTGGTGTGGGTCTCCGCTGATAACGGCCCTCTTTTGAAAAGGCCATTCTCTCCCAGCCAGTTCAGAACTTCGATTGCTTTTGCCACGAAGACGGTGCTCCGAATGGTAAGTATTAAATATATCCCCAACCCTTTCCCTAATCCTAACCCTCCCTTCCCCAGAGCATGACCCCAAGACTCCCTTCCCTGCAGCCTAATCCTAAAACTCCCCTCCCCGCAGCCTAACCCTAATACTTCCTTCCCCATAGCCTAACCCTAACCCTCCCTTCCCCACAGCCTGACCCTAACTCTCCCTTCCCCGCAGCCTGACCCTAACTCTCCCTTCCCCGCAGCCTAATCCTAAGATTCCCTTTCCATGACCCCAACCCTAACCCTCACTTCCCCAGAGCCTATCCCTAAAAGTCCCCATAGAGGTTATTCACCACTCCGGTGGAGTTTGCACAGGGTTTAGCACCGGCAGCGACTTGAAAATGACTGGGTAAGTATGCAAAGCATCATAATTACCCATTCTAAAAAAACACAGAAAATGTTGCCTTTTCGAAATTCTTTTCTGTTTCTAAACGATAGATAGATAGATAGATAGATAGATAGATAGATAGATAGATAGATAGATAGTAGATAGATAGATAGATAGATAGATAGATAGATAGATAGATAGATAAATAGATAGATAGATCTGAAATCATCACCTCTATCTAATCATCTGCTGAAACAATTGTGACTCCATACACACCGTCCAGATATCTGCCTGGGCTGAACATTACACTTCCAGAAAGGTTGGACAGACAGTGGTACCTGTGTGCACGCGGCACACATTTGTCCAACATTGTTCATTGGTGATCATGATATCTAGGAATTTTATAAAACCAAATCATCAAATCCAGAGATGGATTTAAAACTCATGGGGCCCTAAGCAAGATGTCAATTTGGGGCCCCAAAAGGGATCCTGCATGTTCTTAAGGCTGCAAAGGTACTTAACAGTGTAAGATCCTGAGCCCCTGGGGCTCACGGGGGGCCTAGGCATGTGCCAAGGTTGCCTTGTGGATAATCCAGCCCTGATCAAATCACAACCACTCAGAATCATGGCATCGTACACACCAAATCATTGTAAATCATATGATCAGCCTGATAATTGGAACGCTGGGTACCCAGTTTAGGTGAGCAAGACAGATATGAGATTCTAGATCTAGGACTACTGAAGACACATCATTACTGCAGATAAGATTACACAGTCCATGCAATACTGAAAGGAAAATGAATGTTAAACAGAGTACAACATGGAAGCCTAATATGTTTGCATTGAAAGTTTTATACAGTAAAGAGGGAGTAGACGATAGAGGGGTCCTGTGAGCTGAGATGGTTTGTGTCTGTCTACATAATGCCCAGTCACTTCCAGCATCTATACAATCCCAC
This sequence comes from Limnodynastes dumerilii, assembly GCA_011038615.1. Lineage (NCBI taxonomy): Eukaryota > Metazoa > Chordata > Amphibia > Anura > Limnodynastidae > Limnodynastes > Limnodynastes dumerilii. The sequence continues at coordinate 1,046,933 of WWET01000132.1, read as the reverse complement.
TTCCAACACAGTATAACAGGCCCTCTGAAACTTACTGTACTGAGCATCCTGTCTCCTCCACCGCATGTCTGACCTAATTTCTTCTGAAGGCCACTACCCAGCTTCCTCTTCTCCTCCCCTCTCATTCCCAGAAACCCAGGATATAAAAAAAATGCCTGTTACTTTTCTCTGAAATCTGAAACCTTTAATGTACACGTTGCTGTAAAACACCGTGATCTGTTTTAGGATCCTTCCCCACTGAAGGGATTATGGATGGGGGTAGAGAGAGGCCATAATCACTTCCAGATGTTGGTCACTGCTGAGGGGAGACTGGTTAACTCTTTCTCTCCCACACAAGCTGACCACTAGCCTGGAAAAATCATATTTATACTATTCATCCATCTCATCTCTATCTATCTATCTATCTATCTATCTATCTATCTATCTATCTATCTATCTATCTATCTATCCAAACTAGTTGCAAGTAGTTTCATTTGTTTGGTGTTTTGGTTTCTGTTAATGAGGGGTAAGTAGTTACATAGTGATTATTGTTTCCCAGTGATTGGTAATTTATGATTATTCACATGGAGGTTTAAAAATTCCAACTGGGCAGACTGGATGGGCCATGTGGCTCTTATCTGCCATCACTTTCTATGTTTCTATGTAAATTACAAATACAATAAGATAACTTCTAGGCAATACCCAGCATTATTTGCCCTGTGAAGCATTCAACTATATTCTATTAAATGGAAGCTCTTTTATAAAGTGAATGCTAATACAAGCATAGTAATAAAAGTGCTAACAATGCTATTTTGTCTTTTATTCACAGAGAAAGAAACACAATTTGCTTGCAATTATTATTTATATGTACAGTATATATTTGTTTAGGTCGCCCAGTATCAGCAATGGGGACAGACATACTTGCACCAGGGTTGACCGGGCTGGTCCAGTGGTTAGTATACGACCAGCTTGCGTAGTGTATCTCAGCATGCACATGCTCAGAAATGATGCACGTGCAATAATTTAGGCCCGAACGCAACTCGAGCTGTGTCTGCATGTGTTCTGAGGGGCTTATCGTGGGTGGGAAGGCGTGTTGGGACATAGTCAATGTACAGTAAGGAAATGCTCAAGCAAATCCTCAATCCAAATCCTCAGTCACTGACTGCTGTGCTGTTTGAACTGTAATTGTGACTGGCATTTGTAGACTGCATTATATCTATATCACCTCTTATATACCAGATTATCAGCCAGTAATGATTGCTACCCATTACTTAGCAGTGTCCCCTCTATTTCGCAACCATTAAAAACATAATGCTGAAGAAGCAATGCAATTCATTTGGCCTTGAACCACAGGCACTGTGGAAAGCATGATATCAATTATGCTAGAATTGGATAGATTAACATCACATGAGTAAATACTGGATTTAATAAATAACTGCTTTACATCGAGAATGAATTATCCCATGATAGGGTCACATGTTTGAGAAGATGGGTTATAAATAATAATACTACAGTGTATGGGGTCACATGATCAACCGAAACTCGAAGAATAAATATCCTAAATGCTTAATCTAATGTCATGCATTCCCACAGAACTATTAAGCAATGTGCAAAAGCTTGCCATCCCAAGAAGCACCTACTGGGGTAGCACTGTCTGTGGGGACTGGCAGACACTTTGGTCACCAGCAGAGCATTAAACGTAGGGGCAATACTGAGTGTATGTGCACACGTAGATATGTTTGAACAGAGGCCTCCAGTTTTTATTATTGCACTTGAAATTTGTGTGCAAGTGTATAGACACAAAGACTGATTTTACCCAGTGATAACTGAACACTAAGCATCACAATTATTATTATAATTTATTTATAAGGCGCCACAAGGTGTCCGCAGCACTGTACTAAATACAACAAAATACAGTACAGACATACAGGGTTGGGATGGACAGCATAGTGTATATTAAATACAATATGACTATAAAAATATCACAAAAATACAATAAAGTGAAGCAAGCACAGAACACAAGGCAAAATGCAAACTGTCGAGCTTGGAAGATCAGGGAGCAGGGGATAGACCGCATTGAGAGGGAGCCACCAGGTGGGGATGGGGTAAAAAAAAGTAGTAGAAGGGAACAAGAGGGTACAAAAGGAGGGGTACAATGAAAACATATCTACTTTTACCTGTAAGCCAAATCTCATTTGCTTTGAAAAGTTATCTGTATTAAATTTACAAATGCAGAGAAATAAACTAATTTTTATTATTGTGAATTACAGAGAACTATACTTATTTTTTCTTTGCTTCAATAGAATTTGCAACCCCCAAACACCTTACCACTAAGCTAGAACACAAACACATACATTCACCATATACCTTACTTTATACCAGGGGTTCTCAACCAGTGGCACTAGCAGTACTGATAGTTCTTGAACCATTGACTGCTTGGACTTGGAGTGACTGGGCAAGGTTATAAGGGGGTAGCAACTGTGCTTGTATTTTAACCAGGTGCAATACCAAATGGCAGAGAGAATATTTTTTATTTTTTTTAAATCATGTAATTTTTTATTGAAATTTTTTTTTCCCAAAATACAAATCATACATACAACCATACATCAAACATTCAACAGGTGAACAAACATAGTACCAGACGAGTATTGCACTATGAACCATTACCGTCTATACAGACAGTGGCGGAAGTACCGGAACAACCATACATCAAACATTTAACAGGTGAACAAACATAGTACCAGACGAGTATTGCACTATGAACCATTACCGTCTATACAGATTATATTGTCACCAAACATATGAATCAAACAACAGAGCTGCTATGATCCCAAAACCATTGTAAACCTGTAGAGCGAGGGAATCCCAATAACATCCCAGGGCACCCATTGGATGGGGGAGGGGGGGACGCAGAAAGAAGGTCGGGCAACACCTTAGAAATACCGGAAGGCACCCTACTCTTTATCAGGGGGAACTGGGAGGGGCATCCAACCCACCCAGGGAATCAGAATAGTATAGCGATTCCATCCAGAGAGTCCATACCTTATAGAACTTATGTAACGCCCTCCTGGTAGTATAAACAAATTTTCCATGACTGATAGTTTCATTCACCAAGGAGATCCACTGGCCCTGAGAAGGGGGAGACGCCGCCATCCACGTCCTTGCAACTATAACTTTAGCCAATGACATCAGGGAAAACAGATATCTATATGTTGATGTGTCGAATGTTTCAGATAGCGTTAAGCCAAAGAGGCAGACTTTGGGTTCGATAGGTAGAGAAATGGACAAAGTACTAAGCGCAGCTGTCCATACCTCCCTCCAGAATTAGAGGACCAGCGGGCAGCTCCACAACAGATGCCAGTAATCCCCCAGGCGCACTCCACACCCGTAACACCCGTCCTCCGACCGCTGCCCCATCCGCATCAACATAACGGGAGTAATGTATACCCTGTGAAACATATAGAAATGAACCTGCTGCAGACGCACCGAGGACGTAGCCGCTCTCAAACATCCTTGCATTTCCGCCCAGTCCTCATCATCCACACTGCCTATGTCCACCTCCCCCTTAATGTGCGTATTTTCTATGGTGCGCATGCGCAGTGCGTACAAAACATCGATTTTATGTCTCTGCCACGCGTAAACTTGCTCCGAAGCGTTGTTCTGGATCAGGCCCAATATTAGTATTAGTGGTATAAAAGAAGCTAAAGCACCAATATCAAATGAGCACCTACTTTGTTATTGCAGCTTATGGAACTATATCAATTGAGTTTTTAAAGTAAAAATTGTATGTGCTGTAAAAATCTGAAGACATTAGACAGAGAATTCATAACTGCATAAATGATGGCGAGTTGTAAAAGGAAATTATACAACAAATCTGCTGCAAATCTGTGGAGATAAGACCCATAACTAACCCTGTAACAACTTTTATAGACCTCTAAATGATGGCTACTTACTTTAATTTCTTCTGGAGCCAATAGATTTGCTTCACTCACTCCTACCATTGCCACTTCTTCCATAGATATTGCAGGGAGATTTGAAACCACTTTAATTTCAGGAACAGGCTGAGAGACATAAATATTTATTAATAGATCATCTAAGAGGAAATTTAGTTCTTTTCCAAGCATACAAAGGTTAATCCGAGATAAAGTGTCTTTTTACTAATCTGTAGGAAAGAATTATTAATAAAGTAATGAAGCCATTTTACTTTCTGGACTCTCATCATTAATGCACATTTCCTTTGCATGCATTACAATATTCGAATGGAGTTAAGAGCACAGCAAAATGCTTGACAAAAGAAAAAAAAAAACACGCAAATGATTAATAATATTTTATTTTAAATCATGTATTTTGTTTTTATTGAGCTTTTATCAATTTTTCCAAAATACAAATCATACATACAACCATACTTCAAACATTTAACAGGTGAACAAACATATTACCAGACGAGTATTGCACTATGAACCATTACTGTCTATACAGATTATATTGTCACCAAACATATAATGCAAACAACAGAGCTGCTATGATCCCAAAACCATTGTAAACCTGTAGAGCGAGGGAATCCCAGTAACATCCCGGGGCAAACCCTCCCCTCAGGACACCCATTGGATGGGGGGGGACACAGACCCAGAAAGAGGGTCGGGCAGCACCTTAGAAATACCGGAAGGCACCCTACTCTTTATCAGGGGGAAATGGGAGGGGCATCCACGCCACCCAGCGAATCAAAATAGTATAGCGAATCCATCCAAGGAGTCCATACTTTATAGAACTTATGTAGTGCCCTCCTGGTAGTATAAACAAATTTTTCGTGACTGATTGTTTCATTCACCAAGGAGATCCACTGGCCTTGAGAAGGGGGAGACGCCGCCATCCACGTCCTTGCAACTATAACTTTAGCCAATGACATCAGGGAGAACAGATATCTATATGTTGCTGTGTCGAATGTTTCAGCTAGAGTTAAGCCAAAGAGGCAGACTTTGGGTTCAATGGGTAGAGAGATGGACAAAGTACTAAGTGCAGCCTCCCATACCTCCCTCCAGAATCCGAGGACCAGTGGGCAGTTCCACAACAGATGCCAGTAATCCCCCGGGCGCACTCCACACCCGTAACACCCGTCCTCCAACCGCTGCCCCATCCGCACCAACATAACGGGAGTAATGTATACCCTGTGAAACACATAGAAATGAACCTGCTGCAGACGCACCGAGGACGTAGCCGCTCTCAAACATCCTTGCATTTCCGCCCAGTCCTCATCATCCACACTACCAATGTCCACCTCCCACCGCTGTCGCAAGATGTCTAGAGCACCCGGGGAAACCCCATCAATCAGACTGGTATATAGCATACAAAATAGTGCCTCTAGAAGGAGCCCTCTGGAGCAAGACTTTAACAGAAGAAGGTGCCAACACCGGGGGAGTGTCGCCGTATATTGCCCGCTATGCATGTCTGAGTTGGACATATCTATACACCTGAGAGCTGGGAAGGGAGAATTCCTCAGTCAGCTGCACCAAAGACTTCCAGGAGTTGCCAACTATTAGCTGTCCAAGTTCAGTTATATCATACCGTCCCCATACCAACGGACCCTCCAAAGTGCCCAGCTCCTCTAAGGAGGAATTGTTCCATAGAGGAGTTTCCAGATCAAGCGCTCCCACCCCGGCAGAGAGAATATTTAATACAAAATCTGAATGTAATATGTAAACAAAAAATGGAATGGCAAAAGGATTAAAAAAAAATTAACTGTCTTGTGTCTTTGTTGTACAACAAAGCTACAGTACGAAAACATGGCTATATAGCAATTAACTTCACAATTGTGCTTATAAGTAGGCAATCTTTAAACTTTTTTTGTGAAAGTGTAGTATTGACCAAAATTGTGTTAACAAAACAAATCCCTTGAAATATATATAAAATACCGATAGAATCTTGAATATATCATAATTTAGGAGGGCTTGTGTTCCTCATTTGTAACAAGTGGTTTATGATATAAAGGGACTTTTTCTTTGCTATAAAAAAAATTGCTGTAAATATCAAATTGGAGTGGGCTATTACTGTAAACAAGGAAAAAAATGATGATCTCACACAATTAAAGATTACAAAATAATAAATTCTCAACACAATAACACTAGTATAAAGAACATCAGCACAGAAAGAATTACACTATCCAACTCCTGGTTAATTGACCAAAATCATCTACTACATGGTATAAAATAAAGAACCTGATTCAGAGTTAAATGCGCAAGTGTCGTTTGTCGTATTCAGAGTTGCGTGTTTCCGCAGAAAGACGCAACCCTGAATACATGAATACGACGAAGGAAATGGAGCAGATGTGTCACCTCCACAGCCAGAGTCATATGGGCAGAGGCTGTGGCCTGTATAGCTGCAACCTCTGCCAGCTTTCTATGCATTTACATGGGTTTATTAATGCTTGCATTTTCAGCCTTCAAAATCCCATTTAAATGCTTTTTAATTCAGGTTCATTAATGCCAGAGCATAGTAGCAGCATTCCACTCCTATGGAATATATATTTATATATGTTTAATATTTTTTTTATGAACAGAATTTTTTTTAATTTTTTTTTTTTTACACACATGGGTAAATTTCCCATTGAAAATGACCTGCGCCTATTACTCACACCACCCCATCACAGATGTGCAGGCACTATTCCCTGCTACTGCACCTATTTAAATAAGAAAAACAATTCTTTGCTTATTTGAATATTATGGAACGCCTTCAGAAGTATTCAGAGGAATCAGGTCCAAAGCGATTATGGCCCATATTCACAGATTCGCACCTAACTCATCCATCCTGTCCTTACCCCGCCCCCTCTTTTAAAGTACATTATGGCCCTTACGTGTGCAATCACCCCAGAGTTTGGGCAGCTTTACAATCTCTTTTTAGGTGCTAGTGCAGACCGGAGCAATACCAAATTGAACTACAAATAGAGGCAAATTAAACAGAATTAGAATTGAGAGGTGAAGATTCTTAGCTCAACTCTAATTGATAGATTAAACATAAAGCTGTGCAGTATGTGAGTTCTATGTGCAAAAGTAATGTATTTTGCCCGCATGCAAAATAATTCATATTAATTAGCCCCCCTCTCATTGCAGAATGGTATAGCGAAGCATTACACTTGCACCTGTTTTGTCCCTTGCACTTATTTCAGTTTAGTAGAAAATCTTGGTAAATGGTACATTTAAGCGGTTTGTTGCTATCTTTTTGTTTCTTCATTTGTGTCTATAAAAAGTCTGCAGAAAGCAGAAAGCAACGACGCAGCAACCCGATAGCACGAAATAGAGGAAATGGAGGTTAGATCGGAAAAGTGAAACATTTCTCAATTTAATGTAGTAGAACTTTTAAATATCCCTTTAATGATTTCATAAAGACGTCAGGCTGGATCCAGACATACGATGCTGCTGCCCTTGGAGTTTGGTGACCCTACCTTAAAACTTCTGTGCCAGCAACGCGTTGAGAGTCCCTGCACCGATGGCTGTCATTATGAAGTTGCTTTTCGGCTGTCTCTATTTCGAATGAAAATCGTTTTAGAATTTTTTTTTTATAAATGGGTGAGTATGCAATTCTCATACTCACAGATTCATCTTCAGAAGTGATGCTGCCAAACCACCGGAGAAGTGAGTAACCCTCTCCAGGGACTTAGGGTTAGGCTGCGGGGAGGGGGGACTTAGGGTTAGGCTGTGGGGGGGAGACTTAGGGTTAGGTTGCGGGAGGGAGACTTAGGCTTAGGCTT
>WWET01000132.1:1022293-1033108 GCA_011038615.1 Limnodynastes dumerilii | reverse complement strand
AAACAATTTAAGTAAGCTTAATTGTAAGATCAAATCAATAGCTGACAATAACCTTTTCTGTATGGACAGATGACTAAACAACTGTACACAACTGTATATATACCCAGCAGCATAACAGAAACCCTAAGCAAGTAGTATTCTAGCTGTCATTTTCTAGAATGGACTAGATGAAAGCTAGAATCTGATTGGCTGATACTGGCCACTTTCCTTTGAAGCAATTTTACTCAATGAAGTTCTAAGGTGCTCTTACTACGTTGTAATAAGGTGCACAGTGGAGCTATATCTACTCACCAACTTCATGGATCCCTTCACAGGTTATCTGTCTCAGTCCTGTCAAAAGAAAGTTCATGATGTCATGTTAGGTAGGTTACATATTAATATTATTTTTGTCGGAACAATTCCTTATAATCATTTTTCATTAATATATTTTTCAGCATAATGGCCCAGATTCACACCACCGTACGTGTTTCACATACGGTCTTAATTCCCCGATAGTAGCTAGGTCTTTAAAGACCGCATATTCGCAATCTACGTAACAAAACGATATGTAGATTGCGTAAAATAGTTACTACGCAAGCGTAGTAGCTACTATCGGGGAATTAAGACTGTATGTACAACATTACGGTGGTGTGAATCCGGGCCATTATAATTATTGGAATACAATTTTAATTCCTAGGTATAATTATATAGAATGTACTGAGAAAATGCAATGTATTACGTTACTAATAGGAACAGAAACTCGTCCACAGAACTGTTTCATTCTGTATGTGCTCTGATCTATTAATGACTCAAACTCAACCAAACTCTAGTTGCCAATTTGTAGACCAAGTAAACTTCTAGATTACGCCTGGCCAACCTGTAGCTCTCCAGGTATTAAGAAACTACAAATCCCAGCATTCTTTAACTGCATAGGCATGGCTGATACCCAACAAATCATGCTGGTAGTTGTAGTCTCGCAAGACCTGAGGCCAAATTTACTAAGCTACAGGTTTGTAAAAGTGGAGATATTGCAGGGTTGCCGACTCTCCCGGAATATCCAGGAGACTCCCGGAATTTGGGTAGTTCTCCCGGTATACCGGGAGAGCCGGCAAAGCTCCGAACAGCCCAATTACAACGGTGAAATCTCTAGAGTTACTAGGGATGGGCAGGGCTTGATGATTTCTGCTATGGACAACATCTCCACTTTTCCAAACCCGCAGCTTAGTAAATCTGGTCCTTGGAGAGCCACAGGTTGGCCAGGCGTGTTCTAGATGCACAACCGCTGTGTTATTTGGAAATGGCTACTTGCCACTTTCTACCTTTGAAGGTTTCTAGATACATTAGAAAATGTGCATTAATGTGACACTTGTGAGTCACCCTGTGTCCCCATATATTCATACAATTATGTATTGTGAATAGATATCAATCATTAGATGGAGATTCTAATGCACACAAGTGACATCCAAAAGGAACACCTGTTGTAGGAAATTGCTTCTTGTCCACAATTATTTAAGTTTATCATTTTTACTTGCCATTGCTTTGACCGGGCTGCAGCTCTTTCCTGCCTACGTCTGGTGTAGTAATCTTCCTCCTCCGTCTCCTGCACAGCTTGTTCTACAACAGTATAATGAACAATAAGTTGTGGGTATAAACATTCCAATGTTGCTACACTGCTTAAACATGCAATTAATAGGCCCAGATTTAGCACAAGGCACACTGGGCTTCTGCCTAGGGGTACAATTGATATTGAAATAAAGGGCCGTCATAAATCCTTGCTTGATAGGGACCAGAGGATTGAAAGGTGCTTTGACACTTGGGAAACCTATACAGGCAATTTCCCTCCAGACATTCAATGTCACATTTATTACACTATGAAGGGTACCACCTGGTATCTGCTGCGTGTACAATCTATTGATCCCCCAATTCGCATGCAGACAAATTAACAATTGTTTTGAATCGCAGACCTCCCTGGGCTTGTGACTGCAGCTGATACTGAATATATTAGTATACACACGATGTGTATCCGATAAGGTGTTCGTGTGAGAGGCTGTGTACACCTATGTTTTGTGATGGTTAGAGATCGCCTAAGACTGTCCAATGGCAATATTGCAAAATGTTATTGTATGTACTGCCTTTACTGACCAATTGTCCTTAGATACTGGAGAGAAGCCATAGATATCTGCAAGGGGGCTGGGCTTAATATTGGGATTTATGCAAATAGCACCAGAAGCCATGCCCCCAGTGATCAATGCCCCTTTATGTTACTTCTACTAGGAATGGGGCGGGGATTGATGACACATATTGCATCATCAGGTCCTGCCATGCCCCTAGTAACACTAGGAATACTAGTGTTGCCAGGCAGGGGGGCAGGACTTCTGCCTCTGGCGGAATTTACATCCATAGAGGCGGCGTAATGCTGTTAGGAAGAAGGCATTTAGATTAGCTGGGGAGAGACGGAGACTTGTAATGTCCGTACGGACATTGCACGGAGGTATAAGGTAACCCAAAGGTACTCGTAAGGGCCATTAGGTACCTAAAAACGGAGGGGGGGCGGGTTGGGGGCTGGAAGAGTGAGTTAGGTGTGCATCTACCCACATCTAACTCACTCTTATCTGTGAACCAGGTCAAATATGTTCATGCACTACATTCAGTCACAGAAAGAAACACCAGGTTCTATCTTTTACTGAGCTAGATTTAGCAGACCAGGCCTGGCCAACCTGTGACTACGAGTCCCAGCATGCTTTGACTGCATGTGCATAGCTGATACCTGACAAAGCATGCTGGGACTCGTAGTTGTACAACAAGCTACAGGTTGGCCAGCCCTGTAGTAGACCAGTCAGGGATTTGAAATGTGCAGGGGACCGCAGCACAAGTTGCTGATGTTGGGAGGATGAATTCAAGATTTTCACAGCTTCCTTTAATATGATTTACATTTTGCCTTTGTACACCTATCGCATGTGCACAATAATGTTGTAAGTTAAGATGTCTTGACAGGCAGTTAAGGTGTCTGTGAAATACTTCATCAAGGCAGCCACGCGGCTAATTTTAGAATTTCACAATCCCTTGGGATCTGGCAGAGTGTCAGCGCAATGGCTGAAGGAGTCACACATATGGAGGAGAGAAAATAAACTGATTTAATGGACGTACCTATTTCATCCATGATATTTTCCACAGGAGCTGGGGCAGATCTCTTCTACAACATGGAAAACAGAGGAACTAAGTCATAGCACACAATAACATGTGTATTATATGTCATATTACAGCTAAGCACATAACACAAAAAACATAAATATAATCATTCTAGACACTTGTGCATTCACGTAATCAGAGGTCCTAGAGACCGTATTCATGCTACTGTTGTATTCCATACAGTGACCTTGCTTGGCTCCGCTCCACTGCAGAGATAACGGTACTGCGCATGCACATACATAGTGTACGGAAGTCTGCCGGCGTTATTAATTGTGAATAAGAGAGGAGAGAGAATAATTAATACAATTGTCATTGGTATTGCACACTGGGATTATTCAGTTACCTGCATTTATGGTATTGAGTATGTGCATTCTGTTCTCCCTCAACTGAATACACCTTAAGAACTTGAATAATCATCACTATTACTATTATTAGTATACTGTATTCATAAGGATGCATCAACACTCAGCATTTCAGATGCCAAATGACAGTCTCCATTCACAATGGCGGTGCTGCAACTCCCAAAGTCGTGAAGAGATCTACAGCAACAGATAAGCACTTGCGCCCTAGCCTTACCCTTAATCCTCTGCTTCCTGCAGCCTAATCCAAACCTTGAGCCCTAACCCTCCCTTCCGAAGCCCTAACTCTAACCCTCCCTTCCTGAACCCTAAGCCTAACTGGAGCCGCTCCCTGTCGCCATTGGGAACGGGTCGAAATAGGTCCCCGTTCCCAGTAGCAATTTTCTATGTACTGAGTTAATGATACAAGCTGCCATTCACCTAGCAGCTGTACCATTGTTGAAATAGGACCGGCAGGACCGGTAACCACATCCCCCTGAATGAGGCCACATCAGCCAGATCCTGACCCCCACACGCATTACATATGTGCGGGGGTCTGTAGTTACGCTCCCGTAGAGGGGAGGGCACGCCCCCTGCACTCCCCTCTGTCGGTAGGAAATTTGGATACTTACGTGTCCAGATTCCTACCTTAACGGGGCTTCCCCCTGCCCCCGACCCCTAATTTACATGGCGCGGGGAGACAGCCATCGCAACTGAAGGGTCTGCCCCTTGAGCGTAAGTACTAACGTACGTAATGAAGTTATGTATGTACTTACGCTGTCGGAACATCTGCCGCATGCATGCTCAGATGTTCCGAGACAGGGGACTTATGCAAATGATTTGCGTAAGACCCCTGTCGGGCTTAGTTCAGGATCCGGTCCATCAGTTGTGGGCCCAGGTGCAAAAAATAAGCTTTGGCCCTGATGATATCCCAGGTAACCCGGTGAGGAGCTTTGCGGTGATGTGGGCCCTTGTATCAGAATGGGTCCCAGTGCTGCTGCACCTGTTGCACCAATGGTAGTTCCACTCCTGGTTTTGCAGTTCAATGTTTGCAGGTGCTAAACATGCACAATTGACTTTCAAGTTCAATAGTACACACAACTTTATATCAGGCCTATAAATGCTGTAAAGGTAATTTTGCTGTGAATCTTTATGTACTGCATTATAGGATTACTTTGATATTTACAGGAGCTTATGCTATTAATGGGAGGAAATACCTTTATACACTACAGCTGCTCCTATGAAAACATGCACTCATGACATTCAGGAGGAGGTCTGTGTCAGCTCAGCATCCATGAGCATCTGAGGTTTAGATATTAGATTGGATTACACACTGCAGGAATAGTTCAGCGTTCCAGCCAGGGTTTTTCTGTAACCTAATACAATCATTGGAGGCTTGCTATAGTGATCTTATGCAACTTGATGTTATTGCAATAACTGCTAGAATAATCCATCAGCCAGCAGTGCAATACTTACTTTTGCTTAACACAAAGGTGAAGATTACCTTGTCATGCTCTTGCACCAGATCCGCCAACATGACCCATTCCATTAGGTACAAATTGATCTGCTTCTGAGCTTCAAACTGTCAGTTACTGTGGTAACCATCTTTGTTTAAAAGGAAAACGATTTTCAGTTAATTAAAACCAGGTGAGTGTGACAGGTGGAAGCTCAGGAGTGGAATGTTCTATACCTAACGGAAGGGGTAATGTTGGAGGGTAGGTTGCACTATAATGAAGGTGCATCACATCACTACTATGTGCTCTGAAGGACTCTGTACCTTCTACTATCTATCAAGTCTGTGGCTCTCTTTTTGCCTCTATTCTCTTCTGCCAGGATAATTCTGCTGCTGTCGCATCCAGCTCTGCTGTGACATAATCCAGCCGGCAGTGACTAATTAACCATTAGGTGGACTAGGCTGCAGTGCAGGGCGCATGGTTTTAGGGAGAGCGCACAGCAAGAGGACTAGGCTTCCTAATACTTCCAACATGGCAGAATTTTGCAGATAATCAATACGTGATCAATGTACAAACAATAATTAATTGTAAACGGGCCTGATCCATAATCAGCAGTGGGAATGGAGTCCGACAGCTGGAAGCCTGAAGCACACGTATCGAATGCAGACAATCGTACAATGTGCTATACTCTGGACCCAGTCCTGTATGCCTAACGTGATGCATTTAATAAAGTTCCAAGGACAAATGGGCATTTTATTTGAATACTGAACTTCTCAAAAGGAAAAATGGAGATGTTGTCCCTAGAAACCAATCAGATTCTAGCATACATTCTCTAGTATGTCATAGGAAAGTGAGAGCTAGAATCTGATTGGTTGCCATTTTTCTTTTTGAGAAATTCAGTAAATCTAGCCCCAAGTTTAAAAGGCATTAAATAAAATAATCAAATAAAATAATTAATTAGAAAAGCACAATAGACATTTCAGTAGCAGAAGATTTACACTTTATAGGTTTCCAAACCCTCCAACATAAAAGGTATACAAATGTTCTTCTCCTGAGCTTCCAACTGTCTGTTACTATGGTAACCACCATTTTTCAAAGATAAATGTTTTTCAAACATCATTAAATTCATTAAATTCAGGGGAGTATTGTAATGGAATAGGTCATGTTAGAGAGTCTGGGTTTCTGTCTATTGTACTATTAGAGATAAGGATTTACTAAGCTGCGGGAAAGGAAAAATGAAGATGTTGCCCATAACAACCAATCAGATTCTAGCTCTCACTTTCCTATTACATACTAGAAAATGTCAGCTAGAATCTGATTGGTTGCTAGGGGCAACATCTCCATTTTTCCATTCCCACAGCTTAGTAAATCTGGCCCAAGGTCTATGAAATGTCTAGGTGCACCACTGAAAGAAAGTGATTGATAAAAACAAACTCACCCCTCCGCCGAGGTCCCTCGAAGTGCTCTGGCGCCGGCACTTCGCATCACGCGCTACACAATGACGTTGGGTGACCTAAGGTCATCACAACGTCATTGTGCAGCAAGCACTGCGGAGAGACAGCCGGAGGCAGAGCTGCGGGGAAGAGAGCCAGAAGCAGGGACCGCCGGAGGGACAGCAAAAGGTAAGTTAAATGTAGGATTTTACATTTTTTTTTTAGCATTCGAGTATAAGCCGAGGGGGGCTTTTTTTTTTACTATTTTTTTTTTTTACATGACCGCATCCTCCTTCATACCAGCGATCTCCCCACACATACCCCACTTTTCCTCCCCCTAATAACAGCTATTAGGGGGAGATTGCTGGCATCCTCAGATGGCGTTATTTTTTCCTTCACAGCCGAATCAGAATTTCGGCAGTGAGGGATAGTAACTTGTAATACTGCTTCAGCAGATTTCCATGGCGAATGCAGCTTAGTAAATTTTAAAATGTTCATTTTCAGGTGATAATGAGCGTTTTAGTATTAAAACAGCCATTATCACCCGGAAATTAAGTTAGTAAATAGAGCCCATAATGTTTAGTCATATAGACTACATTTCTTACATCATTTATAAAGGCCTCTATGATGTAGTTTAATAAAATGACTCTGAAAAAAACAGACACTGCACTATCCAGACTGTACCATTGTTTCTATTCTGGGACACACACATATAGGACCAGACAAAGACTAACATTAAAGTGTTTCTTGAAACGGGGAAGAACAGAGAGGGAGGGGTGACGTATTTAAGCAGCACAGTAACGGTTAATGTTACCCTTCGGCAAAGCCGTGTTGAATTTGGAAGGAGAAAGGATTTTATTTATTTTGTTTTATGTTTATTAATGAAGTATTTGCATTTTATGGCAGTGCTGGCGTTAGGTTGTTAGGTGCCTCCCTGCCAACTAAAAGCAAAGGTGAGGGGGGTGGAGGGGGTATGTGGGGGGATTGACTTCACTGCCTCAGCCTGCCTGTCATGCATGCAGCACTTGATGAGGTTGGCACAGCAGAGTGGGTAGTGTGCTCCTCCAGGCCCGGTGCTGTCTTACAGCGCATCCCCCCACTGACCACCTTGCATCGTCCCTGACAACAGGGTAGTCAGCCGCCCAGACTCATATTCCCTTTCCCACCTTTGTTACGACAAAGGGCCTTCCAATAACTAGGGGCTACCTTAAGTTATCCAATCAATCACATGGAAACTCCCAATACTACAGTCTAAATGGGTGTCCTGTTTTTACCTACTTGTGAAGCCAACCCAGTCCTTCTGTCACTGCTGTGTCTGGAGGCTCTCAAGAGATGCAATTTAGATATTAAATTCACCGAGTCAGTGATGCAGCTGGATTCTGGATAGTGCCATTGACCAATAATCAAATCAATGATCTGTGTAGTATTGCTCATTTTAGCTAACACATGTTACACCAGCCATATGCAAAATCATGCACTTGGGGCACAAACTCCAGAAGCTCAATATATCATTAAAGGAATTTTATTAGAAACAACTGATGAAGAAAGGGATTTTATATGACTTATAGGTGGCCAAGCTATTAGACTAACAAAGCACTGAGAAAGGCCAGTCAGATGCTTGGTTATATAGAGAGAAATTAGTAGCAGAAAGAGAGAAAGAGAGAAGTAGTGATGTCATTATAGGTCATTGGTGCGGCCTCACCTAGAGTACTGTGTTTAATTCTGGAGGCCGTATCTTCAGAAGGACATAAATACATTAGAGATTGTGCAAAGAAGATTAACTAAACTGGTGCATGGCCTGTGTCACACAACATACAGAGACAGACTAGAGGAAGTAACAAGTATAACATGGAGCAGAGAAGGTCCAGGGGGATATGAGAGCAGCTTTCACATTTATCAAGGGTTGTAACTTGGCACAGGAGGGGGGCATTTTTTTTTAATGGAAGAGGTGTATTATAACACAAGGACATGGTATAAAGTGGAGGGTGTTACGTTCAGAGTAAATGTGCGGGAAAACATTCAACTGGGCAGACTGGACACTTCTGTGCTGCCACGTTCTATGTGTGGCCAGCTTAAACTTAGTTCTATAGTAACATCAAATTAATTAGAATAATTCTATTGTTGGAGTCCCTTTATGGCAACCCCCATTTTGTTGTCATTAACCTGGTCTCCACTGACCAAATTCATTGCTTCACTGGACTCAGTGCTGACAATGAAAACTGCTTCTGATTTAAGTAACCTGAACCTGCAAGCAACAGAGCGACCAACAGGTCATTAAACCTTTCGCAAGTTCAAACAATAGATTTCGTCATAGAAAGAGACACCAAAACTGGGTACACATTTATCCAAGTTCTGATTGTCCGATTGTCTCTGATTTCAGATATTGGATAAGTGTGCACACACCACTTGTTACTTCCAATCCTAGTTGAATGGTTAATCCACCCGCCAAATCACTCACCCAATTTATAAGTGTGTACACTGCTGCAATAGCTTTATCCAATTCTTCTTCTTCATACAGCGCCAAAATTGTGTGGAAGTAACACGTGGTCTGGAGAACATTGGAGGAGTGTGTAGAGTCAGTCGATCATTTCAGCAGACGCAGATCGGAGGCCCGCTGTAAAACTGAACAAGTGTGTATCACGGATCAGGTGTCTGCTGAAAGATCAGGGGCGGAGCTACCATTGGTGCAACAGGTGCAGAGGGGCCCATGCCGATACAAGGGCCCACAGCCATCATCACCACACCACCGAAGCTCCCCACTGGGTTACCTGGGATTTCATCAGGGCCAAAGCATATTATTTTGCACCTGGGCCCACAACTCCCTAGTTCCGCTTCTGTGTAAGATTGCTCTGTGTCTGCTCTGAAGTTAGATCTGAAGAGGATTGGACCAGTGTGTACCCTGCTTTATACGGTGCACCATACCAACTGCTGTAACAAATAGGACACCAATGCAGAACAGAGTCCGTGGCCTAAGGTGGTGGCTCCAAGAAGCTCCTGTAGCTGTATAGAGCTCATTCTACACTGCAGAATGTCCAAGTAACAGATTACTGCAGTAAACATGGCAAGAAACGTTTTCAAATGCACTCATTTACCTTAATGTAGATATACACAAAGCTTAGTAAACAGTGAGGTTTAATATGTAAGGAAACATGCAATATGGACATTTAACTCAAGGTACAGAAAATAGGAAAAAGCTAATCCTATTTAAGCAGATCCTAGTAACTGATGTTTTGGCCAACTGAAAATCCTACTTCCACATTTGGACTCTGATCTGGTTGCTGGAGAGCTATTAATATCCACATTTATCTGCTAATGCTGGCCTAGTGCCACTGCTGACTGGGCTCGTCTCCTGGACGGGTCCCCTACCTGCATGGTGTGCTGGCTGGGCTGGTAGGCAGGCTGGGTATGCACTGGCTCACTGCCCGCTGAATCTTGAGTTTCATGCAAGTTGTGTGTCCCCGCTCTGTGCTTGGGAAGATCTTCTGCCTTCTCCTCAATAACAAGTCTCTTCCTCTCATATGGGACATCTTTCTTCTTCGAAGACTCCACTTCATACAACAGTTTATTTAACCTCTCCATCATCCTTTCCACCTCATCGTCACTCACTTCCAGGTGCTTTCCACTAGCACTGCTGTAGGAAGAACTGGAGGATATAGACTTCACAATGCTCTCAGGTACTGGCTTTTCTTTGGGTTTAGAGGACAGAACATAAATGAAAAATGCAAACAAGCAGAGGCACACGGACAGAATCCAAACTTCATCCATCCTCTCCTATTATTTGTTTCTATGGCAACAAACTTGTTAAGCTTTGCACTTGGGCAACTTAGCTTTTAGCACCAAAAAAGGACAAAAATAAATTTAAAATCAGTTCAGATTTTATTTTAAAGGTAAAAAAAAATTCTTGTCATGTCATAAAAAATGTGCGTTTTGGGTTCAAAGGGTTCTTTTCTATAAAAAAAATAAGTCATAAAAATCCTCTTGCAACAGGTAGATGACAGGACTGACAAAAAAAAGAAGTCTTATTTGTCTATTAATCCTTTAATCCCATAAAAATAGAGGTAGGAAAGTTACAATTCTGTGGTAAAGTCCCCTTATTCGTGAAGTCGTCCTCTGATTTTCCCAATCAATATTATTCTCCTCAGTCAGTGACTGAAGTATCCTCTTAAGTCTGAGGCTGTAACCCTAATCTGTAGAGGTGATCTGTTTTACTGGGACTAGATATGGGGGCAGGACTTGATTCAACGGACAATTTTGATTGGCAGAAAGTTTTAACATCCAGCTTGTCTACTCTTCAACTCACACGTATGGTTTACACATTAGACTTCTGTTTATTTTTAGCCTGATGAGATGGGAGACAAGAGTCTAGGACTAATTTTATAATATAGTTAACAAATGTAAAAAAAAGATCCATATGCAGCAAAT
>WWET01000132.1:997471-1009612 GCA_011038615.1 Limnodynastes dumerilii | reverse complement strand
CATAAAAACACAGAGAAATGAACTTATTAATTGATATTTAATATGATAATAATCACAATGCTTAGTTACAGAGAATAACAAAATAGACATACAATATGCAGAACAGTATCTTATAAAATAAAAAGGTGAAAACACAGAAAGACTTACACACGAGAACCGTCTTGGCCGGGACAGACCAGAGATCAAGGTCACCTCTTCCGTTTGGAAGTCTCATAAAGGGAACCAAAGTTACACATCCATACACACTTACACCTTTGTGACAGTTTGAGTCTGGAGAAACACTTCTTCAGAGATCTAGCTTTTATGACCCCCCTAATATACTGATACTTTTAGGATAGGGTCATAAACTGACCAGAGCCCTAGCTCTTTCTGCCCCACTACCTTCAAGAAATTTCTGTGAATTACCAGATCCTGGCCAAACAGAGGTCACACTATATACAGATATTTAATTTGTACACATAATATTTAAGTTACATCCTATATAGATATATAGACTAGATCCAAGTGGGCTGAAGGACCTGGCCCCTTATTCCACTTGGATCTAGCTTAACTAAATAGAATAGGTTAGATCCAAGTGGGCTAATGGACATAGAGCTCTATTTACTAAGTTCATTTTAATGCGATAGGGCCAGTTCAAAACTGGCCATATCGCATTAAAATTAAGTGTCACATATTTACAAAATGCCGGAGCGGAGTTTTACACTCCGCTCCCGGCGTCAGACTAACGCCAGCTCAAACTGGCGTTAGTGGTAAGTATTTTGGCGATGTCCCCATATACCCCTCATTTCCTAAACCTAATAGCTGTTATTAGGGTGAGGAGGCATGTATAGGGAGACCACCGGAATACATAGAAATACTGGAGGGTAAAAAAAAACCCAAAAAAAAAACCATTTTAGAACTTAAAATAACAAAATCTATAAAAAACATAAAAAAATATAAACAAATATTTAAAATCACCTGTCCGGGCGTCCCGTCGGGCTGCAGCTGTCCAGTCCCGACGTGAATACTCAGTGCAGTGTTTCTCATGTCGGCACTGAAATTTTTTTAAGTCCCGAATGAGAGCTACTGCGCATGTGCAGTACTTCATCCATGCATCGCATGAATGTAAAGTACTGCGTGGACTCGGCGGATCATTGCAGGCCGGATAAGTATTTCTAAATAATGTAAACAAAGCTGACAGGCTCGCTGCGATAAGCAAGCCTGATGCATCTTCTTTCACACGGAACGAGGCAGGTAAGTAAATAGAGACCCTGGTCCTTTAGCCCCCTTGGGTTTAGCCTAATTATATAGAGAAGGCTAGATCCAAGTTGCTTAAAGTACCTGACATTTTTTGTATTTTAATTTATTTATTTTGTATCAAAGTAAAATTTTGGAACACTGTAGAAACAGATTTATATATACATACATACATACACACACATACACAGTATATTCATACATAAATAAATTTATATATATGAAAGTACAAAATACAAAAGGGGATGCCTCATGGTGCAGTATGCTTTTATTCACAATAAAAGAGTTACAGGTAAAAATTATAAAAAATAGCAGCGTACCAGATGAACACAAACATACAATGTAGGTTCAAATAAGGCATGATATATTACCGCTCCAGCGGGTGAATCAACAAACTGCGGTCATGTTCCCAATGTCCAGGAATCCAATGACGGCTCTCACTTTCTGCAGGAGGGCAATCTAAGAACTGGATGGTAATGGTGGTTCATAGAAATATGTTCGCCCCCACCCTACGCATTTCGTCAGATTCGACTTCAGCAGGGGGTGTGTTGTCCTCATAGATATCTATAAACTCACACACATTCATAGATATATTATTAAATCCATTCGCAAATGCGAACAAGTTTAACACGCTTTGCGTACTTAAATCCTGCGTAAATACGCGAACCTTAAATGATTTTCCAATCGCAAGTTGTATTTCAATGTAGAAAGAAGAATCTTCACTCCAAGAATAACAGCAAAAATACAGCCAAGATACAGGATACCAAACCAAAAGCGCAGGAGCAGATCCGTCCAAGATTTATGTACAAAACCTTCTTAACATTGCATAGATACTGCCTTTTTATTTACAGTCCAAACAAAAGAATCATGATGTCACAGCTGTTCACTCTGCTAATTGGTGGGTTTTCCAATTCTTGCACTGATTGGCCCTTTTTCAATCCCACTGCAGCACATCCTGAAGTTCAATTAGCACATTTTATTGCCCTAGCTAACTATATACATATGTACGAATATCTATCTAAGTTCAAAATATGCGAACGCAACTAGCGACAATTTCATAGCATACATCATAATTTACACAATGTCATAAGCTATAACATTATACAGACATGTCTGTTATCTGACCCTGAAGAAAGCTGCTACGGCGACTGAAACGTCGGTTTTTATTTGCACTAAGATGCTGTAATAAATCTGCCTGAAAGGCCCTGTTTTGCAACATCTATCAAGTCTTCTGAGTGACTCCTTCTCCATCTATATATATCTATCTCAAAGCCATTCTGCTCCTCACCCTTATACACATGCACAGTATCGTCCACACTGTTGGGACTCTACTGCGCATGTGCAGTATTTGGGAGCAGAACTGCTTTCCTCAAAATGCCCTCCCAGGTGCCCCACCAGTCACCAACCTTCTACCCCACAAGTGCACCACTAGCCACCCACTGCCCCACCAGTCACACGCTCCCCCAAACAGCCAGTACTGGGAAGACTCCTAATTTTTCCCTGTCTTTATGATGGGCTTTAAACTAGTACACAGTGCACCCATAACACATGCTATACACACACACACAGTGCACACATAACACATGCTATATACACACACACAAACACACACAGTGCACCCATAACACATGCTATACACACACACAGTGCACACATAACACATGCTATATATATATATACACACACACACACACACAGGGCCCGATTCAATTACCGAAAAATCCTTCGCCGGCGTATTTTTAACGCAATTTTTTTTAAATTACAGCCGATATTTTTTTCCCTATTCAATTATTTTTTTGCGTTAAAAATACGCCGTTTTTTTTACCGCTAGCGTTAATTAAAAATCGGCCCCCATGAGAGGTGCGGATTTTTTATGCTGCACTATCTTGTGCCCCAACAGGGCATGCTGATGCTTGCAGAACTACAAGCATCAGTATGCCCATGGATGCCAGGGCATGCGGTAGTATGCCCTGCCAGCCAGGGACCGCTGCGCAAGTGTCTAGGTTAAAAAAAATTACCTTCTTAGAACGTCGCAAGGAAGTACCCGGCGCTAATGACAGGTTATTAGCCAGTCTGAAATATCGTGATAACGTTATTTCAGACACTGGCCAATAACCTGTCATTAGCGCCGGGTACTTCCTGCTAGCAGGAGGTGACTTGAATCAGCGATTTTTTTACGTTCAATTTCCAGCGAAGGCATCGTATTTTTTCCGACGCAATCTTTTTGAAAACTTTGCCGGCAATTGAATCGGGCCCACAGCGCACCCATAAGGCATGCTATATACACACACAGTGCACACATACTATATAAACACACACACAGTGCACACATACTATATACACACACACACAGTGCACACATACTATATACACACACACACAGTGCACACATACTATACACACACACACACACACACACAGTGCACACATACTATACACACACACACACACAGTGCACACATACTATACACACACACACACACACACACACACACAGGGCCTGATTCAATTGTCTTCGCACAGCAGTCAGCTTAAAAATACACCATTTCAATTGTTTTGTAAAATTCGCCCCTTCGCTGTGTAAAATGGGCAGGCACCCATGGTGGAATGTTGCAATCCACGTCCTAGCAGGACATGCCCGACACTATTAACAGGTTTGCTGTCATTGGGGTATGTGTCTGAAATATCATTCTCATGATATTTCAGACACTGGCCAATGGTAGTGAACCTGTCATTAGTGCTGGGCATGTCCTGCTAGAAGGACGTGAATTGCAACATTCCACAATGGTTTGTTTTTTTTACCAAGGCACTCCCCAGATTAAAAGCTTAGAAGACTGGACCCCAGCAGAGTAGGTAAGTATGTGTAAAAAGATTTTTATGTACACTTTCACATTTTTTTTTTTTTTTTTTATGTGATGGGGGCATGTATTCAGTGCAGCGGGCCATTCTGATGCTTGTGGTTCTCCAAGCGGAAGCATGCCCTGGCATCCATTTTGGGGCACAAGACTGGATAGGCACACAAGAATGGGGCAAATTAATAGAAGGAAACACACAGGGGGCAGAAAACCTTTCATTTAGACTGACATTGTAATAAATGCACACCTCTTATAGGTGCAAATTTAAAAGTACCGAAGGCGTTAAAAAAGGTGTATTTTTAACGCTAAAAAAAAAAAAATTGGCGTTAAAAATAAGCCGAACACTTAAATTAATTTAATCGGGCCCACAGTGTACACAACACATGCTACACTGCACACATAACATGCTACACATACACAGTGCCCACAACACATACTATACACATACACAGCGTACCCCATGGTTGCCGACTTTTGGCAGCTTCTCTCCGGGAGATCCCGGAGAGAAGCTAGCGACACGTGGAGGGGGCAGGGCTTAATGACGCAGTTATGCAAATAGCATCATTAGGCTCTGCCCCTTGCTCATACTGACACGTTTTTAGTTGAAATAGGGGTCGGACGGGGCTTGATGCCGCAAATTGCGTCATCAAGTCCCTTCCTGTGCCTAGCAACACTAGTATACTAGTGTTGCTAGGCAGGGGGGCAGGATTTCAGGCCGTGGTTTCAGTGAAACCACGGGCCTCAAGTCACTTGCGGGAGATTTGCTGGCTCTCCCGGGATACCGGGAGTACTGCCCAAATTTCGGGAGTCTCCCGGACATTCCGGGAGAGTCGGCAACCCTGGTGTACCCATAAGACATGCTATATATACACACACAGCACACACAACACATACTACACACACACAGTGCACCCATAACAGAGGATATATACAAACACACAATGCACCCACAACACATGCTACACACACATAGTGCGCACACACAAGATATACTACATACACACACAGACCATGCACCCATTAGACATGTTACATACACATACACACTGCACCTATAAAACATTCTAAACACACACACTTCTCCCTCAGCACCTTCCTCTCTCTCTCTCTCTCTCTCACATTACAAAAATCACTTTACATAAGAGACAATGCAGACACAGGAATGTACCTGACATCACTCTCATACAGCAACAGCTGCCAATGCGCTGCACCCACAGGAAAACGCAGGCAACACTGACTCCTCCCCCTCACCAGGCGCCTGGTCACATGGGTGTGACATCACCAGAGATCATTTATCCCCCTTGGATCTAGCATCGCCCGGCAGAAGAAGGCTGCCCACTAAACAGATTATTAGTGACGCCGGAGTGGCGCGGCGTGACGTCATCCGTCCACCCTGAATTTGGAGCGTTTAATACAAAGTTGTTCCTTTTAATTCAACATCTACAGCCGGTGCTGACAACATAACCAATGTCAGGCGAAAACCAGGAAGCCCAGAATGACGAACTACTGGCACTCTCCAGTATATACTCTGAAGATGAATTTAAAAGAGCAGAAACAGCTCCTGGAGGGGAAATTCAAGTGTGTTTTCAATTATCGCCATCATTTATAGTCTCTGTAAAAAGTAAGTCTGACACAAATGACTGCCCGGCAAGCTTTGCTAGCACAGTGTCCTCCCTGCCGCCAGTTGTGCTGAACTTTGAATTACCTCCAGGTTACCCATCCACCACCCCCCCGATCTTCACCCTCAGCTGCAAGTGGCTTTCCCCAAAACAGCTTACTCTACTGTGCCAGCGTTTAGATGACCTATGGGAGGAGAATAGTGGGTGTGTGGTTCTGTTTGCCTGGATGCAGTTTCTTAAGGAGGAGACCCTGGAGTACTTGAACATAAAATCCCCCTATGAAATTGTAGTGTGCAATTATAGTTTGCAAAGCCAATTGCACTTTCCTGAAGAAGCATATGCCTGCAGTGCCTCCTTCATACCTGAGGATGGATCATTAGACAAGCGTGCCATACAGGATGTTCAGTCAGTGTCTGCCCTGGTGAAATACATCTTGGACTTCAATGAAGCTCAGCAGAAGAAGTGTTTTAATACCAATCTGTTTTTGTGCAATATCTGCTTCTCAGAGAAGCTTGGTAGTGACTGTACACACTTTAAGGATTGTCACCATGTTTACTGTAACTGCTGCTTGAAAGACTATTTTGAAATCCAAATAAAGGACGGGCAGGTTCATGCTCTACACTGCCCAGAGCCAAAGTGTACATCTGTTGCGACACCTGCTCAGGTTAAGGATCTGGTGGAGGAGCAGCTGTTCAGTCGTTATGACCGCCTCCTCTTGCAGTCTAGTTTAGATCTGATGGCGGATGTTGTTTACTGTCCACGCCCGAGCTGTCAGACGCCAGTCATGCAGGAGCCCGAGGGCACGATGGCTATTTGCTCAGGTTGTCAATATGCGTTCTGCACTCTTTGCAAAATGACCTACCATGGCGTTTCACCTTGCAAAGTCAAAGCGGATAAACTAATCTCGTTGCACGCTGAATATCTGGAAGCAGATGAAGATGGAAAGAAATTCCTGGAGAAGAGGTACAGTAAGAGGGTTATCCAGAAGGCAATGGAAGAAATGGAGAGTAACGATTGGTTGGAGCAGAACTCTAAGTGTTGTCCTCGATGTGGAGCTCACATCCAGAAAATCGATGGATGCAATAAAATGACTTGCACTGGGTGCAATCAATACTTCTGCTGGTTGTGTAATAGCCCACTCACTAAATTAAACCCTTACAGCCATTTTAGAACTCAATCTTCGCCATGCTTCGACAAATTGTTTAATGGCACGCCTATGGATGAAGATATGTTTGGCGAGCATGAAGAAGATTGAAAATTCCTTAATATGCAGATGATGACTATAACATTAATCCTGTTTGTGACGCCAAAAATTGTGGTGACCGAATGCTAATTGACAATGGGCCTGATCCAGACCTACGCATGAGAGCAGAGCGTATTATCGCTCCAGCGTAAAAATTTTCACTCCCACGACACTCCCCTTACCTTCCTTTCAGTATGCCCACCGAACCCTACTCTAACTTTTCCATGTGTTCGTACGTATTTTCGTAGCGACGCGATGTTCGTAGTGGCCTAAGCACGCCCATGCTGTACAATTTAAATGGCTCCCCCCGCCTACATTCCTTAACTCCAGCGTCCGTACTAACTTCGTACTATAAACACGCCCCGTCATCGGAAAATACGCAAACAATACGGACGCCCGAATCGCCGCTACGAAAAGGTCTTTGGTACGACCGGAAGTTGTCACTATGCACATGCGCAGTGCGTTTTTTATGGCGATTTTACGCTTACGATCAGCGTTAGATCGCCTGCGAGCGTAGGTCTGGATCAGGCCCAATGTGAGGAATGGTAGAGAGCTGTGACAGCAAGTGAATATCTCGCATTAAAGACACAATTTGCGTTTCAAAATATTCTGTTTAGTTTTTTGTACTTTTGTTTTGGTCAACTTCTTTTCAGGAAACTTAGGTTTTAACAGTAAAATTGAATCTGATATCAAGTACAGTTTGTACAGATTCAGACAATGAAAATACGTTTCACTATTACATACCATTCAGTTATACAGTTTACCCGTTTCCCTTCCCACTGAACTTGCCCAAACTAGCTCCAACCCCTCTTACACAACACTTAGAATATCTTGTTAGCAACTTGTTTCTTGTATATGGTAACACTTTAACAATACAAATTTAAGCTTATAATTAACAGTTAAAAATTAAATCTATAAAGTTGGATGACAAATTTATTAATAATGCTTAGAGAGTTATCTTAATTCTCCCACCAAGTTCTCACTCCTTTTTCCTATCCACCAACTCCTCCAATATCCTTCTGACAGAATGTATGATTTCTGTAGCAACTCTCCCTATGTTCAACACGATCCTTTCCGTTCTGCCACCAACTCCTTTCTCTGATCCACCTTAATAGTACCCCTCAGCTCTCTACCAATGTCTCTCCCCTCTGTCACTAGTTCTCTCCTCCGATTCACTCCCTTCACCTCCAGTAACGCTCCTCCCCGTCTCCGACTCCTCTGGCTCTCTCTGGTCACCTCTGTTATCTCCCAAAACACTTCACACCGCCTCCGATTCTCTCCTCTGCCTCTCTCAAATTTTCTGGATACCACCGACAATACTTTTTCCCCACTTTCAACTTTCCCTCTCTGCCTCATTTTGCATGCTCTCTAGATAGCATTAGAGCAGCCTTATTACAGTGATTAAAGGAAGGTGCACCCGCTTTCTGAACTCCCAGGGGCACCACATTTATACCTTACTTACCTTTGATGCTTTCCGTTCATGCAATTCCACTGTGCCTTCTTCTAGCTCTTCTGTGTGATGCTGGCAATAAAGCAATTTGTTTCCTGCTGTTGGCCGATGCAGCAGTTATACAGGACAACTGGAAAGGGGTTTGCTATCAGCTGTCTTGTGTTCTTGGCACCAGACAGGAGAGCCAACCATGTAAGGCCTCAGGCACTGTGCAGACCCTGGACCAGAGCGTCTCTATTCCCAGTGTCTGTTCTGTGCCATCGGGCCAGGGACTGGGTTGTGTCTGTGTTGGTGTTTTTCTGGCATTGCACGTGGTAGATGTCACACAACAGATTGCCTAATGTAAAAGAATGCAGCTATGTACAGGTTATAGATATACTGTCAGGTAACATACTGTGACGTTTTGGTTTCTTTATTATTATTTTGGGGGGTTTTACCTTTAATGCAGAGATGTCACAGAACATTTTTAGGGGTGTGGGGTAGGGGTGTGGGTCTACATTGTGAACAGCCCTATTTCGATAGGGCCATTCTATCCCAGCCAGTTCCTAATCCTTACTCTAGCCCTCCCTTCCTTAGAGGCTAACCCTAACCCTCTCTCTAACACTAAAAGTCCCCAGAGAGGTAACTTACCTCTCCTGCGGCGGGCCTGGCGGCGCTTCTGAAAATGAATGGGTGAGGATTACCACCGGCATACTCGCCCATTCAGAAAAAAGAAAATCTAAAATGGCTGCTATTCGAAATAGAGACTGCCGAAAAATAATTTTTGTCTGTCTCTACTTTGGAAAGAGAGCAATCTTAGGGGGGTCTTCCACCAGTGGGATAGAGTGAGGCAAGGCATTGATTCATTTTGGCACACATATAATATATATATTGATACATTGATATATACAGAAGATCCTCTGTTCTCTCTTTCTTTGTTCTCCTAATTGATCTTCCTGACTATCTTCTTTTTGGTAAACGGGATGCAGACTTGACCTAAGGTGAATGTGTTAGGAGGAGTTGTATGGGCAGGCCTGCATACTGCAAGTCTCTATGACTGAAAGGGTCACACAGACCAATCAGCAGGATTCCCTCCGGGTGATCTAGAGAAGAAATAAATGCCGGTATAAGGGCTCCCCCTGTCAATTATTTTTTTATTGTATTACTTGGGATTTGGGGGCGGTGCTTGATAAATCAAATGACATAACCAAGCCCCCCCCCCCCATTTTTTTTATTGTATTCTTATAAATAAGAATACAATTAAACAGTTGGCAAAATATTTAAAGCCAGAATAAGACCGTAAGTAGAAAACTCACATATAGAACTCTCTGTCGGTATAGTGATCTTCCTATGCTAGGCAATATATAGTGGCAGAAATCAACTGCAGATCAAATATGAGTGAGACAGATAAATCTCATTAGAAAAGTCTTTAGAGAATCTCAAGAATTCCAAGGTAATAAATGGATAATAAATGTCCAGTTGAAAAAGAGCACCAGACACTGTAACAAAGTGGATATATAGGGCTCTATTTACTAAGGATGCCTGAACGTAGCTCAGGCAAGTTCGAATTCGCTCTCTGAGAACTCCTGAGCTACGTTCAGGCTATTTACTAATACTCACCCTCCGCTGGCTGTCCCGCGATGACATCTGAACTTTCTTCAGGCATCGCGGGCTTTCTTCCTGTGTCTGGAGAGCTTGCACATGCGCAGTGGCTCTCTGCTGGGACTTTGTAAAAAAATGAAGTCCCAGCATGAGAAGCACTGCGCATGTGCAGGCTCTTCATGTCGGGACCAGCACCTGCGGGCAGACGCGTCTTCGGTCCGGTAAGTATTTAAGCTATTATATTGTTTTATTTAATTTCTGTTGTTTTTTTAATTGTTTTTTATTTTTCAAAATTTTTTTTTCATTTCAATTTTTTAATGACAACTGTATTTATGAATATTCCAGCGGTCTACCCATACATATACCCCTTTTTCTCCCCCTAATAACAGATATTAGGGGGAGAAAAAGGGGGTTTTATGGGGAGACTGCTGGAAGAGAATTCTAAACGCCAGTCTGAGATGGCGTTATTTTAACTCTCAGAGCAGAGTATAAAACTCCGCTCTGAGGGTTAGTAAATAGCCAGCCCCATTGAAAACAACGGGCTGGCGAAGTTTTGCCGCATGGCCATGGAAACTGGTGTTTTCCATGGCGGTGCAGCTGTTGTAAATAGCAAAAAGTTCATTTTTGGAGTTATAACTTCATAACTCCAAAAATGAACTTTTTAATGCTTTAGTAAATAGAGCTGACAGTCCCACAGGAATAATTGTATGGTCTTGAGCTCTCAAATAACACCTGTAGTTATAATTAAAGTCAATAGAGATAGCATCAATATTGAGACTTAAGCACTTTGCATAGATTATATTGTATACTTGCGTAGATAGGCTCCTGTTGCTGTAATGATGGAATAACAATCAGTTGGTGGATATTTCTCTTTAACAAGCATGTGCTGAAAGCAGCAACTCCCGTAGTATGTGGACACCGATCCTTCGGCTACCAAAACACACAGGTGATGAGACGGCAGCTACGGAGGAGGTGGTTAAGGAGCACTTTCTTTTAGATGTATATATACTGTCTCATAAGTTGGTGTCGGTGTCAGCGGCTCCCCCAATGGGGCAAACGGCAGTCCCAGAGAAGATTCTCAGCAAGTCACATGTGCATAGGAGATTTAAGATTCCCATGATGAATGATGGTATTCTTTGTAAGTGAAGGGTATAGCCAATAGCAACCAGAGAGTGAAAGATATTATCCTGGAGATATCAGCTGTAGTAGTCTGCAAGATCACTTACGCGTTTCTCCACAGAGGGGTTTCATCACGGAGTGTAGGACAGCCTTCAGACTGCCTACTTTTATATTTGCATCACACAGGTGTAGCTTAATTCTTAATTACTATATCAGAGTTTGATATAACAGATATGTGTTTTTAACAAAAAATATATAAAAATACTAGCAACATAGTGCCAATATAGACATCGGAAATAGCTTAGTTCTATTTCCCTCACATAGTATGTTGTCATGTTTATCTTCAGAAATGTACAATATTGAGGGTGTTAGTATAACACTCTGATAATAATAGTAAATAGTAAATAATAATGTTAGAGAATAAGTGAATAGGAAACAATAAATACAAAATATAATATAATAATATTAGAATTGATAGATGAAATAGGAGACGATAAAAACAAAACTTGTACACTGACTGATTATATCAGAGATCAAACACACAACCTTTCCAATCAAAGTAAAATACTCTACCTCTAGACTACCCATGCCTACCAATAGTTTCTCTACTTAGATGTTAAATATAGAGCAATCTAAGGACAGCAGAAAAAAAACAAGTATATATCATATTATGAGTATAATATATAGTTTAAACCAGAAGGAATGTATGTATGGATATATATGACACTATAAATGATAGATTAATTCTTTATCCTATATATAGACAAGTTAAGTTTATTCTGAATATAGGTAATAATAGTAATAATATGAAAATAGCAGCACTTATAACAGGCTCAACTAGAGAGAGGTATTAACCTTCTCAACTGTATATGTAGAACATCATATTTCTAGAGATCGAATATATAAAGACAGAAATTTGGACATAGTGGAGTCTGATTTTGTTTGGCTCATAGAACATCAAATAAAGATAAGCCACATCTAACAGAATAGATTTAGATTTAATTAAATGAAGGTTCCAATATAGATATGTAAATATGA
>WWET01000132.1:975240-991541 GCA_011038615.1 Limnodynastes dumerilii | reverse complement strand
TTGTTTTTTTTTGGGATAGGGGGGCCCCCAAAGAGTGTACCGGGCCCCGAGATTTCTGTTGCCAGCCCTGCCTGTGTAACTGTTGCGGCGGCTGATAAACGCTTTTCAGCAATAAGGCGATTACCTGGAACAGGACCCCACTACAGTGAGGCATAAAAAGCACTGGGGCACTACAGGAGGGTATTGCACTTAGTAGCTTATAAAACAGCACTGAGTAAACATAATACTTCATTACCCAGAGCATTCATCCTTAAAATTCTACTATTGCCTCACAGAAGCCATGGGTGCCGTGTCTCTAGGGGCTGGTTAGAAAATCCCCTGGCCTGTGTGATCCCAGTCTGGGTCAGTGGGTCACATAATTAGACCATGTCTTCCTCCCCAGACTGGAATGTGGCTGTTCTGTCCCCTCTATAGACCGGATCCATATTCTGAATGCGTAAGTACCCTGTGTGATCATACTGTACGTGCGTCAACATGGCTGTTGGGAACGTGGTACAAGCAATGCAAGATTCCATGCAGGGACGCATTCTGACCCTGGGGCGTGACAAGCCGCTAGGCTAAGCCCTAACGTATGATGCTGAATTACAAACAGGTCTCTTAAGCACTGGGCCTTGTTCATACAAGCTAGAGTAGGTCTCTGGACTTGTAAGCAACATACATGCAGGGGGTGTACACTACCATTGCACATACAACTCACATAAATCAATTCTGTATGAAGAGACCGTACCTGATTCTGGACACGGTCCTATATTATTGTATGTTATATAAATGCGTACAAAGCCCTGCACAGAACTGTGTATTATTAGTAGTAGCCAAAGAAACACACAAAGGGAAAATTGTGAATTCCAATCATTCTTAGGGTCTGGGATTGGATTTTCCTTTTGAACTAAAGACCATTATGCCGGTGAACCTCACTCATTTAAACATTTTAGGAGTACTACAAGAGAGGGAATCCTTATGATTAGAGGGCTTCTATGTTATCCCTCTTTGGATTTCACTATCATTTTATTTATAAATGCCAAACTGGCTTCTCGCATCCCTGGTCTGTCAAACGCTAATTATTATTATTATTATAAGCACTTTATATAGCCCCACAAATTATCCGCACCGCTAAAGAGAACATTAGACTTTCACATGACTCCCTGTCCACTGAAACACCGCTTTTAAGCATAAAAAGCCTCTGTAATTTTTCCAGCCAGCAATGTTCCAGGAAAATCTGAACGGTTGATGGCTAAAATCTTTCTTTACATTAATTAATTCTGAAATTTGTCTTTATTATGGTTTGTGTGGGTTTCTGTCTATGCTTCAACTCATAAAACAGGGCACCCACTTTGTTCTGAAATATTGTTCTAAAGTACTGGGCCCATGAATCAGACACATGTACATTCAATCAAAACATATTACTAATATTACTCAAGAGGCCTCTTTCCTATTTCATCAGCGACAACAATCTGACTCTTGTGATCACAAGATCTAAGACACATTAGAACTTCCCTTTATTAGTAATACATCTGCTGACGAGGTTTACAAGTGTTACCATTATACTACTCCGTCTGTGGTAGAATTATTCAGCATTCCATCATCTATAGAATTTCCCCATAGAGTAACCGAGTACACACTATACAATTATCAGTCAGATTGTATCACACACAGGGACTGATCCAGAGTTTGGGAGTTAGGGAAAAACAAGTGCAATGGTACAGCTCAGCTAAACTATTTTGCACATTAAGGGGTGCTAATTAATTTGAATTCTTTTAAATGCAGGGAAAATACTTCACTTTGAACTCAAACACTGCATTTTCATGTTCAATCTATAAAATAGAGCTCAGAAACTTCACTTCTCAATTCTAATTCTGCTTTCACAACGTACATTTGCCTCCCCTTGCAGTTCAACATGGTATTTCTCAGGTCTACACCTGTACCTAAAAAAAAAAAAAAAGGTGTAAGTGCAGCTCAAAATGTGGTGTCCAGGGCCCTGATCCAGAGCTGCGCTTCCGTCTTTTTTTCAGACTGAATCGCAGCCAAAATGTCCACTGCGCATGCCCAGATCGGGAAAGAAAGATGGGCACAAAAGTACCCATCCGACTGTGTTCGCATCTGTCTGGGCTGCACCTGTGGAAAGATATTTAAATGAGAAAAGGGTTGCTTTTCTCATTTAAATACTGTTTCCACTGTGGTCCGGTGGCTGCTTAACAAGCCTTTATGCTAACACTATCTCTGAGATGGTGTAAGTTTAGGCGCAGCTGACCAGAGCTGAAAAAAAGAAAAAGCAATTAGTAAAAGTAAAAAAAAAAAAAAAGTTAAAGCAGAAAATTAACCCCTTCCGCCACAACCTATGAAAATAAATAAATAAAGAACGGGCCGACAGGGCATGCTGGCGCAAGTAGAACTACGATAGCCAGCATGCCCTGCTATCCAGTGCCGGTGGCGCCAAAAAGCGTGACATGCCCATTCATACAAAAAAATTCAACCATACTGTGCCCTCTTAAAAATCACATTTAAAACATCCACATGTTCCCCCCTACAATATACTGTAATAAAACATGGCCATTATCCCTGTCCCCTACATAAAAAAATATAAATACAGTGCTCACATAATAAACTGATAAAAAATGGCCACATGTTCCCCTCCAAAATATAAATAATAAAAAAAAACTGAATATCCCTATCCCCTTCCTAAAAAAATTATAAAACAGTGCCCACAAAAAAAAAACCCTATTGGAACGACGCAAACTCAGGACACCCCGACGCTAATGACAGTTGTACTTTTGTATGAATGGGCATGTCCCGCTATTTGGCTCTGCAGTTATTGTAGTTCTATCACCAGCATGCCTGGTCATACATGGGCATGCTGGCAATTGTAGTGCTACTTGCGCCAGCTTGCCCTGTAGGGCCGTTCTTTATTTCATAGGTTGCGGTGGAGGGGGTAGCGGGGGGAAGGGGTTAGCTTTTTTTACAAAGTTAAAAAAAATACCTTTTTTTTTTTTTTAAAGATCTGCTTTTTCTACATTCTGTACAGAGGTGCGTATTTTTTTGAATCACGCACCTCTGAATAGCACATTTTAGCGGATGTGCCTTGTGCATCAGCTAAAACTCTGGATCAGGGCCCAGGTGTGCTGTTTCTTTAGCTTCTGATTGATTAGCACAGATGAAATCCTAATTATTGTGGATTTAAAACCAACAGCAGTTTTGGAAAGCCTGCTCTAACCACTTAGGTTGTGCATGAGGACACGCAAAGCGCATTTGGCATTTAGAACAGGTTATGAGTACAGTTAAAAGCCACTGTATGTGTCACAAATTAAATGCTCTGGGTGGGTTACAAAACAGACTTGCCATAACCTGCACAGTAATAAATAAAGTGGTATGCAATGGGCTGTAAATATCAATATCATTATATACTTAATAAAGGCTATTTTAGAACACATTTAGTGTTTTTATTGCAGTGCAAATGTTACGAAAATAGACGCATACAAACAAGTCATTGGGCCACAATACTGGTGTACGCCATCTAGTGACTGAAGCGGGTGGTGCGGGGTGTTCTGACATTGTGCAATGTACAGTATAGACTTTATATAAACACTATATAGTCTCAATTCTCTTCAGAAAATATGCATTGTTGACAGTTTTAGAAAAATGGAGCAATCCCTCCTTGAGCTGCAAAACCTTTGGGTGCACCTGCTTTTAATTTCCAAGTTGTGCCCGCTCCCCCTTATCTTACTCAGAATTCGTTCCTGGTGCTGCAGCAATAAGAATATGCCCCCTTAGAAGGATCTGTTAATATGTAAGGCCATTAGTATATAATCCTATAATAGTGTAAAATAGACAAAAATGAGAACTTTATTTTTCTTTAATTTATTATATATAATGTCTGATAGATGATACTAAATATAAGAAGGCACAAAAGCAGCAATACACAAAAAAGCAGCTTAAAGTGTTGCTGTGGGCAATGATACCTTGCTTGATATCTGCAAATCCTGGGCTGGAGCAGTGCAGATATTTGTAGAAGGATCGGATTGACTAAACGCCATTCAGGGAACTCAGTCCTATAGAGAGGGCAAAGGAATGTGCAAGGTTTTTCTAAAGTGACTATTAATTGGCATCGGACTACTCCATAGCTAATTTATTCATTTAGCGTTAGGAGCAAAATTAGTAGAAGGGCTCAAATTAGCATCTGGGCAAACCATGTAGTGATGCAAGCATCGCAAAGTGGTTTTTTATTTAATTTTTTTGCATACATAGTAAATAAACACTGGCAGCGTCTTTATGTAGCAGTGATTATTGGGCTG
The DNA here is from genome assembly GCA_011038615.1 of Limnodynastes dumerilii. Lineage (NCBI taxonomy): Eukaryota > Metazoa > Chordata > Amphibia > Anura > Limnodynastidae > Limnodynastes > Limnodynastes dumerilii. The sequence continues at coordinate 987,255 of WWET01000132.1, read as the reverse complement.
TATGTTCTCTGAACTTAATGCTGTACAATAATAAAGTTATGCAGAGAGGTCAAATATTTCACAGCACCACTAAAAACCCGGGTTGATGGCCTTAGGCCAGCGTTTCTCAACCTCGGTCCTCAGGGCCCCCTAACAGTGCATGTTTTCCAGGTGTCACTGCTGGAGCACAGGTGTGTTCATTACTAACTGGCACATTTTAAATGCTCCACAGGTGCTGCTCATTATATCACTTGTGATTCTTTAAGGAAACCTAGAAAATATGGACTGTTAGGGGTCCCTGAGGACCGAGTCTGAGAAACACTGCCTTAGACCCAGGTCAAAGCTCCAATAACCCAGGTTTGGTGATGTGAAAGGTACCGGGGTCCTGGGACTCAGAAACGGGAAAAGACAATGGGTTTTCCCATGCCCGACCCTGGTAAGTGGTGGTGTGAAAGGTGCCGACCCGGGTTTTTCAACCCAAGTGTCACCTAACACACCTGATTGGAAGAATGTATCTGTTGTTGCTAGGGCAACAGTAAACAGATCCCTCTCCTGGTGATGCAGGCAGCCCTTAACACTGTCAGGGCAGACCTGGGACCAGGAATTTCCTGTGTCTGCCCTGCAGTGTTATAAAAGCTTTAAGGGTTTTGTATTGTTTAGTATTTTTTCACCACAAACCAACCTGCAATAACCAGGGTTGAAAATTCCAGGTTAGTGCATTGAAAGTGGTGTTACTGTAACTTGCCTTGCACAGTATATTATATGTCCACAGAATTAGAATGTAATGGATTGACTTATATTAGACTGGCCTGCTGCTGCTGCTGCTGCTGCTGGAATATGTAAGGTGTCCTATAGACAGTGCAGAATCATTTTCTTCCTGCATATCCTTCTGTAACAAGCATGTGACAGAATCCTAGCACCCTGATTGGCTGCTTTCTTATGCACAACATGGCTGCCTCCACTGTTGGTGGGTTGCATGTTATGCTTAATATATTACCCAGAATGTTGTGAAATTTTATTGTGATAACACCCCTTCGTTTATGAATCCCTATAGCAACTGCAGGAGCGTTTTCATTTTACTAGCTGTAAACATCTTAATAATAGACTATACCAATAGGATGGTCCCTTTCTTCTCTGGTGTAATCTGTATACTGGTGACATCTTGTGGCCATTATAAGGTCATATACAGGACATGTTCATCTCATAGTTATTGACTAACTAAAGCACAGTATGTGTGATACATTGACACATCTTAGGACATGGGTAATGCATTCCATACACTTTCTCCTGCGATGTAAGTTGCTTTCACGTTCAGATCATCATCAAGTAGCACAAAATCTGGAAAAAAAATATCTGATTAACTTTTGTTACTGTGTTTTAGTTTGTGATTAGATTTAATTATGTATTAAAGCTTCTGTACATCAATGACTGAAAAGGTAAATATTCTGCTCATTAAAAAAATTCCCAATTCATTATATATCCACATAACAGATGTTCTTGTGTCACCAATGTAGTCTGCTTGTAAATCTGCATGGTGTGAAATTAGCATCTGTTGGTTACTTTTCATTTAGCTAGATACACAAGCCTTGTTGCCCACTGCTACCCTTTGTAACCACAGCCAGCAAAATTCAAACCACATGAAACTTTATTTACAAGTGTTAGTTTTACAGATGCTATACCATGCAAATTTTAAAGGAGGCAAGTTTCACTAAATTTCACAATCACAGCTGTACTCTAGGGGCCTGATTCAGAGATACGATTTCCACGGCACTTAGGAGCGTATATTTAAGATCCTAGAAAATTCGCAAAACTGCGCATGCGTAGTAATAGTGCAACGCCGTCTACGTAGCGGTTAGGAGCGTAAATTCGCTAAGAGCGTAAGTTTGAATCGCACGCAAGCACTTAAGATCTTAAGTGCAGCGAATCTTTAAGATCTTAAGGATTTGCATGGAAATGGGCGGGGGGGAGGCAGGGAAATGAGGGAAAGTGGGCGCAGGCTGACACTTAGGATCTTAACTGAACGCTACCACGTCACTTAAGATCCCAAATGACAGCGTAGAGTTAGGGCAAGTCAATGGTGGTCTAAGTTTAAGATCCACCGCTGTTTGCAAGGGGAGTGACTCTTTATGCAGTGGGCTGGAACCTGCTAAGATCTTAACATTAGATGCGTATATTTGCGATCTTTTCGCAATCGCATCTCTGAATCAGCCCCTAGATGTTCTTTCTACTATTATGTTCTATCCATAGAAAAGCAGCTTGAATAGTACCATCACAAAACAACATTTTATTCTAACATTCTATTTTCCAACCCTCATAGAGAACATTCTTTCCAGAGTGTCTCTTCACATCAATGTTGTACCTGCATCAGCATTAAAATCTAGTGTTCCCTTGCGGTGTTGTAGGCCCAGGACCTGTGCAGGGTGTAGCGATGCTGCTTCTAAAGCTTCCTCTACTGTACAACCTGTCAGGAGACAAAGAAAGTGGTTCAAAAGTGGTGCAAAGACAGATACTTTAAGCTGACGCTCTTATCCACATGGCCAGACTACAAATGTTCTCATGTGGGAACCAACTCTTGGACATTGGAAAAGACAGAGACTGGAACACAGTCTGAGTACTCGGGTTGCCAAATTGGTCATGTCCTGTCATTTGGCCAACAACAAACACATGAATCCAATGGGTAGAGAAATGACTGTAAAAACAGTGATCAAAGTCCTGTGTGGGCACAGATTATCACACACTGATGGATCCACAACCTCTGGATATACACACGTCTAAGATATTTGTCAAGTCCGATTATATTCAGTTGTACAGCAGGACGATCAGGCAAGTCAAATTCAAAGAGGTGAACTGAGAAGGCTGAATAATACTAGATAAATGTAGAGGTCACCACCAACATGCCTGAGGCATTTCATCAACCTAGTTGTCAATACACAATTTCATTTATCCCCAGCAGAGTAATCGATACACAGAAGAGAAAATAAAATGCACAGCAGGAAGCAGGGACAAGGGGATTTATCTAGAAGCGCTTTTGCAACGTCTGTGATTCATAAGTTCTTGGAAATGGACCTCTGTCTATGTAATGTGAAGACCAACAAAGTTTAAATCCACAACATGACAAGAAATCACAATATGGCACTGAATGTAATGTATATGTAACGCACCTGTGGCTTCATGGAAGTGCTTCACACACATATTCATGGTAGCGATACTGCCAGCCAACGTCTGTGTTCCTGGTACAGGGAAAACATGACTTAGCAGACAAACATATGTCATATAGAATATTTACTTGCAAAAAAGTCTATAAAACATAAAATTATTCACAGGTATAAAGAAAAATAAATCCAGATCCGTCCTGGGAATTGGACACTTGCTCGCACATGAGCAATTACCAAAAACTAATAACATCAGAGAAATTATGCAAGTCATTTGCGTAAGTCCCCTGACAAGCAACATCGGCGCATGCGCGTGCCAAATGTTACTCATGCTTACCTTCAGACGTACAGAACTAAGCTCCGTACGTCAGATGGTACGATGAAGAGGCTGACCCCTCAGGTATGCATGGCGTATCCTCACCATACAGGCGAGGATAGGCATTCAAATGAAGGGTTGGGGGAAGGGAAGCAGATACACATTGATCCACGTTTGTACGGACACATCAATATGTAAAAGTTAAGGTAGGGTTCTGGGCACGTATAGAGGGGAATGATGGGCGTGCACTACCCTCTATCTTGCGTAATTTCAGACTCCCCGCACGTACGTGCAGCGCTCAGAGAGCGTGCAGAGGGTCTGAATCCATTCAAAGTCTATAATGGCTTGTACCCATGTTCTGTGGCTGTCCACTAAAGGAATTTTAGGTAAGTTATGGGTCCACATCTCAGACCCCGGTTTGCTGGTATGATGGGATCTTTTTCGAAAGAGCATCACACGGCAATGGAATGGCAATTGCCGGCAGTCTCCATTCTCGATCGCGGCAGTGCTGTGGCTCCCAGAGCCGTGAAGATTTGTATTTCGAAAGGCAAGCCTTTTCCTAACCCTGACCTTATCCCTCCATGCCCAGCAGCCTAACCCCAACCCTCGCCTTAAGCCCTAACACTCCCTTCTTAACCTCAGCCTGAGCCTAAACACTAACTTCAGGCAGTCTGTCCACAATAGCAGTTTCCTCATTGGGGAGCATTTTGGCAATGATACAGCCGCCATTCAGCTGGTGCTAGATCTCTGGGCACCCACAGCAAAGATTGCCCCCTTCCCCCCCGAGACAGGGAGTAGGGAGAGTGGCTAAAGACACCCTGACAGCCACTTTAATGAAACCCTGAGGCCTCTACATGCTGCTCCCTCCTACAGTGCTACAGCATTCCATCAACCCTGTGTTACACAATACCTTGAACCCCCCTTCATGCCGCCCCTCCTCCAGACCCGATGCCCTATGGCCTAGGTAATGGACCAATCTTGCACTTGCTAGCCTGATTACCGATATAACATATCACAATGGTCAAAGACAGAATACAGTGTACAGTAATACCCAGCAGCATATAAACATCTTCCATACAGGCAGACACATATGTAGACTCTCACTTACCAGCCACATAAGCATTTAACCCATCAATGAGTATTTCCTGTTGCCCTAGAGTGTGTTTTCCAGGTCCAAGACCCATGGCCGTGATGGCATCTGTCACTAGTACTAGACCTGGAGCACATGAACACGTATTAACAAGGTATATTTTGATTGGTGGGTAGAAATGCTCTCCATTCAATAAGAAAAAAAGAGGGTCTGGGATGGAAACTAGACACTGAATACTGAACGAAAGAATCCTAAAGCATAAAGGTATAAGACACGTGAATTATTATAATTATTATGAGACAAAATTTTACCGGGCAATATTCCAATCTATATAGTGTAGGTCGCTAAAAAGTAACCTATGGGATAATAGACACTGTAAAATATTGAAAATATACCAAAATAAATACCTATCAAATCCTTTGATTTTCATGGTATTTATAATTTGATAGGTATTTATTTTGGTATATTTGCAATATATTACAGTGTCCATTATCCCATAGGTTACTTTTTAGCACCCTACTCTATATATTTTGGTTTTCTTCTGTTTCTGGAGATTGGTGGACTCCATTGTGTGTGTGTGGCTGCGTTTGTTTTAGAGTTGCACCCTCATACCCCAATAAAAGCTTCTCTTTTGTGTAATCTCTCTCTCTCATGTGATTTTTTTTTTTTTTTACTTTTGATGTCCTTATGTTTTTATATATGTGGAATTAATTACAATGGACTGAATTCACATATACGAATTTGCTACTTTTTCCGTGCATATTTTTAGGCACGGTTAAACTGTGCATGTGTAACAATTTTTTACGCAAACTACGTAGGATTTAGGCACGGAAGTCCTTTGTGTACGGATTTGTAAATCGGACTTAGTGACATACGTACGGAGGGGCGGAGTTATCTTCCGTTCGAGAGTAATTTAGTGAAAGTGGGTGGGGGGGGAGGCATTTACATGGGCTAACATGAACTCGGTTAGTCATGTACGCACGTACGGAAGAAAAATACGCTCCTAACCACAAACGCAGAGTTACGGTTGCCCTATGGACACGTAATTCACTGAAAATCCGTCCGTGCAAGGGCAGTGTCATGGGTGTTGCCTTTACACACACGTGGGTATATTTGCGTGCTGTATAAAAACGGATCTGGGAATACGGCCCAATATTACTAATTGGTGCACGTTTACGTATTTCCTTCATATTTTTCAATTTTGGAGTAGTAAAGAGACCTTTTTAGGGAGAAATCCATATACACTAAGAAGGAATTATAAAGAATAAGGGATTCTATACCACCATTTCTTTTGGATCCTTAGACACAGTATAATATTTTTTGCTTTTGGGACCTAGGCCCGTATTCAGACTACCAGACATATAACATATACGTCCGGTGTTTAGCGATTTTTACTACTGCGCATGTGTAGTAACTTTTTAACCCTTTTTAACTCTTTCCGACCGCATATATACGCAATCTACGGAAGAAAAATATACGTAGATTACGTTAAAAAAATGACTACGCATGCGCAGTAGTAAAAATCGCTAAACACCGGACGTATATGTTATATGTCCGGTAGTTTGAATACGGGCCCTTATTTGGAATATCCAATTCATTTGGTACTGGGAGGTATTCCACACATTTTAGGTTTTTTATTACCCTTGTTACACTGTTGGACTGAATTTTACATTACTGGACTAAATTATTTCACCTAAATGTAAGTGACACTTATTATATCGAGAATTTGCTGTTGAAGGCCTGTTATCCAAAATGACTGGGACTGATTCTCTTAGAAATAAGAGTTTGGAGTATTGTTTCTAGAATACTATTTTGCCTTTGTGTAGATATTAGCATATCATGTGACTGTAAAAATAAACAGATGGCCTGGGACCAGTCATGGCCTCTGTTAGCATGGTAGTCTAACCTTTGGGGTGGGCGCGATGCGCTATCCTAAGGGCGGCAGGATTTGTGTGGATTCCGTCTGCAATCATCCCATAATACACCGTCCTCCCGGCTGGGATCCGATCGCTCGTCAGTAGCCCCACGATACCAGGATCCCGGTGGTGAAACTGTACGTAACGATACAGGGCGACAATCACTATGTGATACTGTGTTCGGATTCTGGTGATCTTTGAGCACGTGCACCTGATGTGGAGGAAAGAACCTTGACCACAACATTCCCTCCAGCAGAGAGAGGAGACCAAACCCCAGGTTATAATTTATAAAACGAGGCACAATCACATACCGGCAGCATGGCGTTAAAGAGGTGGGTAATAAACGAGGCTCCGTAATTCACAGCATCTTCAGCTTGGGATAAATTGGCTATGGAGTGACCTGAGAGCAGATGGGACATTATATGGCTTTTGTCTCATCAATACGCTCACTGATTTTCTTTATTACAACTATTACTGGAATGCAGAAGAGTTAAAGTGAGCCGATACCTAGTGAGACGCATATCCCGCGCTGCACCAACTCTTTGATCACCTCCTCGCTCCTTCCCATTTCTGGGGCAACTGTTACTATTCTGACTCCATCCAACGTTCCATAGGTGTCTAGGAGCTCAGGGAAACCCCTCTCACTGTAAGAGCGCAGACAATGTTCAGGGTGGGCTCCCTTCTTCTCAGTGCTGATGTATGGACCCTCCAGATGGACACCTACAAGTTGAAGAACCACAACAGCCGTATGGTGACCACAAGCAGGAAGGCTTAGAAATCTCAACTATATTGAGTAAAGAAACAGCAAAGGTTGCATCGAGCAAGCCATGGACCTCAGGAGCCTGAGAAGATGTTCTATGTATGGGAAAAGACCTGTTTCTTCTGTAAGCAGAAGATGAGTGAAGCTCCACCATATCTGGATGAGGACAAATGTTGGGCATTATCTATGTAGAGAAGAAGTCAAGAGCCTATAATCTGTCTGTATGATGAAACACCATTACCCAGCACTCCGGCTCCTTGAGGCCCACCATCTGTCACGGATATCTGAGGCAGCACCTGTTAAAGAAAGAAAGAATATTTGCTACATGTTTGTGGCCTTTTCCAAGACCTCCTTATAAAGCTGACAATTACCGTCCCGTGACACATCCACACATACTATAAAATGAACGCAAAACGTGTTGACAGCTTTATACTGTTTTTCTGAAGACAATGCAGAAAGTCAAAAAGTCGTTCATTCTGTTCAGTGGACATGATGGATATTATGGATTCATGCAATAGATCATATCTTTGATACAGAAGATATAGGACAACAGGAAACAACATATTAAAAAGCCAAGAGTTCAATATGCAGACCAGAGTGGACATTGGAATCCACATACTCTTTCTGATTGTATGTGTATTGTGTGCTTTCTGTAGTAGTGTATACATTAAATCTTGTTTACACATTTTCTCTTTTATGTCTCCATTGGACTTAATTGGCATGGAGCCTTTAATATTTATCAGCGTTTTTAAGGACACAGTACCTCAGCATTGCACCGCACACATTTACCTGTTATACTTGGATTAAGTTTTCATACAAAGAACATTTATAAAGTGCTTTTTATCGCTATGAGGGGTAACTAGGCTTGATGGAGCCCAGGGCAAGTGAAAATGAGTGTGGGTCCCTGTAGTGAACGGCCCTATTTCGATAGGGCCTAACCCTATGTCTCCCCCTCTCAGCCTAACCCTAAGTCTCTACCCCTCCACACACAGTCTAACTCTAAGTCCCCTCCCCCGCAAGCTAACCCTAAGTCCCTGGAGAGGGTTGCTCACCTCTCCGGTGGTCCGGCTGCGCCTCTTCCAAAAATGAATGGTTGAGTATGCGAATCACATACTCACCCATTCATTAAAAAAAATTCTGGGATGTATCCATTTGAAATAGGGGCAGCCGAAAAGCAACTTTTGTCTGTCTCTATTTCGCAATGTGAAACATCATTGCGGGGACTCGCAACGAGTGAAAACAATGCGCTACCAACCCAGTTTATAAAAATAATAAAAATGTCATTATGGTTCCCCCTTGCACCTGGGTGTCCATCGGCACCCAGGGCACGTGCCCTATAAAACCCACATTAGTTACTACTCAGCTTACATATTTACCATTGTATCACATTTTAGCTTGTCAGAGGTTGTTGGACCCTCTCACTAGTGAACAAGTTGTCATAGCCTAAGAGCAACAAGTCAGCTTTCAATGATTTTTTATTTCATATTAAAGACCCACCCAAGTTTGTGGCAGCTGCTCCTGGACCAAAGGTCAGATGAGCAGTGTCACGGCAATAAAGACAGAGAGCCAGAAGCCGGCTGCTGTGCACAGGTCCAAATATCAAAGGTCATTCATTTATGTGGCTACGAATGAAGGGAAGAGAACGTAGGGGCTGCAGCACAGGGCTAATATTAAACATGTGTTCATTTGATGGTTTAATGGAAGGTATCAACCAAAAAAACACATAAGACTATTTTGAAGCACCCAATAATTCTGAATATAGGGCCGGATACTGCTTTTATACCCTGCTCGCTGTTACTGCGCACGTCTATGGGAGGTGTTCTGCATCGAAATGCAGCATGATAGATGCGGCATAGCGATGAGTAACGACGTCTGACATGTGGCAACAGAGGAAGACGAGAGTCTGGTTTATATTCCGATTTCATTTTTTGCTTTGAATGGTTTTACAGGGGCTTGTTGCTGGAGGTTTAAAAGACAAACAGGATACATTGCATGTATTTTACACCCAAAAATGAACTATAACCACTAAAGTCTATTGTTAGAAAACTAAAAAAGAAAGGCTCATGGGTCAAAAAAGGAACACATCTTAAAATGGTCCCAAAACAAAACAATATTGTAGAATACTGGCTTCCGTGAGCTCTCTGGTACTTAAGATTTAGCTTAATTTGCTTATTTAAACATTTTGGGCCTGATCCAGACCGGCTGAAAAGCCGATCTGCGCATGCACCGGGCAGATGTTTTTGGAGGGGACGTCCCCCAGCGTCCCTACGTTCAGGTTAGTGTAGGTGGGCGGGGGGAGCTAGTTAAATAAGGGTTCAACATGGTTTAGCCCAGGAGAAACTTTCCTCTCTTAATTTCAAGCTCCTTCTTAAGTCTGGATCCAGCCCTTGAAGTAGATGTGAGCCAGATGTTTTTCTATAGGGTCTATGAGTAGTTGTGCGTCAGGTGTTATTCTACAGAATCTTGGAGTAGTTTTGTGTCATGTTTTTATTCTATAGGATCTTGAAGAATTTGAGTTAGGTGTTATTCTATAGTGTCTTTGGGCCTGATCTTGAATAACGCCCGCCGTCGCTCGGACGGCGGGCGTAAGATCGGCTTTGCAGATGTTGCCGATCCTGGATCGGGCGTCCGTAGCAGCGCCGTAGGGACGCTGGAGGGTAGCCTTCAGCCGGCGTAAGGAAGGGGCCATACGCCCGCACAGGGGTAGTGTCGGGGAAAGTGAATGCCGATACGCTGTGTTTTAGTAAGCACAGCGCATCGGCGTAGGTCTGGATCAGGCCCTTTGTTACAGTAGATAAAAAAAATACCTCACACCTTGTGGTAGACGGACGAGGGAGAGGTCACAAGGGTTGGGCAGAAAGAGGTCACTCCGTGTGACAGGATATGTCGAGCGACCAGATGAATCCCATGTTTCACATCGTCTGTTTCCTGGGAAAAATCCACACCAACCCCGCCTGAAGTGATGAAAGAGAGACAATTGTCCACACTAAAGGCCAGATTTACTGAGCTGTGGGTTTGGAAAAATGGAGATGTTGCCCATAGCAACCAATCAGATTCTAGCCAACATTCTCTTGCATGTAATAGGAAAGTGAGAGCTAAAATCTGATTGGTTGCTATGGGCAACATCTCCACATTGAGTTGAGTTGAATTAATTGGTTTCAAGTATAATTAATCTCCATTATCTAGCCTAATTTACTGCACATGGAAAATATATGGGGTAACATTATCACACCTGATGGTTCAGGAATAACTGGCAGAAAGTAGCAAACATCAGGCTTTAAAAGAGGAGGGTTTCCAACTGTTAATACATGTGGGGTATATTAGGGACTTACCACCAGAAGGAGATTTGGGGCCCAGGACATGGTGCTCCGCCCCCTATGTAACGTCAAATATAGGTGGAACACTGCAGTCCACCAGATATGATTCACAATGGGTCGATGCACAGGGAAGGCCTTGCAGCTGGAGATAAGGTGAGTATAAGCCGGCCTCTCTCTCTTTGGGCCCGGAAAAAGAAGTCCTGTCAGTCCCTACCTGAAGGGCCCCTGAACAGAGGTCTGGATACAGCCAGGGCTGGTGCTAGGTCTCTGGACACACTTCAGACCCTTTCCCCAGGCTACCCTTAGCATTGCTTACTTGTACTGCTTTAAAGTCATAGGGTTTAACACAGCTGTGGCTCCTGCATAGTACCGTACTCAGCTGTGACCGAGCTTGCTTTACCTACTTAGCTTTCATGTCCCCGATAGTGGATTGGCTGAGCAGTACAAGTAAGCGCCCCTGCATGGGAACAGCTGAACCTCAACTCCTGAGCAGGGTATTAGCTAAGAGACAGCTCTGCAGGTGTCCAAAACATTTGGGTCCCGGTGTATGTCCATGCCACCCCCGGAGACCTGCTGCTCTAGCAGATTCCAAAACCTGCATAGTGCTAGCACTGTTCCTGCATGTAGGGTGTATGAAATAAGGCTTGGGAATGGCACATTATATAGATCCATAATATAAACCACATTTATGATAGTATGTGCCATTCCTAGAACCCTATATTTGTTATAATCCATGCAATATGGGATAACAGGTCTTTCAATGGCCCCATTTTCAGAACCGTGAATATGGAAATTGTGACACTGCTGTGGTCCAGTCACAGACAGTGGGTTTTTTCTTTGTTTAGGTTCTTTGTGGGTGGATCCAGAACTGGTACCACTGCCAGATGACAGCTTGTTTCTTACCATTGATTTGCGTGTCAATGAATCCTGGCGCGATTATTCTCCCCTGACAGTCCACCTGCACATCCGCAGCCCCTTTTTCATCGAAGAAAAGTTTCTCTGGATTAAGAATTTTCCCCAGACGGACCCACAGATCCTCCCTATAAGAGTGAGGTAAAGAGGTATTACACCAACTCCACGCCAGAGCTGCCCCACGATGCCTTAAAGTGGAATCTGTGCACAAGTAAAGTAAAGTAAAGTGGCTGTGTCTAGTGCCTCATCATTGTAATGAGCTTTTGAGATTATGGGGCCGATTCAGAGTTGCACATACACCTTTTTAGTTGGAAGTGTACAGCTCAGATATACCATTTTGCAAAATAAGGGGTGCTAATTAATCTTAAATCTTTTGCATGCAGGTAAAATACATTACTTTTGCATACAGAACTCCCATACTGCATAGTTTTATGTTTAATCTTATAAAATAGAGTTAGGCTAAGAAATTTAACCTCAAATATAATTTTGCTTTCACAATTAAAATTTGCCCCCTCCCCCCCCCCTTGCAGTTCAGCATGGTATTGCTCTGCTCAAGACTTGCACCTAAAAAGT
>WWET01000132.1:945689-964556 GCA_011038615.1 Limnodynastes dumerilii | reverse complement strand
ACATCTGTCAAAAAGGTAAGAAACCCCCACTAAAAAAGGGCTTTAAGGTTGTCCAACAAAGCACACTAGACTGATCCAAGTATCAAGAGCCATGCTACTGTTAATTTAAGTAAACTTGAGCACTTAAGTTAGCCTTTTCAAAAAAAAATCTATTTTTAATATTTATATTACGTCTTGAATTATCAGTAAGTGTAACAGCACAGAAAGCCTGGGGAAAAGTGGCCAAAACATGCAAGATGTGCTTACACATTGCAGTGTCTAACTCCCGAGACAAATCTGCTCAGCAGAAAGTGTTAGCTAGATCAAAGATTTGTTGAATTGTAGACTAACTTCACAGAATAGTGGTGATGTGGTCACACTGCAATAATGTGACATGCACAAGACCAATTTTCACATGACTACAGGAGTGGCAAGACTATGTAGTCAACAGCCCAATCAGAATACATTACATAATTTATTGCAACATTGAGGGATTTTCTGCTTTGTTTCCCATAGAAGGTAGGATTTGTTTATGTTTTAATGGCATTTATGGTAGGCTCAACACAGAAGCCTAGATAACTAAACTAACGCACCCACAGAACTGTACAGAGCCTCCAAATAGAATATATGTAATACAGACAGCCACCATTGCATACAAGTCACTAGATAAGGCCCAAGCAGCCACATGAATGGTTGAAGGAGTGTAGTGTGACAGTATATAGCAATGGTATATTTATGGCAGTTAGAGGTTTGTTTAAGGCAGGATTACTGCAACACCCATACAAAATTTAAAGAATTGTAAACTAGGGTATTATATTTTAGGCCTGGATAAAGAAAATCCCTGCCTTTCAAATAAACCCTAGATAACAGCAAGGTCCAAGATATTTTCTCAGAATGGATTAACCATTACTTGCCATAGGCATAAGGCAAACCCAAGTGACCAAATGGCTGGAGGAGAACTATATTTATTACAATGTTATAATAGGATCAATGAAAGCAGCAAGTTAAACAATCTGCACATGAACCACACTACATGTAGGTGCAAAAGCAGCTTTATTAAACAAAAATGGAGCTATTCTACTTTGTTGCAGAGTTCATACTACATCTCTACATATCTTCAATGCAATAAACAGTCAAAAAGTTTCTATTTGAAGGCGTATATACTTTTCAGTAATTATTAAATTGTCATTTGATGTTCAAAAGCAACCATTTAAAGCAAGAGAACATCTTAAAGTTATAAGATATTGAACTGAAAAAAAAAAAAACTACTGTGCACAGCCTGCGCAAGAGGGGTAAAGAAAGGAAGATTCAGAGACAGGCTGCCTTCTGGGTCTAGCAGATAGTGTAATAGAACAGCAACATACACTACATTTCTCACCAAGTGATTTAGGCCATTTACCATACTGAAGGAATGGCTCTGATGCAGAAGTGTGGGCCTTAGCAGCACCAATGGTATGTTGGAGAGACAAGTATAAGAGCAGGGGCCTTTTACCCAACCAATCCCGGTGCTACTACCGCAGTCTTGTATTATGTTTATCACTGCAAAGTGCTATGCAATATGATGGCACCAAAGAACAACTGTTAATAAATATCAAGTCACAATCCTGTAGAAATACAGATCACACTAACTCAGACAGGCATTCATGAGATCTGATTGGTATTTGCACTTTTCAGGCCAAGAGCTTTATTGTGGTGTGACTACAGTTATAGCACCATGACTTCAGAAGAGTCATTTAATGATTGGCTGAAGAGCCAAAAGCACAACTGAAAGGAGTGAATCCTACTGTAGACCCCATTATAGAGAAGCCCCTGACTGATCAGCTAGTGTAGAAAGATTTTCTTTTAGTTTACTTGAAGCTTTGAAACAGACCATGAGCTAATAAGGCCTCTAAAATGTTTTTTTTTATCAAATACTTAATGGTATTGGCATGGCTGGGCTTTTGTATTTTCCCATTTTGTATTACTACTCAGAATTTCATCATCAAGTAGCATTAATGATAACTTATACTTATAATCAATGTCTTTTGAGTGTACTTTGTATGTTGTAACATGTAAAAAAAATCTATATTCATAAACACGTGTAGTAGGAATAAGTTGTATAATTTGGTTTTATTGAAAGATTTTAAAATAAATCACATCAAAGCCTAATAACTTTAGATTGTTAGCGTCAGAGAATTAAAACATGGTTGATCAAGGCAATTAATTCAATGTTTCACAGGATTAACATCAGGATTCCATTTTTTGTTAAAATAATATCACAGGCTTCAAAAATTTCCAAGCCTGGTAAAGAGTCATTACAGAATATAGCACTGTTCTGTGCAAGAGACTTGATGTAAGCAGACTAACTAATATTGTCCTATACAGCTTATCTATCAGGTCAATAGTAAGCACCAGAGTGGAAGTTGAATGAAAGGGGAAATAGTTAGTAATAGAGTAATGAGCAGCTTGTATAGATTTTAACACAGCCCAATAAAAGCCAGATGACCAATATCAGCACATACACAAGATGTCTTAAGACTGTAATGTTATCTAAACTTGAAAGTAGCACACTAGTAAATTGTGTGTTTCACAGATATGAGAAAAATGGCATCAGCAACTTTCTCACAGCAAGTGTTACACTTTCCTTGTAACCAGAGCTACAAGGTGGGTAGCATAGTAGCCAGACACCTGAAGACATGTGGAAAGTAGATTTCAACTGAGCACAGAAGTCCTGCCCACTGCAATGAACTATTCGGTGGTTAACATAAGTGTTTAAAAAGAACAAAGCTTACAGACAGAAGAGTTATTCACACACAGCATGACATTTTAGGAATAACTGGTTTATGGCAGCAGAAAGAAAATTGTGATCAGTAAAAAAAAATTATGGCTGTAGGGGATTTTTTTAATATTCAAGTTAAAATGACAATACTGAGAGCTAGATGTGAGAAAGAGCAAAGTGGCAGCGTCTAAAATTAATGATACCGTTTTGCACTACAAGCACGTCTAATGTAAGGAAGCCTGTAAAGCGCCAATTCTCAGCCTGCCTGATCTAACACAAGACACTACTTTTACAAGCTAACCCTTTTTTTCTTAGTTGAGGGAAAAATAGACATTGTGCACCTCCAAGCTGAACACTTCTCACCTTTGAACAGAACACACAGCATGATGTCTTTGCTCATAAGCCATATTCAGCTGTAGTAGTGCTGGCACATCACATGCACATATAGACAGCAGTGCAGTGACCAAGCATCACACAATACTATTATGTGAATGTAGAAATTGTGTCTTCAGAAAACTGTTAATCCACTCATGCTCAAAAAGGGGTTTCAAACATTAAGTGTGGAGTAGTAGGTCACTGTTTGAATGACAATACAAATTAATCCATTGCTATTAAAACTTAAATTAAGGGGGATCATTTGCAGTTCAAGTATAAAAAAAGTCTAATTCTCAGAGGAGAAGTTATATCATAGTGCCCACTAGCTGACATCCCAATTATGCAAATAAAGCAAAGTACCATTGATTTAACTATGATGCACTGCCAGCTTAGAATAAGAAAAGCAATGGTGTTTTGAGAATTGCAGACTGCAATTTGTACATTTCTGTGCCATGATTTTGAACACCAAGTTAAAGCTTTTTAATTGCTTGCCAACTGCATGCAGATAATGGTAGGTGCTAGACCCAGGACTGCAAACATTAGGCAATCAAAGATAGCTGCCCCCAGCCCCTTTAAAAAAAAAAAAAAATACATTTAGAGGCCAGAAAAGAACGTTTGCTTACAGGTTTATCTTCCTAGTATTTAAACCAATATGTGTAGCAAGACAAGCTACATCAGTGTAGATTCACTAGACTGGTAGACTGCATCATGGAAAATCTCAACATTTGCTACAAAACAGAATTTGCAGCAAAATTCAGAAATTTGGCACATGATTAAGACTGTATGGAAATCTAGATGGGCTAAAAGATTAAGCTGATATTGAATGGAGATTAAACAAATATCGAGTGTTAAAATATAAGGTTTTCCCAATTTATTATATTGTTAGGCGTTACTCTACATCTATGTAAATTAAGTTAATGCAACTGCGGTCTATCCAGGACCTCCTCATTATAGGGGTAGTATGTTCCTGTATTTGCATGCATTACCCTCAAGAGAGCGACCACCACATTAACATTTCTGACTAAATTGGCCCTAGTAAGTGAAGCAATAAGGTGTTCATAATCTTAGTTATGTTATCTTGTATAAAAAAAACCATGACAAAAGCAGCATTTCCACCGAAGGTCACAATACATGGATTGAAGACGTTTTAAGTAAATACTAGTCGACCCCAAAACGTATTTACTATTAGCAGAAGTTTTGTTTTGGGTTTAAACAATTACCTGAACATACTAGTTTCCACACCAATTGTTTTTCATTCTATTGGACAGCAGTGAACTACAGCAAATAGGCTTTAAATCCTGTCTTTGATATAATTAAATATATTCTCATGTCCCCAAACCTTTAATGAAGTTTATATAGTAGGTGTGAACCAGCTGTTCATGCACAGTAACAGTAGATCTCTGGATCATTTAGTCAATGGGAAAACCAATTATACAGGAAGGCCATTCTGACACTCTACATGTTGTCCTCAACAGGCTACAGATTTTACTACAGGCGATGTATTTAGTCCAGTTCAGTGTAGTATACAATTAATTCTGTGACATCTATGGTAAGGTTATCAGTGGAATTGTTAGAATCTCCATCAACATTGACCACACAAACAAAATGTGCATCAATTATAACAGCTTATAAGGAAATCAAAGATGAAGCAGCAAAATCAGCAAAGCTTGTTTTTAACAAAGGTCATCACTCATGCAGGAAGGCTGCATGTGGCAATTTGCCCACTGACCTAAATTAACATTTCATTCAGCAGGCATCGTTATAGTTTGTTATGGTTTTGGGCATAAGCTCTAGATATGTCAAGCAAGCTTTAGAAAAACTTGCTGCACATTAATTTAATAGAGAATGGTCCACCTAAGCAACAGAATTACTTCTAGCGCCTGGAAGAAATCACAAGAGACAATGTAGTTTTGGTCATGTGGGTAAAACGCAGACATGCATCCATTCACATTCCTAAGACAAAGCTATTCACATGAGTAGCTATGTCACAAGATGCCGCTTATCAAGACTGCTCACCCACAGCAATTAGTAATGCATCAACAAAGGATGAGAGAACACCATCTATCAGTAGAGCACATTAGGATGGTGCACACCTTCAGCCATAAGCAGCAAAATAAACCTATAGGAAGATTACATTTGTCTGCTGTCCACAAGATCATGCTAAAAAATGTTATGAAAATCTTTCAACGGATCTAGGCTGAATCCCAAATAAAAAAGCAGCCAAAACCTCCTGAAGGTCAAATGTTGACCCAAAACACAACTGCATTGTAAAAAGGATGCTGAAATTGTGACTTTTACCAACAGGCTTATTTTTATGCCTCAAACCAAAAAGGAAAAGGCCATTTTGTAATTTTATAGCAACAAATATAAAACAAGGATATTTGTATATATGACCTTGGTGTGTCAGCCATGTCTTAGGATATATGGTTTAGCATAAACAAGACCAGTCCAAAGGTAGCCTATCAATTACAGTGATCGAATACAACGTTTGTGATCAGGCCTTGTGCAGTCCATTTAAGACACTGGTTAGCTAGTGCAGTGTACCCAATATAATCTTACAAGGAATGTAGTATCATTGTGCACAAATGTGGTGCTTGACTGTTCTAAATAATGACAACTAAGGCAAAGAAAGAAGGTTCACAGAATGGTTGCACAATAAGTCTTTTTAAACCAAGCAACCCTCGAACAAGGAAAAGAAACACTAGACTAGACTACCCTGCAGGATCAATATAGACTTAAGGCATTTACTTTACAGCAAATCAAGGAAATGGTCAGCTAAATGTCTGTCTGCTACTAATTCATTTCTACAGGATTACAGTATACAGACAATGGACGAGAGATCTAAATGAATCAACCCCAAGGCGCCCAGTGACTCTTCCTAGTACTGATCGACCCCTCCCCAGCCAGTCTTCCCTCTGCAGTCATGTGACCTCTCACCAGCTGCTGGAATCACGAGTGACGTCAGCCAACGGGCTCCCCATGAGAAAGGGTTAAACACCCCCAAAACGGGTCACCGGGTGAACAGGTCATTGCAGGATGTGTGGAAAGTAAACCAACATAATGAAATTATACATGACGGAATTGAGTAGAGCGAGAGGTGGAGACTAGCAGGAAAAGCAGTGATCCGAGGAGATGGGAAGATGGCAGGATGGAGGAGCTGTCACATCATATTGATGTGCAGGAGACAAGGGGGACGTGGACTCCAAGTATCACCTCCAGCACAGGGTGTGATGGGGGGGTCTCCACAGCTGTTCAAGGCCACTATAGCCGACAGATCCCCATACACAGTACATAAACACCATTACACACAAGCCTTAACAAAATAACCCCCCCGGTGCCATCCATCACGTGACAAGCAAGTGGTCTCACCGCTGAACACCATGGCGGACGAGGCGCCCATTACTGCGAAGAAGGCGGAGTACTCAGGAGACGAAGCTGTGTTCGATGACATGGCTGCAGGTAGGATAGGCGTCCGCTGACCGTGACTGAAGGAAAAAAAATATGTATACCACCTCAGAGGAGGCAGAGAGAGAGAAGCCGGAGGGGGGACCGATAAGGAGACACGGATCTGCGGGAGGAAGAAGGAGGAGGGGAGCGGGGCAGTGAACTTCTCCTGTCACACTGGCTGCGGCTCTCACACTGGAAGAACTAAAGCGCTGCTCACCGCTCTAAATACCTCACCGCAGCGCAAAATGGCGGACAGTCTTTGGTCATGTGACGCGGCACTTCCCTATGCTCAGCTCTTAAGCCCGCCCGCCTATGGGCCGTACCATTGTGCCACATCAGGCTGGTACTGACATCTTTAGGAGCTCAATTCTCTAGAGTAATAAAGTATATATTAAAACAGTTGTAAAACAGTATTCTGATGGGATAATGTTTGAGGTTTCTTTTCTCCATCTTGGTTATTAAATAACGCTGCCCGAACCCCCCCTCCTCTGTTGGTTACAGTTGGTAGCGACCGCTTGGTTGGGTGTAGCGCAAGGTGCGTCAGGCAGAGCTCATTAGAATAATGGCATAGTGCTAGGTAGATCTAGTTCTGTCAATCAGGGTGTGTATGAGTATATATGTGTGACATTGCTCTGTAGGGTATTTTTTTTTTCTCTCATATAACTTGTTTTTCATAATAAAAGTCACAGGTGGAACCTGCTTTGGTGTAAAATATTTAAGGGAATGGAGGTTTTTGTCAGGGACAATGTGGAAGATTAAGTGCAGAATGGCACCTTGGAAGATAGGTTATTGAGCTATACAAAGAGGAAAAGTACAAGGTCTATGAAATGTTTGACATACACAAATACAAACATATAGGTCCATACCCACTGGTGTTTTGTACTTTTTTTTTAACATATGCAGCTGGCTATAAACCATTGCATAATGCAGCCAGTAGTAATCGAAGCATTGGCTGGTGGTATGCATGCCAACTGGTCAAGGAGTTATGCAGAGGTATATGTATTTGAATGAAATATATTGCAGTAAGGGCTCAGTTAAGCCCCATTTTCTGTGGGGCCAGCGAGTAAAGGCTAAGGTAAGAACCTGCCAATGGAAGTCCTATGCAGCGGCCTTATGTCACAGATATGTACATATACAAGAAGGAGGAAACATGGGTCTAAGGAGTTGATGTAATTATAGAAGAATCATAGCAAAGGTGAAGGGTGGGATGTTGGTGAAGAAAGGTATTAGGGCAAGGGTAATGAGGATAGAATGGGATTGGTCAGTGGTACTGGACCTGTTTCCATAATGGTTAACTAGTACGCACAAAACAAAAAACCTTGAGAATACTATACTACAGTACATATATTATTTATGGAATTTTTGTTTATTTATTTTTCCTCATTCAAATTGACTTATGTAATTAATATGCATTTAATGTAAATAAATTGCAGAGACTTCTACAGTAAAATACTTTCCGACAACTTTAATATACACTAACATTAAAAGCAAAGCAAAACACCAGTGTATCTGACCATATACCACTGTACTGGTAACTGTAGCCAATAAGTAGCTGAAGATCTAAAGGCTGATTCAGAGTTTGGGAGAAAGGGCAAAACAGGTGCAAGTGTACAGCTAAGCTAAACCATTTTTCAAAGTAAGGGGAGCTAATTAATTTTCATTTTTAGTTTTATATATGTTTATTGAAAACTGCACAAAACAGACATGTACATTTCAAGTGTAAAACATTATTGGCCTAGTGTCTTTAAGACATGCATTAATAAACAAAACATCTGTACTGAGAACTCATTTTCATTTTTTAGCATGCAGGTTAAATACTTTACTTTTGCACATAGAACTCAAATACTGCTTAGCTTTATGTTTAATCTATAGAATAGAGTTGAACTAAGAAACTTTACCTCTGATTTCTAATTCTGCTTTGACAATTTAAATTTGCCTCCTATTGCAGTTCAACATGGTGTAAGTGCAACTCTGAATCAGCCCCCATAGATTTTGAAAGTGGTACATTATTTTATGTGTTGGTAGATGTTGTCAAACTTTGCTGTTCAAACAAAGGAACAGGGCAGATTATACAATAGTTATTTTTATTAGTATTTTTTTTTACATTTCAGTGGTGTATTGTGGTTTATAAGCCATATATATATAGTTTAGCTAGTGATATTCATTACGTTATTTTCTCAAAAAACGATAAAAAAAATAAATAAAATAAAGATGATTATGATGCGGAGTGGGGGTTTCTGGTTATTCAAACCCCCCTCAGTTAAGGAACCGGTTGAAAAAAGGAAGACAAGAGACAGCCAACGTAAGTGCAGCAGCTCATCCCATGTTGTTAAGCAGAGCGATGCATGTTTGAATTGGTCACATGTGGTAGATCTGCAGATACTCACTGCCATCTGACAAGTAAGTAAGTGGTTCAGAGAAAACCTGCTACTAAAATTCTAATATATCCCACATTTATTACAAGTGCAGAATGTTGGGGTGAATAGGGCAAATTATATAAATAATATTTGGGATATATAAGGGGTCTAATAAATCTTCAAGTTATTAACTTATCAATGAGCTGGATGTAACTGACAACATTTTAAAAATATTTAACAGCTTGATGATATGTACTAATTTTGTTAATAATGTTAAATGTCATTTAACACCATTCAGAATAAGCTCCGCCCTTTTTTGGGCAAACTACACTCACAACTGACTTTATTTGTGTATACCACACCCTCTTTTCCTTAAGCCCCGTCCCGTTCTGCCCAGCCTACATTAATGGGAGGCCCCTAGTATGTCTTATGGGATTCAATGTGACTCAATTCCAATTCTTCCATATCCATCATTCAGAATAAGCTCTACCCCCTTTCAGACCAAACGCTGACCTGATTTTTTTAAACCACACCCACCCGTATGGCCACAGACCTAGTCATAAAACGTAAGGTAGGAATCTGAACACGTAAGTGTCCAGATTTACTACCAGCAGGGGGCGTGCATTCCCCGCTATCTGTGCGTAATTACAGACCCCCGCATTCACGTGAAGTATGCAGGGGTCTGGATCCAGCCCATAGTTGGAGGAGTGCCAGTGCAGCCTCTGTGGGAACTTAGGAGAAGTGGGTGGGGGGAGGCATATAGATCAACCTAGTAGGGAAGTGTAAGAGATGCCTGTGCATATTTTCCCTACTTAAGAGATAAAATATGCACGGGAAGATAAGATTAGCTTATGGCACTTATAAATGCCATTAGGCGCCTAAATATGGGGGTGGGGAAGGGGACCGGACAGGGTTGCCAACTCTCCTGGAATAATCGGGAGACTCCCGAAGTTCTGGCAGGTATCCCGGGAGACCCGACAAATCTCCTGCATGAGAGGCAAGGGGTCTCTCGTAACAGTAATCTCTAGGGATGGGCGGGGCTTGACACGATTTCCATAATCAAGCCCCACCCACCCCCTGGAACACTATTATCTGTGGTGCTGGGAAATTGCAGGGCTTAAATATGTGATTTGCATAAATTGTGTCATTAAGCTCTGTCTCCCTTTAGCTCTTCCCTCCGGAGATCAATAATTGGAAACCCTGCCTTAACATTTACGAACCAAGGACCAGATTAAGACTTTGAAAATAAAAAGGGGGGGACAGTTACTCCTGGGCAAAACCATGTTTATTTCAGGGGGAGTCGGATTAATTGTATTGTATGCATGCAGGGAAAAATCTTTGTTTTTGTTTATTGCACACAGATAATGACATTTAAAAGAGCATTATCCAATCCATGATCAGATTGGATAATGCTATTTTTAGTGTGATTAATAAAGATTATACTTTTTAGCATTCTCTCACTGCTGTGTGAATCACCATCCAGGGACTTTTTGGGTGCGTCCTAAAATTGCCCAATCCTTTCTTCTCTTTTTACTTACATGTAGTTCATATGGATTGGACTGTACCCATGTGAGAAGGAGATTATTATATAATTCATATTTATTCAATGTTAGAATCATATCATCTCCTCCTATATTTATCCTGCAGTTTATCTATGATCTCTTAAATATACACATTTGTAGAGTTATTTTCATTTTTTGAGTACAGCAATCTCTATATCATTTATACAATTAACACACACCAGATTATGGTAATGCTCTCTTCACTTTTAAGACTATGATCCTGTCACGCCTCCCACCCCAACTCCCATGAAGATCTACAGTTTTGTTTTTTAATTATACTGGTTTTGTATTAAGTTATGGAACTGCTTCATAATGTCAATGGTGAATGATTTTCATCCAGGCCTAGAATGCTGATATAGATCATCATCATACATGTGTCTCTAAGGTCATCTGAAGGTCTAAAGCTGGCCACACTAGCAGCAGGAAGTATCTGAGAAATGGGAAATGTCCCCCTAAGGAAATGTCCCAGTATCAGTGCCACACACTACTTACTGCTGTGGACAACAATCGTAGTGTATGGCTTGTTGCCATGGTAAGTTCCAAAAAATCTCCATGCATTGGCCAGTTATCATTGAGGAATTCTAAACGATAAGATAACCGGACAATGTTTTCAAAATCCTAACTACACACTACAGCGATTATTGGTCCGATCCACCGATATCTGGATGATCGGACCTATAATCGCTCGTGTGTGTGGTCAGTTTCCTCGGTGCTACATTTACTTACTGTCGCATGAAACCTTTCGGATCTTTGCCTTGATGTCTCCCAGAACTTTTTGTCACTGCATCGTTTAAATATATATTTTACTGGTAGTTATTTTATTTAATGAAAT
Organism: Limnodynastes dumerilii; assembly: GCA_011038615.1. Classification (NCBI taxonomy): domain Eukaryota; kingdom Metazoa; phylum Chordata; class Amphibia; order Anura; family Limnodynastidae; genus Limnodynastes; species Limnodynastes dumerilii. The sequence continues at coordinate 953,246 of WWET01000132.1, read as the reverse complement.
CGGGGTAGATCCAGACCTAAGTGCCTGTTATGTTTCATCGCGTAGCGTATTTACGCTGGCGTATTTTCTATGCACACCCCTCGCTCGTATGTACTTTGGCTGTTTTACGCTTGCCAAACCCTACCTTAACTTTTCAAAGCGTAACTACTGACGTACGTAAAGCCTTCACATACGTAGGTGTCTAAGCCACGCCCATACTGTACGATTTAAATGCCTCACCCCACCTCCGAAGCACAATTACAGGTGCCGTATGTCTGGCACGTCCCTTCGTTCGTAGTTTCGCTGTTGATACGTGGCTGGTACGTACGTTCAGAGTTGTATGACGTAACATCTGCCGTGCACGTGCGCAGTAAATACTAAATGGCGATTTTACGTCAGCGGCTAGCGTAAAATCACTCGCGTATGTAGTTTAGGATCTGGCCCATTGGCACTATATCAGTTCATAAAAAGTTAAATATTTATGTTTTAAAACATTAAGGTTAATTAAGGTTACATGCGAATGTGTCTGGAAATGTTCTATTATGATGTGTTTTTTATACTTTGTGTATATTTACCAGAAGTTAAAGGTTAGTAATTGTAATTGCCTTCTGGCCTCTTGTCTTCTTGTCTTCTACCTTCTCTAGTCGCATCTGTGCCCAGTCTGCATTAATACTTGAATTGTTTTGTATTTTGGTCTTGCTGTCAACTTTGTGCCATTACTTGTACCACCCTGTATGCTGTGTTCATGTTTACTCAATATTCATGTCTTGTCTATGCTTGTACATTGCCTGTACAGCTCTGCGGACCCTTTGTGTCGCCTTATAAATAAATGTCATTATTATTGTTGGACCATGATGGTGGTAACTTCTCTGATGCGAAGTGAACAATATTTACTTTAAGGAGTGATTCCATCTTACAGGAGGTTTTTGCACCCACTTGTGTCACTAGCTCCTCAACCAGATGTATGTATTATTACAGGGATGATGAATATTAGTGTTTAGCTGGCCATACACTAGAGCGATTATTGAAAATCGCATGAATTCACCGATAATCTTGCCGATTTTTCCGCTACAGTCCCATATAATATCAGCACCATACATTACATTTGTTTCATACAATAATCGTGCAAAAGTTTAAAAAAAACGCAGATTTTTGGTTTACTTTCATCGGCTACAATTTGCCCATACACAGTATGATAATTTTATTTTATCGTCGGATTTTCTTTACAAATTTACATAAAGGGCAGTCGTTACCATGTGGGTTTGACTGACGTAGACGATCGGAAGTATAAATATAACTTCCTGTTCTAGCTAGCTCTTTGTTCTTTGAAGGTCTTGGAATCTTCGCCTTTTCTATGGTTATTTTTTTGTCTCTTTTTAGTCTTATTTCAAATACCTAATTTGATATTTATAAACACATAACTGGTTTTCATATTTTGCCTGCTGACAAGGGTGGCAACGGTAATGAAACTTAAAGATTTATTTGATTGATTTACTAACATGCAAATGCACAAGATATTCCTTGACATTAAGTTTCTAAGTTTCTATTGAATACCCTATAACAAACAGCACAAGGATATCTTGCAAATCATTAGATTTCGTACATTAGCCTTCACAATTTGCGATCCAAAGCCCTTACTGTACAAATTGCATTGCGAAACCCACCCACTGTGCGTATCTCGTACACATGGTGCGTGGGACTGCTCCACCAACGTAAATATATTTCCACATCATAATGCAGCATCAGTCCGCTGTATTTCAATGCGGAAGTCGCTGTTCAGGACATGCACAAAATGAATGCCTAGCTGATTTAGGCATGCCAGATGAACACGTAATGCCACTCTGCCAAACACAGTAACTAAAATTCTTTTAAATTCTTTTAATTTAATCTATGCCTTTATGAAAATCTTAAACTGGCCACACACTAGAGCGATAATCGTGCCGTTTTAGCAATTATCGTGGATTAGCTGAATTATTGCTCTAGTGTGTGGTGCCGATAATTGACAGAAACGGGCGATTATCTAAAAAAAAATGGCTACCGTCAGATAATCTGATCGGCTGGTTTGCAATAAAAATTATCGGTTATCGCCAGCAAAATCGTGCAGTGTGATGGCATTGCAGATAATCGTGCTGCAGAACCCCACACACTGACAGGCTGCAGCGCTATGATTGACAAGATTGACAGGAGACCCAGCCAATCGGGAGAGACTGCAGCCAGCCAATAGGTTATCACTCCCAACCTGTGGCAGTGTATGGTGCCGATATCGGGACATTTCCCCAGGGGGAAATCGTCCCGTTTATCGACAGCCACATGCTGGGAGCGATAATCACTCTAGTGTGTGGCCAGCTTATGTGATATTATTAGAAAGTAAAAGTGTTGGAACAGCAGCAACAGCTATGAAGCAGAAGATCACGTAAAAACACAGAGCGGAGTCAATGACTGCTAAGGTGCATGGTGTGTAATAGTCGCCAATGCTCTGCTGATTTCATAACTAAAGATATTTGAACTTCCACTGGCATTAATTTAAGCATAAAATTGGCAGGAGCTTAATGGTGTGGGTTTCCATGGCTAAGCAGCTGACCTGACATACAGACCAGAAAATAAAGACTAAAAGGGTTCTCAGTCTAAATAATCATTTAGGGAACTTTAAATGATTGTTTAAACTGAGGGCCCTTTTAGTATTTATTTTTGGTATTGAGGGATTTAGTCATTTTTGGTGGACAGACATATTAGGATCAGTAGCTAGGGAGGTAAGAGGACCTCCTCTCCCTACATTGATTTTTTTGAACATCTTATGTGGAATCCAGACTGGAATAATTTTTAACAGTTTTTATATGATTTTTGTAAATAAATATATGTTGGAAAAGCATCATTGTGGTAATTTTACCCCACTGAAAATCTGGAAAACATACTTACATTTATGCATAAAGCACAAGACGCCCAAAAGGTGAGTGCACTACTGAGTATCATAATATATGGTTTACTAATGGTATTACACTATGGTTGCGACAGCTGTTTATGTTTTTCATGAGGATGATAAGAGGGACTTGAATTCAGATGAGCAATCTGTGACATGGTTTGATACAAGACACCTAAAGGGTGAGCACACTACATAATTAAAGAAGGAGGCTAATGATTGGCAATATTACACTACGGTGGAGACTGTATATTATTGTTTTTCATAAACAGAGAGGAATTACAGAAAGAAAAGTTTATTAAGAATTGCAAAGTAAAAGAGGATAAGAGTGTGATAAGAGTGTTAGTATGCAGAATATACTTACCATTTTTGGCCATATTGCATGAGATTTTGTCCCTTTCTTTGTATGGTGGAGGACTGGAAAGACCTGAAAAGATAAAGAAGAAAAAGATACCAGTAATTAAGGAAACACTACAAGCACATCAGAAAGAGAGTGGAGAGGGGGAGAAACTCTATCCTACAGAGGTCATCCACAGAATGAATTGAACATTGGGACATATGAGAAGGGTTCTAAGTGCCTGTAACCTCTGGTATAATCAATCTGTAAATATAACTCTGTGTTATCTTGTTCTTTGAAATTAAACATACCTGTAACAGACTTGGAACAGGTTTACTAAGCTGTGGTAATAGAAAAGTGGAGATGTTGCCCATAGCAAATAGTCAAATTCTAGCTTAAAATTTTCTACTATGTAATTGGAAAGTGAGAGCTAGAATCTGATTGGTTGCTATGGGCAACATCTCCACTTTTCCTTTCCCGCAGCTTAGTAAATCTGGCCCTAAGTGTTATGATTATCTCTGGTCTTTAACGCTGCTGAATTTATTTATTATACTGCAGCTAACTGCCACAAATGTTTCAGTTTCTCCATTATCTGCATTTTATCATGGTCAACTTTATCTTGCATTTGCAATTTAACGTGAATATATCCTAAGAGCAAATTAAACTAATATTGATATAGATTTGTTGACGTTGATGTTTTCAAATATTGCCTTGTTCTATTAAACATATTATTGTTTATTGACTATTGCCATTCCACTTTTTCATCATCAGTCACATGGGGGTAGATTCTGACCCCCGCGCTTTACGTGCATGCGGGGGTCTGTAGTGGGGAGTGCACGCCCCTGCACTCCACGCTGTCGGTAGGAAATCTGGTCGCTTACGTGTCCAGGTTCCTACCTTAACTTTTACGACTAGTTGTAACGGGGCATCCCCCGTCCTTGACCCCTCATTTACATGACTATCCCTGCCTATATGGCAGTGTTACAGCCATCATAAGTGAAGGAAAAAGGACCCCGGAGGGTTCGATACGCATGAGTGGAGCCGATCCAGCCAAGCATCAAGGACCCCACCACAGACGGACGTTGCGGTGATCATCCTCTGAAGGGGGTGGATACCTAGGCCATCCCTACAGAAACCTTGAACTCAACATCTGAGATCCTAGCTACGTCTGGTACGCGGGAGGGGGTTGTCTTGATATAGCTGGTATTTTATCGCTGCTTCAGTATATTTTAATGATGTCAATAGCAGACTTTGTGAATAAATAAATATGTTTTAAAAATGGATTACACTATGTTCTCTCTTACTCTTGTTTTACATGATTGAGGGATACAAGAGCATCGAGGACATCAAATACCAGCCTCTTTTATCTGTCTGCCTGCACAGCAACTATTGTGAAATACTATATAGAGACTTGGGTTGACATTTTATCCATTATTTATCTTTTTATCTTATATTATGTATGTTGATTAGCGTATAGGTTTATATAGCGTTATAAGTACATCGGCTAGCCTCTTTTTACTTTTATTTATAACTATTTATTTTAGTGTTATTCTCAAATAGGGCCAAGATAGACCGACAGAATTGTCAGTTATTCTTTGCCATCTACTTTTCTTTCATTGTTTGCATAGGGATATATAGTTAATATTAGTAATTGTATTTGGGACATAGATTTTGATGATTGACAACTGCTGAATATTACTGTATACATAAAAGCGCGGATAGGTGGAAGTAATATATTTATGTATATACTATTGTTCTTAAGGGGAAAGTAGAAACCCCTTTTTTCTTTCACCACCCTGCAGCTTATATAGCGCTGGTTCTTTTTCCTTTGTACCAAATTCATATTTAGTATCTTTATACAGATGTCTGGAGGCATTAATATGACCACTGACTGTAATAGAAATTTCATTTGTAGCTATATGTGCATAGGCAGGGATGGAAACAGAAAGCAGTAGAGCTGATTTATAACACATGTATCACACAGCAAAGAACATGTGCTGAATTGTGCTTGTTCAAATCAAGGTGCATCGTCCATGGTAGTGGCTCTGAGATGCTTTGACTTTGCATTAGGTAGTAGTCTGGATCTAAATAAGACTTGCAGTGACAGTCCATAGAGACAGAACAGGGATTACATTTATAGGAGAGGAACTGCAGTCATGGCTTATAAAAAACAATCAGGATGTACAGTTATGGTCATACAGAGGGTGTAGCGTGCATAAGAGAGAATGTATAGTGACAGGATGAAGAATAGTCATTTATAGCACAAAGGCCTTTCTATCCTAGGCTCTAAACATTTCTTACATTAAGGGGGAAATGAATCTGTGAAACATTTCTGGAAATGGGAATTTAAAATAACTATAAAAAAATACAAATTTACAACAATTTACACAAGATCATGATAGTATTTTGTACATTGGCTGCTGTCATTTAATGCTTGCGTTTGAATCCATAGACACACCCTGCTTGCATTTTGGTGATTAATTCAGCTTCATTTCTCTCCTGTCACTTTCACTTTTCTTATTGCAAAATGTTTATTGTATAAAAAAAAAGGAATTGCTGATGACAAAAGATAGGCCTCTGCTCTCCTCAATACAGATGCACTGAATCCTATTTACAGCTAGGAGAAAATCCTGCTGAGGACTGATTTACAGTTCAGAGCAAAAGCAAAAAAAAAAATTCAAGTTTGCACCTTCGAAAAGCCCTGTGGCACTGCAGGGGGAGACAAAAAAAGACAATGTATATACAATACAATAAAAATACAATACATATATACTGTATTTATACATACATATATCCTTTTTTTATGAAAGCCTGTATAATTTCTATAGTGTGCGTGACATAGTCCATTATTAGCAGTAGTATCAGCAGACCGGATCTGAATGTAGCGCTAGCAGAGTACTGCTGTATCCAGCTATCCGTGCAAACCATTGGGAGACCATTCCCAGGCTTAAAACCATAAAACATCTGATCCATCCCCATGGCAACAGATCATAAGCCTGACTATCCTAGCCACGTGTTGGCATGCCCTTACTGTAAATTTAAATACTAAATCCCTCCCACTTGTTACCGCAAACCTATTCCAGCACCAGAAATCCATACTCTTCAGTTTAAAGGCTGGGTGTGTCTAGACTGCATATAGTTTAAAATTCCCAGCATATTTTGGGCATCTGCAGTGCTAAAAATCTCTAAACACAGACCTATCTTTCTACATTTACACTGACAAATTGGAATAAAGTAAACTCTGCCTTTAAATGGCATTTTAGAGGCAAAGCTCTGTCGACTGTCTGGCCGAGAATCAGTTTGTCTTGCCAAAACCAGGAGAGTTGCTACATGTACACAGATACTAGGAAGCTGTATTGGTAAATTAAGTAGAAGACACCCTCTAGCATCTCTTGAGCTGGGTACACACCTGTCCATACCTCCAGTGATCCAACTCATGTTTAGACTGTTTACACAATCCCACAGCAGACCTACAACACCCAGTCTCTGACCCAACAACGTAATGTAACAAGTGGTTGTTTGACTGTACACAGTCTTCCAATGTTTGATAAACTGGTAGGTTGGATAGTAGGAAGGTGGCACACTAGGGTGCAGAGTCTAGCTAAGAGCCCGGTATTCACTGGAGCCCCTAGTGGTGGGAACAGACTTGGCTGCAAACTCCTACAAGGTCACAGATCTCAGTGACAATCCTCAGTGGTTACCTGATCTAACAAACCCCAAAACCCAAGTAAATCTTGTACATAGACTTGCAGGCACACAACTAAATCTAAGACACCAGATACACAGTAGAAGAAGTAGAATATTGTGTCATAGGATAGGAATACCAGACAGGACCCAGAAAACTAGAAAGCTCAGCTAATAGAGTGAATGTCCTGGGGGAGACAGCAAGGAGAGCAATATCGATGACCCCCAGTTGAGAGTCAGCACCGACACCAAGGTGTGAGTCGATGGAATTCTCAGAGCACATAGGGGAGTCAGATAGAAGCAACTCAGATACAAAGTGTGGATAGATTGAATACTCAAAGCACAAACATCGAGTCAGACAGAGATGACTCAGATATATAGTGCGAGTGGGTGGAATATTCAATCACACAAACAGGAATGAGATGAAGATACACAGAGCTAGTAGATGGAATACTCAGCACACAGGAGAGTAAGGTGGAGATAACCCAGTAACACAGATATAAGTGCAAGTAGAAAATTCAGGACATACAATGAGACAAAGCCCTGGTGTAGAAAACACATGAGACATCAGATACCTAACAATGCACTTACCACCATGCTAGTGCAGGACAATCGGGGAACTTATACACTCAGAGGGAAA
>WWET01000132.1:882484-904930 GCA_011038615.1 Limnodynastes dumerilii | reverse complement strand
AGTACTCATGGACTTAGTAATCCGCACCCAGAGAGCCCTATTTTAATGATACTTAAATATTTCTGTATCATGGTCTGGTACACCCCTTCTTTCTTATCCAATTACGTACGGACAATAAGGCCACATGTGATCTATATCTATATCTATATACACACACACCCCTAAGAAGTCACAGCTTCTAAGGTGTGAATCAGGGCCGGTATAGACAACTTGGTGTGAGATTGCAACATTGTTTGATCACTAAAATGAGAAAGTTTAAAAGATGCAATGAAACGATGTCTTGCAATGATCAGGTATGCAGGTATGATTGTTGCAATGTACACACTTGCACGATATTGTTCCAAAAAGACGCGTCAGTGTGTAGCCAGCTTAACTCCGGCTTCTATGGAACTGCAGATTTTAGGATTCAGGTTTTTTGTCAAAACATGTTTTTTACGTTTGATTAGTATAACACCTTTTTAAAACAAAGTATTTTGATACAAGGGCTGTGTTCCCAGATTTAGAGAAGGGAGTAATACAATGTGTTGACAATTGTCAGCCATTTCTAAACCAGGGATGTGATTAGACGCTTTTGCGCAAGGCTGCGTTTGCCAATGATTTTGTGACGAGAGACCCAAAGAGAATTTCTCTTACCCACCAGACAAGTTTTTCTGAAAATCCCCAGTGGCAACTGGGGTGTTTTCCCCAACCCCAAGCCTTATCCTCGCCCTAACCCTCCCCATCCATTACCCTAACCCTCCCTTCCCCGCAGCCTAACCCCAAGACTTCCCTTCCAAGCTCTATCCTCTCCCCGCAGCCTAAGTTCACTAACCTGTCAGGTCTAGTGTAGGGTACTATGGAGAGTCCGAATATCGGAAAAGGATTAAATTGGCAAGTTTCTGAAAAATAGATTCGGAGTACTTACCCATTCATTATAAAAACTTTCTAATTATTGACATTTTCCACATAGAAACAGCTGACAATTAGCTCACAGCTGTGTGTATGTTGAAAATGTCATTTTTAAAGCCGCGAACATGACTGCTAAACCAGTTACAATCATTTTATGAATGACAGCATAAACTATTGTACCTTGACTACCGTTCCCAAGAGCACATTGCACTGTCCATGTCATGATTTAATTGGCAAGTTTCTGAAAAATAGATTTGGAGTACTTACCCATTCATTATAAAAACTTTCTAATTAGTGACATTTTCGACATAGAAACAGCCGACAATTAGCTCACAGCTGTGTTTATGTTGAAAATGTCATTTTTAAAGCCGCGAACATGACCGCTAAACCAGTTACAATCATTTTATGAATGACAGCATAAACTATTGTACCTTGACTACCGTTCCCAAGAGCATATTGCACTGTCCATGTCATGATTTATTATCTAAGTCTGAACAGATACAGTTGTGCTCATAAGTTTACATACCCTAGCAGAATCTGTGATTTTCTGGCCATTTGTCAGAGAATATGAATGATAACTCACAAACTTTTCTTTCACTCATGGTTAGTGGTTGGGTGAAGCCATTTATTGTCAAATAACTGTGTTTACTCTTTTTAAATCATAATGACAACAGAAACTTCCAAAATGACCCTGATCAAAAGCTTACATACCCTGATAACATGCACACAAGTTGGCACAAACGGGTTTGAATGGCTACTAAAGGTAACCATCCTCACCTGTGATCTGTTTGCTTGTAATCAGTGTGTATAAAAGCTCAGTGAGTTTCTGGACTCCTGAAAGACCCTTGCATCTTTCATCCAGTGCTACACTGACGTGTCTGGATTCTGACTCATGGGGAAAGCAAAAGAATTGTCAAAGGATCTGCGGGAAAAGGTAATTAATTAAACTGTATGAAACAGGAAAGGGATATAAAAAGATATCCAAGCCATTGAGAATGCCAATCAGCAGTGTTCAAACTCTAATTAAGAAATGGAAAATTAGGGATTCTGTGGAAACCAAATCACAGCCAGGTAGACCAACAAAAATTTCAGCCACAACTGTCAGGAAAATTGTTCAGGATGCAAAGAAAAATCCACAAATAACTTCAGCTGAAATACAGGACTCTCTGGAATAAAGTGGTGTGGTTGTTTCAAGATGCACAATAAGGAGGCATTTGATGGAAAATGGGCTGCATGGTCGAGTCGCCAGAAGAAAGCCATTACTACGCAAATGCCACAAAAGCATCCCGCTCACAATACTCCAAACAGCACAGAGACATGCCTCAAAACTTCTAGAACAAAGTCATTTGGAGTGATGAGACCAAAATTAAACTTTTTGGCCACAACCATAAACGTTACATTTGGAGAGGAGTCAACAAGGCCTATGATGAAAGGTACACCATTCCTACTGTGAAACACGGAGGTGGATGGCTGATGTTTTGGGGAAGTGTGAGCTACAAAAGGCACTGGAAACTTGGTCAAAACGGATGGCAAGATGAATGCAGCATGTTATCAGAAAATTTGCACTCATCAGCCCGGAAGCTGCGCATGGGACGTACTTGGACGTTCCAACATGACAATGATCCAAAACACAAGACCAAGTCGACCTGTCATTGGCTACAGCAGAATAAAGTGAAGGTTCTGGAGTGTCCATCTCAGTCTCCTGACCTCAATATCATTGAGCCACTCTGGGGAGATCTCAAATGCGCAGTTCATGCCCAAGAATTTACACGAACTGGAGGCTTTTTGCCAAGAAGAATGGGCAGCTTCACCATCGGAGAAAATAAAGAGACTCCTCCACAACTATCACAAAAGACTTCAAGCTGTCATTGATGTTAAAGGGGGGCAATACACGGTATTAAGAACTGGGGTATGTAAACTTTCGATCAGGATCATTTGGCTAGTTTCTGTTGTCATTAGGATTTACAAAGAGTAAACACAGTTGTTTGACAATAAATGGCTTCACCCAACCATTAACCATGAGTGAAAGAAAAGTTTGTGATTTATCATTCATATTCTCTGACAAATGGCCAGAAAATCACAGATTCTGCTAGGGCATGTAACCTTATGAGCACAACTGTATATACTGGATCTCTTATCCAATTGATCCTGTTTTTTTGGTTTTGTATTGTAAACAAAAACAAAATATATGTATTTTGTATGATCATCTGCTTTTTTCATTCTCACTAAATAATATAGTCCACATGGCGCGGATATCAGGAAAATGGGCAAGATCATCGATTATTTCCTGCTCGGCTCGATAGTTGCTCTAGTGTTGGGACATCTTTAAACACCCTTCCAAAGTCACCTATTCCCATTACGGAAACTGCTCGTTACCATTTTGCAGGGAAAGGTAAAATGACAGATAAACCATGTAGAACAAAACAGCTAATGGGTATTCCTTGTATAGTTCTGAAATAAAAATAAATAAATAAAGAATCCCTGGCTAGACAAATGCCTGGGTTCACATTATTTCACTTAATATATTTTAGTTAATTTTATAATCAATTAGATTATAGAGATCTTAACATTCAGTAAACACGGCAGCATAGTAGCTCTCCAGCTAAGCAGTCCATAGAGAGCACAGAAGGGAGGGGGACACAGACACAGATCCATTACAGAATCACTGCACAAGTCAATAAAACCCTGTAACCAGATTAAACCCTGTTCGATTTTCCCTAAAATAGCTGCCGGCTCTAGAATCCATCACACATTACTGCACACTGATGACATCCACTAAAGCCTGGTCAGTTCCACATCTTCCCTATAGGTAATAAGAAACAAAAGACACTGCTATGGGTTTTGTTAGTAAATGATTTCAAAGATAAATATGAGAAATTGAAGATGTGCTTATAAAATGGTGACTACATGGGGGAAAACTTTATTAAATTAAAAGAAACAACTGCATCTGGTTTTGTTCTGGACTGCGGAACAATGATGTCCCACTGTGTGTGTAGCAAAGATGACTGCATATAGAATGATCCAAGCTGCCAAAATAACATGTAGTCGTAAAATCAGAATGTTAGTGCTGTAATCTATTGTTTATACTAGCTAGACTGACTTGGCAGAATATACAAAAAAATACAAAACACCTGGGGCTGGATTTACAAAGCTGAGGGTTTGGAAAAGTGATATTGCCCATAGAAACCAATCCGATTCTAGCTCTTACTTTCCTATTACATACTAGAAAATGTCGGATTGGTTGCTATGGGCAACATCTCCACTTTTCCAAACCCACAGCTTAGTAATTTTTGCCCCTGGTTTAAATACAAAGGACAATGTGTTGGATCCAGATCTTAGATTTTATAAGGACAGGGTACTCACGCATGACACATGCACAAGTACCCTGTCAGGGCCTATGTATGCGTTATACGTGTGGCACGTGACACCTGGCAGGACGTGACAGACCGCAGATTGTACGGTAAAATCTTGGGAAAGTGCTCCTGTTTTAGGTGGGCGGTGTGTAAAATTAAGGTAGGGGGTTAAAGCACATAGGAGAGTCCTACGGAGACAGATAATTTACCCTCCCTGTCCTGTATACTAACCCTAACCTTCCCATTCTAGTAGCCTAAAACATAACCCTCCCTGTCCTACAGCCTAACCCTAACCTACCCACTATGAGGAATGAGTATGTCCTGCAGCATAACCCTAACCTACCCACTACTGGGAACGGGCAATTGTCCAAATAGGGCCATTGGACATAGTGCCTGTTACCAATAGGAATATTCGTGAATCTTCCTATTGTGGCACTGATAAGACGCGATTAAGCGGTCTGCTGTATCAGTGTTTAAAATCAGCAGATTGGACCAGTAATTGTATCCCTGAAACACATCCTGCACAGTAAGAGAACGGACTGTGTGTGACGGTCAAGAAGATTTTGCAGAACCCCAATGAGGTCACAGCAGCTTAATAGAATACAACCCCTGCATAAAAGAGGCAATGTAAAAAGCTAGATGTGTTTCTTAAAGTATCTATAAGGCTTTTTCTCACCAGGAATTGAGGAACAAACACTTTTTTTCTAAATATCTTTTAGATAACATTTACATATGAGGCAGACTGCAAACAAGAAAGATATTTATATCTATGTCTCTGAGCACCAACAGGCATGGATTCTTGGCTTTAAACCTTCCCTGCTTTCCGGGCAGTAACCAAACACAATAGCCTCCCACTTGTCGGCAGACGTTTTGGTCCGTCTTAAGACGCCGCAATGTCTTATCAGGCTCTCGCTAGCCTCCCGAACGGCTGGTTGATTCCATCTCCAATTATCCAATATTATGGGAGCAAGACAATACTGTAGTCTGCATACACTTGCACACACCCCACCCCTCGTTCTGCCGCTACAAAAGCTGTGAGACAGAAATTCAATACGTACAGTACATATTTCCTGGCAAAGTGCGGTTAAAAAAAACTGGTATTTCACCTGGCAATTCATTGAGGAACTATTTAGCACCTACATTTTTTATTCAGTTATAAAATATCTGTTTGTAAACTGAAAAATGGAAAGGAACATTTTCCCAGTTATCTAGGGATTGTTGCTTAACAATTCTTTCCTTTTTGCTTTCTTTGCTTCCCGTGTAGGGCCAGATCTAGAGTTGAAAATAAGAGGAAATAAGGTGTAAAGTTACACCTGGGCAAACCCATGTTGAATTTTCAAACGGTTGTCAAAATAATATTATCCTTTGTATGCAGGGAGAATACTTTGCTTTTGCTCATTGCACACAGACCAGCTTTATATTAGATGGTTATTAAGAATTAAACCAGGAAATATCACCTCTGAACTCTGATTACAACAGATGAAATTTCCCTCCCTGCCATTCAGCATGGCGTTACCCAGGTGTAATTTTCCAGGCATTTTCAGATTCTGGATCTTGTTTCTAGCTTTGAACAGACATAGGGCTCGCTTTATTAAGCTTCTTAAAAGGCAAAACGGAGATGGCAACATAGCAAACCAATGTGATTTTAAGTTTCCTACTACATATTATAGAATATCAGCTAGAATAGCATTGGTTGTGTCAGGGTAGAGAGGCTTTACACCCCCCTGGACTCTGAGAAATCTGCTCCTGTAGGTTCTGTTGACCAGAGAGTAACTGCACACATACACAACCGGATGAATACATTGTTAGCACTGAGGGCTTGTCCATCAGTTGTCTTTATTTATGCACAATCTTATCTTAACAGTAAATATGCTCATGTTACATAATAGGCTTGTTCAGTAACATATAGAAGAGCAGATGTTTACATTCTTGGATAATCATTATCATAGGTGTCCTGTTTACATGATATCTTCCTGGGTATTTGTCCAGCATTCCAAGCCTTGAATCTTCATATGCGGATCTTTGAGCAGTATAGGAAAATGTACATTTTCTAATATACTTAATGCAGCAATATTTTACCTTTAAAAACCAATAGCACATTCAACCTCACAGTTGCTAAGGGCAACCAGTCCATTTTTTCTTTTGCAACGTTTAGTAAATCTAGCCCATAACACTTTTCAGCACCTATCCAGACTATATACCCATGAAAATGTGTGGAATGATTAGTTGTATACAAACTAGACAGACGCCACCTTACATGCAAAAGCCAGTATGACATTTAGAAGTTGGAATGGGGGATGTGTACGCCATTTACATGCAATGATCAAATTTAAAAATATGCAGTTGAGACAATTTTAATTGCAACAAATTGCTCCTGTAGGACCCTGCTGTAAGTACATATACAGGCATGCATTACAGGAATGCAGCAGATTTTCTGGAACCAATTCTTATTTTTACCCATATTTGTATCTAATCTACCACATCTATTACTATTTTCTCACCAATGGTGGCAGCCGATGTCAGTCCCCGGTAAAAAAAAAAAAAATCTTCTTTCCAAAATTGGGACATCCAAAAGTTAGGATGCGGTTAGGGTCAAGCTGCAGGGGAGGGGGGGTTAGGGTCAGGCTGCAGGGGAGGCAGGGTTAGGGTAATGAGATGGAAGGGTTAGAATTAAAATTAGGGAAGGAGTGGGGGACTTTTTTCCTTACTTTTCGAAACACCAAAAGCTCAGTGCTCCATGGATCGACTGCAACGCCTCATCAAGGCATACACAATCCAAATCCCAGCCAGCTCAAAACTGGCTGGGAGAAAATGGCCCTATTGAAATAGGGCCATTCTAAGCAGAGACTCACACCCGGTGGCAGCAGACACTTTAAATTCTGGGATCTACATTACAAATGATTATATATGGACCTGTGGTGTCACAGAAGTTATAAAACAAAGAACGCCTAATGCACATTATGTATTGGATGGAGGTTCACCCACCTAGCTGGAATTAGGAATTACAATCCTGTAGTGCAACACTGGAAACTGAAATAGGAGAGTGGAATATTGAACTTGATCCAGCCTTATGCTGGTGCGTTCAGAAAGCCAAACACAGCACAATTCTATTGGTTCCGCATTGGATCGATCCTTGCTTGCAAGCACATTGGACACTACTTCCCTGGCTCACCCGTCATGCAGCCCTTTCTTTAAGACTTCTGATCCGTCCTCATTAAACCAGATAGCACAGTGGGCATTTAGCATGTCCATATGGTATCATTTAAATATCACACCACTCCCCCTTGTGCACCCGCCCCACAGTCAAGTAAAATGATTTAAATGTGTGTACATGGACTGACAAGAATGACAGAGCCCCTTGCTTTCATTTCTATCTATGACATTGTTCAGCCTATGAAAAGGTCCTCAAGGCAGACTGAAGATTCAGAAGAACCATCACTTTACAGGGGGATAACAGGACACATGCTATTGTTTTTTATTTTAAATATACAAAATCTAGAACACAGTCTTCTGCTGGTCAGAATTTCACATTGTTACATGTGAACAGAAGGTCTGAGTGACCAGGTTAAATAGATTACAGGAAGCAACATGTAAAATAGTCAGACTAGACAGCGGTTACTTAAAAACACACAACACATTAGGTGAAGCACACTGTATTTCTAGAAGCTGGTGACCAACATTATTTACAGTCAGCTGCTATACATTGCATTAACATAAGATAGTGATATGTCCTGAATTTCAGCAGCTACATTAACAGTGTATTCCTTATTTTCAATCCATAATTAAAAAAATAAAAAAAAAAAACCCAGTAAGCTGCTGTTATGGAAAAAGTATTTTATTAAGCATTAAAGCCAAACTTTCAGAAACTTGTAGAACAATTATAATTGTAGCTTCCAATCCTAGGTAGTATCTACAGAACTAGTAGAGGATAGTAATCCTAAGTACAAGCCTGATGTACCACAAAACTTAGTGAAACAACCGTACATGCATAGGACTAAGTGAATTTGACCGAAAGTGGTTTTTTTTCCCCCCTTTCAGAAATGTGATTTTCCTCCTCTACTGAGTCACTAATAGGATACATGTGAATTCTATTTTAGGAATAACAACTTGATGCTCATAGGAAAATGGATTGCAAAACAGAATATAGACAAGCTACAAGGGTCAATAAGAGTCAGTTTTACTAATAACTATTAGTATTTAAAAAGTTTATATACAAAACCTAACAAAAAAATGTATTGATACTTTTTCTGTAATAGAAATTGGATTCCCCAAGTGGTAAAAATGACTTATTTTAAAGATAACACATAACAGGGAACTACATATAGAATCACATCCATGAAATTACCAAATTGTAAGCCAATTCTCAGACAGTCATTCTGTTCTGCTTCATGCATTTGTATAGATCATAAACCCTCTTCATGCTTATATGCTTTATAATTAAAATACATTCATCACACAAGAGACAAAGCTTACTCAAGATGCAAACATTACATTTCCCTATAGCCTCTGAAGTGATGGTGGTTTGACCTTAGCTATTTCATTTAAGGCAACATCTTTTGAACAACCTAAAGACATTTTATATATTTAGGGACACACTTAAGGGCTGACCCAGAGCTGCACTTTACCTTTTTTCAGGTGCAAGTGTAGAACTGAGCAATACCATTTGGAACCGCAAAGGGACGGGAGGCAAATTTAAATTGTGAAAGCGGAATTAGAATCGAAAGGTGAAGTTTCCTCACTCAACTCAATTTATAGATGAAATAAAAAGTATGCAGTATACTTTTTGAAAATCAGATGGTCTTTTCTTAGGAACATTGTCAACTAGAATATCATATCTGTTTTGTGAAAAGAAGTATAGGTATGGAATTTTTCTCTCATCTTTAGAGATCGAGCTTAATGGATGTAAATCAATTTTGATGTATTGGTCAAGGACACACTAATCAATATGTCTATTTGTATCTTAATAACTATGTTTCTCGGATATATATTGTATAAGTGTAATGCAATCTTTAACATATTGCTATTTTTTAAATCTGTCAATATAATTGTATGTAAAATTGATTGCAAAAAAACAATAAAAAAATGTTATTTAAAAAAAAAAAGTATGCAGTATGGACCGGATCCAGACCCCGTGTTCCGTACGTGAACTCCCCGTCACTCCTCTTTCTCATGAGTAACAAGTGTGATGCCATAAGGCAGCCTTAATTCACACTTGTAGATCAGCGGTCCATCCAACCGCTGATGCGCTCGTAAGTGGGTGGTGGCACCCACACTGTACACCTTACATGCTTCCCCCACCCACCTTAGCGGACGGAGGCGAAACACTGCCCCCTTTGATCTTAAAAGCCATATGGCGGAACTAAGTTCTCTATTATGGTTGTTACTGTATGTTAGTTAAAATTAACGTAATATCTGGAGGGCGCATGCCCATTCAGTCCCTTCAGCCCACTTATGCACACTGCGTGAATAAGTCGGCAATCATTCACATGTCTGGATCCGTCCCTATATGAGTTCTATGTGTAACTAAAGTATTTTCCTCCCTCACAAACTATAATTACACATTACCACCCCTCCCTCACAAACTATAATTACACATTACCACCCCTCCCTCACAAACTATAATTACACATTACCACCCCTCCCTCACAAACTATAATTACACATTACCACCCCTCCCTCACAAACTATAATTACACATTACCACCCCTCCCTCACAAACTATAATTACACATTACCACCCCTCCCTCACAAACTATAATTACACATTACCACCCCTCCCTCACAAACTATAATTACACATTACCACCCCTCCCTCACAAACTATAATTACACATTACCACCCCTCCCTCACAAACTATAATTACACATTACCACCCCTCCCTCACAAACTATAATTACACATTACCACCCCTCCCTCACAAACTATAATTACACATTACCACCCCTCCCTCACAAACTATAATTACACATTACCACCCCTCCCTCACAAACTATAATTACACATTACCACCCCTCCCTCACAAACTATAATTACACATTACCACCCCTCCCTCACAAACTATAATTACACATTACCACCCCTCCCTCACAAACTATAATTACACATTACCACCCCTCCCTCACAAACTATAATTACACATTACCACCCCTCCCTCACAAACTATAATTACACATTACCACCCCTCCCTCACAAACTATAATTACACATTACCACCCCTCCCTCACAAACTATAATTACACATTACCACCCCTCCCTCACAAACTATAATTACACATTACCACCCCTCCCTCACAAACTATAATTACACATTACCACCCCTCCCTCACAAACTATAATTACACATTACCACCCCTCCCTCACAAACTATAATTACACATTACCACCCCTCCCTCACAAACTATAATTACACATTACCACCCCTCCCTCACAAACTATAATTACACATTACCACCCCTCCCTCACAAACTATAATTACACATTACCACCCCTCCCTCACAAACTATAATTACACATTACCACCCCTCCCTCACAAACTATAATTACACATTACCACCCCTCCCTCACAAACTATAATTACACATTACCACCCCTCCCTCACAAACTATAATTACACATTACCACCCCTCCCTCACAAACTATAATTACACATTACCACCCCTCCCTCACAAACTATAATTACACATTACCACCCCTCCCTCACAAACTATAATTACACATTACCACCCCTCCCTCACAAACTATAATTACACATTACCACCCCTCCCTCACAAACTATAATTACACATTACCACCCCTCCCTCACAAACTATAATTACACATTACCACCCCTCCCTCACAAACTATAATTACACATTACCACCCCTCCCTCACAAACTATAATTACACATTACCACCCCTCCCTCACAAACTATAATTACACATTACCACCCCTCCCTCACAAACTATAATTACACATTACCACCCCTCCCTCACAAACTATAATTACACATTACCACCCCTCCCTCACAAACTATAATTACACATTACCACCCCTCCCTCACAAACTATAATTACACATTACCACCCCTCCCTCACAAACTATAATTACACATTACCACCCCTCCCTCACAAACTATAATTACACATTACCACCCCTCCCTCACAAACTATAATTACACATTACCACCCCTCCCTCACAAACTATAATTACACATTACCACCCCTCCCTCACAAACTATAATTACACATTACCACCCCTCCCTCACAAACTATAATTACACATTACCACCCCTCCCTCACAAACTATAATTACACATTACCACCCCTCCCTCACAAACTATAATTACACATTACCACCCCTCCCTCACAAACTATAATTACACATTACCACCCCTCCCTCACAAACTATAATTACACATTACCACCCCTCCCTCACAAACTATAATTACACATTACCACCCCTCCCTCACAAACTATAATTACACATTACCACCCCTCCCTCACAAACTATAATTACACATTACCACCCCTCCCTCACAAACTATAATTACACATTACCACCCCTCCCTCACAAACTATAATTACACATTACCACCCCTCCCTCACAAACTATAATTACACATTACCACCCCTCCCTCACAAACTATAATTACACATTACCACCCCTCCCTCACAAACTATAATTACACATTACCACCCCTCCCTCACAAACTATAATTACACATTACCACCCCTCCCTCACAAACTATAATTACACATTACCACCCCTCCCTCACAAACTATAATTACACATTACCACCCCTCCCTCACAAACTATAATTACACATTACCACCCCTCCCTCACAAACTATAATTACACATTACCACCCCTCCCTCACAAACTATAATTACACATTACCACCCCTCCCTCACAAACTATAATTACACATTACCACCCCTCCCTCACAAACTATAATTACACATTACCACCCCTCCCTCACAAACTATAATTACACATTACCACCCCTCCCTCACAAACTATAATTACACATTACCACCCCTCCCTCACAAACTATAATTACACATTACCACCCCTCCCTCACAAACTATAATTACACATTACCACCCCTCCCTCACAAACTATAATTACACATTACCACCCCTCCCTCACAAACTATAATTACACATTACCACCCCTCCCTCACAAACTATAATTACACATTACCACCCCTCCCTCACAAACTATAATTACACATTACCACCCCTCCCTCACAAACTATAATTACACATTACCACCCCTCCCTCACAAACTATAATTACACATTACCACCCCTCCCTCACAAACTATAATTACACATTACCACCCCTCCCTCACAAACTATAATTACACATTACCACCCCTCCCTCACAAACTATAATTACACATTACCACCCCTCCCTCACAAACTATAATTACACATTACCACCCCTCCCTCACAAACTATAATTACACATTACCACCCCTCCCTCACAAACTATAATTACACATTACCACCCCTCCCTCACAAACTATAATTACACATTACCACCCCTCCCTCACAAACTATAATTACACATTACCACCCCTCCCTCACAAACTATAATTACACATTACCACCCCTCCCTCACAAACTATAATTACACATTACCACCCCTCCCTCACAAACTATAATTACACATTACCACCCCTCCCTCACAAACTATAATTACACATTACCACCCCTCCCTCACAAACTATAATTACACATTACCACCCCTCCCTCACAAACTATAATTACACATTACCACCCCTCCCTCACAAACTATAATTACACATTACCACCCCTCCCTCACAAACTATAATTACACATTACCACCCCTCCCTCACAAACTATA
Organism: Limnodynastes dumerilii; assembly: GCA_011038615.1. Classification (NCBI taxonomy): domain Eukaryota; kingdom Metazoa; phylum Chordata; class Amphibia; order Anura; family Limnodynastidae; genus Limnodynastes; species Limnodynastes dumerilii. Next base: position 891,838 of record WWET01000132.1, on the reverse strand, counting down.
ATTACACATTACCACCCCTCCCTCACAAACTATAATTACACATTACCACCCCTCCCTCACAAACTATAATTACACATTACCACCCCTCCCTCACAAACTATAATTACACATTACCACCCCTCCCTCACAAACTATAATTACACATTACCACCCCTCCCTCACAAACTATAATTACACATTACCACCCCTCCCTCACAAACTATAATTACACATTACCACCCCTCCCTCACAAACTATAATTACACATTACCACCCCTCCCTCACAAACTATAATTACACATTACCACCCCTCCCTCACAAACTATAATTACACATTACCACCCCTCCCTCACAAACTATAATTACACATTACCACCCCTCCCTCACAAACTATAATTACACATTACCACCCCTCCCTCACAAACTATAATTACACATTACCACCCCTCCCTCACAAACTATAATTACACATTACCACCCCTCCCTCACAAACTATAATTACACATTACCACCCCTCCCTCACAAACTATAATTACACATTACCACCCCTCCCTCACAAACTATAATTACACATTACCACCCCTCCCTCACAAACTATAATTACACATTACCACCCCTCCCTCACAAACTATAATTACACATTACCACCCCTCCCTCACAAACTATAATTACACATTACCACCCCTCCCTCACAAACTATAATTACACATTACCACCCCTCCCTCACAAACTATAATTACACATTACCACCCCTCCCTCACAAACTATAATTACACATTACCACCCCTCCCTCACAAACTATAATTACACATTACCACCCCTCCCTCACAAACTATAATTACACATTACCACCCCTCCCTCACAAACTATAATTACACATTACCACCCCTCCCTCACAAACTATAATTACACATTACCACCCCTCCCTCACAAACTATAATTACACATTACCACCCCTCCCTCACAAACTATAATTACACATTACCACCCCTCCCTCACAAACTATAATTACACATTACCACCCCTCCCTCACAAACTATAATTACACATTACCACCCCTCCCTCACAAACTATAATTACACATTACCACCCCTCCCTCACAAACTATAATTACACATTACCACCCCTCCCTCATATACTATAATTACATTACTCCCCCTCACAAACTATAATTACACATTGCCTCCCCCTCACAAACTATAATTACACATTACCTTCCCCCCCTCCCCCTCATATACTATAATTACACATTACCTCCCCACACACACATTACTATACTATATTCTCACATTACCCCCTCTCCCCCTCATACGTTAACCCCCAAAAAGCTTTTTTAAGTCACTTACCTGTCTAGCTCCTCACCCTCCGTCCTCTGCGGCGCCTATTCTTTTGCATGACGCTCACGTCAGCGTCATGCAGCGTCAGCGTCGGCGATGCACATACACAGCGCCCGGACCGTTCCGTCCAGGCTCTGTGTATGTGTTGCTATGGCAACACATACACAGTGCCTAGACTGCGGCGTCCAGGCACTGTGTATGTATTTCCATAGCAACACATACACAGTACCCGGGTGCAGCGGTCCGGGCACTGTGTATGTGACAATACAGTGTCCGGGAATAATATTATTCCCGGACATTGTATTGTCTCCGGGAGAAAAGGGTCCTTTCCCGGGAGTCCGGGAGATCTCCCAGGATTCCGGGAGTCTCCCGGACGTTCCGGGAGAGTCGGCAACCATGGGATATCACTGATCCACAGGGAAAAAGAAACAAAAATATAAGTTTTCATAATATTTTTCTTTATTACTCTGTTGTCACCAGAGCAGCTCCAAAAGTTACCCTTGACTTCCATCTTGTAGTTCTGAGGTAAGTTTAGCAGGAATAAAGGACCTGCTATATGTTTTTAGTCATAGGCATTGCCATATCTCTAATGGGTGCAGGGTGTGCAGTGCACACAGGCCCTTCAGAACAGGGGGCTACATGGTATACACTCTGCACCAAAATGTATGTATGTAGCCAAACATAGGGGGTGAGGGGCATGTACATATCCTGCACAAGTGCCTCCTTTTTTCTTAAAATGACCCTGGTCATGGTGGGGAGGCCATGGGCCTGATCCAGACCTACGCTGGTGTGCGTAGCGTATTATCGCCGACCGTACCACCGATGCATGGCAATAGGCACTCCCCTTGCTCGTACCTAGTTTAGCTTCCATACGCTCGCCAAACCCTACCCTAACTTTTGTGTTCGTACCCGCGGCCGTCCGTGCGTTCATTGCGTCTTAACGATGCTTAGCACGCCCATACTGTACGATTTAAGTGCCTCAACCCGCCCTCGGTGCGTGGTTACGGCTTTCGTATGGCAGGCACGCCCCCATGATCGGTAATACGAAGCGGTTACGATTAAGGCCCATACGCAAAGATTTTCAGACCGTAACATGAGCTTATCATTTGCCCCGCGCATGCTCAGTAAGTACAAATGGCAGTTTTTACGTTTACGATCAGCGTAAAACCGCATCCGAGCGTAGCTCTGGATCAGGCCCCATGGACCTAATTCAGAGATGGGGAAATAAGGTCCGGATTCACAGTTACGTAGTGTTCGTCTTACATACGTTGTTTTAAGAATTGAGCTACTATGCATGTGTAGTAGCTCAATTCTTAAAACAATGTACTTAAGTCGAAAACGGTGTAACTGTGAATCTGGACCTAAGAGAGGAAAGTTACTCCTGGGCAAAACCATATTGATATCAGGGGTATTCAAGTTAATTGTATTCTTTGTATGCAGGGATATATAGAAAGTAGGCAACCTTGTATTAGGCACAATGGAAACATTGCAATCATTATGCTTTATAGGTCCTGCTAAATTCACCCTATTCTATTAGAATTCTTTTATCGCCAACAGTGTATGGTGAATAGGTCCAGCGCTGTGTAGGTGATGTATTTTGGCTTTTTATTCAATTACATGCGTTAAATATCATATGTGCAATGTAACTGCAAAAACCTAAATAAAATTAAAAAAATCTATGAATACCCAGAAACACTTAATAAAACTCTAAATACACCATTCTGTAGGTGCACCACAGGTTGCATCAAGCCCAGACTACCATTCAACACTTGAGCATGCCGGCACTTGTGGTGCTTCAATCACCAGCATGCTCATGGCTGCCAGTGGTGAACCACAAGTACCCCCACAAAATATAGGGGCCGGCCCGGTACAAAATAAATGCATAAATAATTAAATAATAATTCTTACCAACAGGAGGATTTTCATCTGTAAGGTTTAGTTTGTAAGCTTTTAATCCGAATACTGCGCTTAGCAGAAGAACTGAAACGCCCCCTTTCTCATTTAAAAGCCGTGGAACGCCACGGTCCTCTAGCGCAGGGCTTTATTTCGTAAACCAGATCCAGTCCTACGCTTTGGCCCCAACGCTAGTGTAAACTGGATTTTACTGTATGCAGTAATCCGTACGGGTGAGGGGAAGCCACTCCCTGTGCTCATGATTATTTTCTGAGAGCTGACCCCTACCTTAACGTTTCAGAGGGGTGTGGGCCCCCGGAAAGAACGTCCCTATTTTGATAGGGCCGTTTCCAGATTTCGATGGCTTATGCCTTGAGGCATAGCAATCGATCCACAGAGCACTGAACAAGGTGCTTCGAAAGGTAAGCCTGAAAACTACTCCAACCCTTCCCGTAATTCTAACCCTAACCCTCCCTTCCTCACAGCCTGACCCTAACCCACTATCTCCTGCAGCCTGACCCTAATTCTCCCTTCCATGCAGCCTGACCCTAACCCTCCCTCTCCCGCAGCCTGACCCTAACCCTCCCTCCCCTGCCGCCTGACCCCCCCCTTCTCTTCCCCGCAGCCTGACCCTGGAGAGGTTACTCACCTATCCCGTGATGCAAGTCTTGTGGTAGCGGCGGCATCAGTGTTTCCGAAAAGGAATGGGTGAGTATGCCGATCCAGAAACGACGAAACTATATCAATCTAAGGTGTTACTGGTCTTAACTAAAGAGCCCTCCAAATATACCCAATATTCCTATTGTCAACAGTTGGTTGACAAATATAGCTATATCAAGACTTTTTATTACTTTTTTAATATTTTGCTTTTCCATTTTCTTTTATTCAGTTATTTTTCTCTATTTTGAAAAACTGCTGGATCACTCCTGAGTGATTACCATTAACGGCCAATAAATGGCCAAAAACTGCGTTGACTGACTAGTCAGGTATATCAAGGATGCAAGCTATACTCGTTGGATTATGGATGAGCAATGATTTAAAAACAGCAGGTCATGGAGAAGTAACTAGTTCCATGCAGTGATCAACCAACATGAAAGTGATCAACCAACATGAAGAACTCTGGATCGGAAGTGGCATGCGTACAACATTTATTATAGGGGAATTATGTACGAGCTGTACATAATTCCCCTAGCGGCCGTTCCAGCCCATTATCCATTATGAATGTTATCATTAAATCCTGTCCCTGCTATGTGATGCCACACAATGGCCCTGATTCAGAGATTGAAAATAAGAACGTAAAGTTACACCTGGGCAAAACCATGTTGATTTCAGGGGGAGTCAAGTTAATTTTATTCTATGCATGCAGGGAGAATGCTTTGCTTTTACTTATTGCATACAGATACATGATCAGCTTCACTTTTAAACTGCTCATTAGACTTGAGCTGGGAAACATCACCTTTTAACTATAATACTGTTGCAACAAATGAAATTTGACTCCCCTGAAATCAACATGGTTTAGCCCAGGTGTAACTTTAAGTTCTTATTTTCAATCTCTGAATCAGGGCCAATGTGTGGAGTGCATGCACACTTGCAAAATGCAGCCATTTTCTGCTCCCTGCGAGCAGAAAACTTCCATTTTGCGTAGGTCTGAACTTAAGTTCTTTAACTTAATTCCAGTCCTGAGTCTCAGAGAGCCATTATCCCAGTGGTCAGTCCCTAACAATAATGTGCAGGGTGGCACATTTTAACCTGAAAATAATTTTCCTTGAATGCTTATTATATGCACCCTGCATATTGCAACATGGTTTTGCCAAGGTGCACATTTACACCTGTTTTATCCTTCCTTTCAAGCTCTGGATCAGCCCCGTAATGCTTATAATGAGTGTAAGTACAGAGCACAGAATGGCTGTCTAATACCTCTATGCTTTTCTGTCAACATAAACCAAATTTTTTTTTACCATACATTACATTATGACCAAGTCATGGTACCTCTGTTGTTTTATAATGTTTACTTACATAGTAAAGTCAGTTAGATATTATTGTATGTATTTGTGTTTATATTATATGTTAGCAGGCAGCAAGACTTCAGGTTAAAATGTGCCAGCTTGCCCATTGTTTCAGTATTGACCATTGGGATTATGGCTCTCTGAGAAACAATGCACTTTGACCTTGTGTCCTTGCCCTTCTGCAATGCAGGTAATGACAACATAGGAGATAGAGCTCAGGGTGAGGGTAGATCCTAAGGCTGTCTCTTGTACCTACATTTGTTACCACTGAAGTCCCAAATGAATGACATTATTATTTTGATAGTTGTCTATTTACCACAGTAAATTGGCGAGCAGCAGAACATATGCCATGAATGTAAATACTATAACCCATTGATAGTTCACACCATAATCTTTAGATTTTTTTTCTTAGACCAGACTTGATTTTCCTCGATTTCAGGCTTTAGATTACAAACTCTGTTAGATCCAGTCTCTCCTGTCCTAATATTTCCAGCCAATTTTTGGTGGCAGTTCAGTGACTGCCCTATAACATGCTTCTGTATTGATATATATGGTGCTCAGATTGAGAGGTATACCCAATTCCGTGACCAGGAACCAGATCTAATAGTACCCTCTACCAGCGCTGGAGGTAAGGCTGTGCAATTACACTCCAGCAGCAGCGTAATTAGGCACACCGCTCGTCAGCTAGGACGGTTAGATGTTATATTAGTTTCCATGGCAACCCCAGTCCCAAAGCTCCTCTTCCACATTGCTTGAAGTGATTTCAACCTGTAAGCAAATCAAATGGTTCCAGCCAACCGGGCTTATAGTAGAGCCGTCACTCACATTCTGCTTCCAGAGCTAGCAGTGACCAGCTCCTGAGCCATTACCATCTTTGATTATTAATATTTGCTTTAACATTATTAAAGGCTAGGTAGTATTTTCCATTCAGTGGATAGTCAGGAAACAGTTCATTATACAACAAAATTAATATATGCCATTCTAATATATGCAGTGTCATCACAGGACAAAATTCACAACATTTACAGTATAAAACCAGAGACATACACCGTGTATAAAACAGGATGCAGTTGTTGGTGCACCTGAAAGCTTAATTTCGGCTGTACCAATGTCGACAGCTTTTTCATTGTGAAAATATACATTCCGGAATGGATGCAATGTTGAGTTGAATTATTTGAACAAGGTGCCTGTTCTGGTTAGGGTTAAGATTCAAGACAGGAAAAGTTAGACTCTAACTCCAGAGAGGGGAGAGATAGGCTTAAGCTGTGGGACAGGAAGGGTTAGGATTAGGCTTCAGAGTGGGGAGGGCTAAAGATGTGCTGTGGGACAAGGAAGGTTAGGTTTAAGGGTGGATAAGGGTTAGGCTGTGGCACAGGGAGGGTTTAGGCTGCAGAACAAGAACCGGAGAGGGAAGTGTTTTGGGACATGGACGGTTAGGCTCCGGAGAGGGGAGGATAAAGGTTAGGCAGCGGAATGAGTATGGTTAGGGTTAGGCTGTGGGACATGGAGGATTGAGGTTAGGCTGATAGAAGGGGAGGGTAAGAGACAAATCCTGTTTGTGGGCATGTCTGGGAGCAGTTGCTGAGAGGGAGAGCTGTTTCACAGCAGCCGTTTTGGAGACTTTAAGGGGTGTCTCCTAGGTAAGTTGGCTCTCAATTTATAAACATATATATGGGACCCAACATTGAGACTCTCAATTTTAGAGTTAGGACCACCATATACAGAAAGGCCTTGACGGTGGCTGGTGGCTTATCCCATATTTGATCAAATATGTGTAATGAACATTTCTGTGTTCTATTTTACAGATAGAACAGTAGAGTTTGTTACTGGTTTATGGCCGTGTGCTGGGGCTATTTTGCTGGGACACTGCAGTGTCCATGTTATATTGATCGACACATTGTACCACCACAGCCGTAAAAATATGCATAGTGCAATGAAAAAATCTAAACTGTTTGTACAATGTTGTCTTGTGTCAGGTGTGGTGTTTGTGGTGATTTTGTGCAGGTGCACTTTTTCCAAATGAGTGGTAATGGACACTTTATATTCAGAGTCCGCTAAGGCTTGTTTGTTAATAAGCTTGGCACCTAAATTCGCTGAAGTGTAATTCTGCAGAAATCTGCCTTTATCAGCTACAGTGGCTTTAGATGCTTAGAACTTTCGAGTGGTTTATTGCATTAATGTATGTAACGTATGTTTAACAAAGACATATAAGGTAAAACTAGACTTCAATGTGCCACTAATATACCTAGTGATGGTAGTGTAAGTATCTATTTGTGTCTGATTTACATGTGAACCCCATGGAAATTTAAAACTTAGTTTTCATATAATAAAGACTGTTTTCTTAGGAGTATGTGCTTTACTGCATAAGAGAGTTTTTTATATTTACGTTGGCAATCGCTAACCATTTCATTTGTCATTGCTGGCCCGTTCTTCTGAATGTGGGCTGGCACTTTGTATCATTAACAATGTTTCAGCATGGTGTTTGCCAGAGATTGCTCCCACCCCCCCTCACACACACACACTCTAAAGCTGGCCATATACTACGACGGTTATCGGTCCCAGCAGGGGGTGAGACGATAAACGGGACGATTTCCCGGCACCATACACCTCCTCTGCTAGGACCGCTAATCCTAGCAGAAGAGGGGAGGGGGAGGCTCTCTATGGCGCTGCTGCAGAGCTATGTACAAAGCTGCTCTTACAGTTAGAAGCCTACCTTCAAAGCTGTCAGAGCAGCATAGTGCATAGACCTGCAGCAGCGTCTATTGCAGGGAGTAGTACAGATAGGGATCTGCCGAATCCGCGCTTCACACAGCACTGGTTCGGCTGGTCCCTCTCTGTACTATTCCCTGCAATAGACGCTGCTACAGATATATGCACCATGCTGCTCTGACAGCTTTGAAGGTATACTTCAAGTTATCAGAGCAGCTTTATACAGCAGCAGTGTCTATTACAAGGATAGGGAGCCATTCAGCTTGCTGATTGGCTCCCTTAAAATATCGGGCGCTAGCATTTCTGGTGCGTTTATTTGACGTTTCAAAAATTGATCTGTACCATACACTAGAGCGATTATTTGCCCGATCACCCGATAATTGGAAGATCGGGCCGATAATCGCCTAGTGTATGGCCAGCTTTACTGTCTGTAATTGTCTGTTATGTACAGAGTGTGTGGCCTGTGCTCTATCTTGCTCATCCTCAACTGTTCAATCTCTGCAATACTGGACCTGATTCACAGATAAGAGTGAGTTAGGGGCAGGCAGATCCGCACCGTCAACATCAACTAATTTCATTGAACCATCGTTTGCTATTGATTTTAAAAATTGTATTTATTGTTTTATTATTATGGTTTTTATGTTTCATATTTATTTTTAGGTGTACTAATAAATATCATTCTATTTTATATCTCTCCAAGGCGCTTCCATTTGTCTATAGATCCACACCTAACTTACTCTTCCAGCCCCCAACCCGCCCCCCATTTTTAGATACATTATGGCACTTACGAGTGCCATAGGGCTACCTTATCTAACTGCGCAATGTATGTACGGACATTGCCTCTCCCCACCTCCTCCCCGCCCTCCCCGGCTAATCTAAATCCCTCCCTCCTCCCACTTCTTCCATCATGCCGCCTCTCTCTACAAAAAGTACTCCATTCGGTCTTTAAAGACCTGCTACGTAGATAGCTTAAATGACCTACTACGCATGCGTAGTAGGTTATTTTGACAAAATATGCACTTACAAAGCAGAAGCTTCTTAAGTGTGAATCAGGCCCATCGTCCCTGCTTCTGCCTGTGCAAGTACCGACAGCTTCTGAGGTTGCAACCTGAATGTCCATTTTAGCATCTCATTGCTATGCTGTAGAGTGGCACCTATTGGCTATGAGATAACTGGCTGTCCACTGTTTCAGAAGGATTTTTGACCATACTGAGTATAGGATCATTGTCACGTTCAAAGGGATCGGTTACGGGTTCCCGGGATTGAGACAACTGAGATGGTGTGAAGTGGAAATGAGCCGGTTTAATAAGGGTTGAGTGCATACAGACAACAATGTAAAATAATGGCAGATAGTCCTTGAGATGAAGGTCACAGAGGAGCCAAGGGGTAGAATGGGTATGGGTAATGATAACAGTCTGTGGGTAGAGGCA
>WWET01000132.1:859044-871255 GCA_011038615.1 Limnodynastes dumerilii | reverse complement strand
GGAAGAGGCAATAAGATATATATAGTAAATAGATTGAAATTTTATTTTTGTTGTAGGTGGGGGGCCCAAGCTGATCTTTTGCACCTGGGCCCATGAACCTTTAGCTACGCCCCTGACTCTAACTGTCTATGCCCACAGCTTAACTCTAACCTACTCCTTCTTCATCCCTTACCCTCAAGGTCCCACAGCCTAACCCTAACCTTATACCGCCTGCAACTGCTGCAGCCTGTAGCCATTGAGAACTAGGAAATAGGTATCCATTTCCAATAGCAATCTTCTACTTCTAGATGGTTTCAAACCAATGATACAGTCGCCATATATATTTGAAGTAGGGCTGGCCGGACCAACAACTGCATCCCCGATCACAGCATTCTCTGGACTGTTATACACAGACATAACCCTAGTAAAGTAACTATAAATTATTATGTATTGGGGCTTCCACACTGCTGCGGATCAGCGGTTGTACGGACCGCTGTTCCACACAATAGAGTTAATGCAGGCTTATGGCAGCGTAAGCACAAGAGAGGGGAGTGATAGGGGGCGTGCAGTCCCCTCTCTCTCGAGGACGTACAGACCCCCGCACATACGGGAAACGTGCGGGGTTCTGAATCCGGTCCAATGTGCCCTCTGTCACACATAATGTTGATATTTCATGTAAAATTGTGATGTACTAGAGGGGCCATCAAGATTTCTGCGAGTTTACGTGTTGGGGCTGATACAGAATTAGGAGTAACTACAGAGAAAGCTTGGATGTTGCAATTTTTTATTTTGTTTGCAGGTGAAATGCTGCCACGTTACGCCTGTTGCATAAAGTTACATAAAATAAAGCTGCTTTATATTTAAACCGTACTTGAGCTTTACAAAATCCACCTCTCAGCTTGTTCTGTTTGCACATTTTACATGTGCTTCCCCCTGCAGATAAACATTGGTTTCACATGGTGAAAAATGACTGCTTTTCTTGCAGTTGCGTTCAGCTGTGTATCAGCCCTGCTGTAGTGTGCAATAATTGATCATATTGCTACACAATAATAGGCTCCTCTCATGTGTGGCAATGCTAACAATGTTCATATTTCTACGAACCCTCGTAATTTAATTTTACTTCTGTTATTAGGCACAACCACATACCAGTGCCATATTCACCCCAACAACCCCTGGGGGATCTCTGTGTGATTGAAGGTGTGGTGGAGTGGTTATGCTTCTGGTGTTAACCACATAAGCATGTGGGTTCTGCTTTGGCCACAGCTACTTGTAACTCACTGTGTGTTCTTGAGGGCTACCTTTTTAATTCCACATTCATTTGCTGTAATAACCATATTTGCTATATTCATTGGAAAACGTTTTAACCAAGACTATTATTTCCACTTGAGACTAGAGTGGCCAGTATAACAAGGATTTTTTTTTTAGCTGAATGAGCGCATATTTTCGTCCTACACTTTTAATCTAGTCTCAAAATTTGTTTTAAAGTGAATCCATGGCAATTTTTTTTATTTTTGCTGACCTAAGATTGCATTGATCACATTACCGTACAGTGCAGACATTAATGTACCAAATGTTTTACCTTAAATGTTTATACAGGGACATCTATATGCCAAATTTAAATGCTGTGATGTGAGTCCTGATTGTAACTGCAGGTAATCTGTTCCCACCTAGTGTCACATTAACTGCAAATCACTTTGTACCTTCTTGTCCCCCTCTACTACCCTTTTACCCCATCCCCACCTGGTGGCTCCCTCTCAACCTCTCACTGCGCTCTATCCCTCCTCCCTGATCTGCTAAGCTTGACACCTCGCATTTTGCCTTGCGTTCTGTATTTTCTCCACTTTATTGTATTTTTGTGATATTTTTATATTTATATTGTATTTTATTATGTACTATGCTGTCCATCCCTACCCTCTTTGCTGGTACTGTATTTTGTTGTGTTTTGTATGGGGCTCTGGACACCTTGTGGCACCTTCTAAATAAACAATAATTATAATAAATAATAAAATACATATAGAAATCTAGATAACAAGATGTGATTTAATGTTGCACATTTGCAGAGAAGTACATTTCAAAATGCTTTTAATGTTTTAAAATAACATTAAAACTGCTTGCTTGCTTGTTATTAAAATGGGTTTAACTAAAGTGGTTAAACTTTGATGTGGCATTTAACCTTTTTTGCACATCGTACCTTTTCTGCTCCGCGTACCCAGGTGCAACTCTAGTTTGTGGAGTCATTTCCCAAGCGAAACTAAATAACATTAAATTGTGAATTAGGTGGGACATACAGCCTTGGGTTTTTTTTGGGGCAATAATTCAATAATACCTTCTCCATTCTCAGCAATTAAAAAGTAAAGTTCGTGAGCAGTCATCCTATTCCAATCCCTCTGTGCTGAAAATGTAGATCTTGATGAAACATAGGTTGTCTACTATTAGGAGTGTGGTTGCCGGCACGATGATCTGTTTTTTGAAAGGCCATCGTACAACAGCTGAATGGAGACTGCATGGAGGCAATTGCTGGCAGTCTCCATTTGAGAAGTCAGCAGTGTTGTGACTTCTGCAGTTGTGAAGAGTCATCTGCCAAAAGTGTATTTACCCAACCCTACTTCACTAACCCTAACCCTCTGTTTCCCGCAACCTAACCATAACCTTCCCCATCTTCAGCCGTTTGGAGTCCCCGGTTAGAAGATCTTGTTTGCGAAATAGGGACATGCGAAAGTTCCTTTTTCAGATTTTCATATTTCGAATACTTACCATTTATACTTTTTATTCAGAATGGATGAGTATGCCGATCGGCATACTTCACCCATTTCATTCGGAAGTCTCTCCGCTGCCGCTATCGCTGGACCGAGAGAAAGGTGAGTAACCTCTCCAGGGAGCGGGGTAGGGAGGGTTAGGGTCAGGCTGCAGGGGAGGGAGGGTTAGGGTCAGGCAGCAGGGAAGGGACAATTAGGGTCAGGCTGTGGGAGATGGTGTGTTAGGGTCAGGCTGCAGGGAAAGGACAATTAGGATCAGGCTGCGGAAGATAGTGGGTTAGGGTCAGGCTGCAAGGAAGGGAGGGTTAGGGTCAGGCTGCCAGGAGAGGAGGGTTAGGGTAGTGAGAGGAGGGTTAGGATTAGAATTAGGGAAAGGAGTGGGGGATTTTTTTTCACTTACTTTTCGGAGCACCAAAAGCTCGATGCTCCGTGGATCGATTGCAACACCTCATCGAGGCCTATGCAGTTGAAATCCCAGCCAATTCGAAACTGGCTGGGAGAGAACAGCCCTTTTGAAATAGGGCCGTTCAAAGCGGGGACTCACACCCATCTTCAGCCCTAACCCTCGATGTTCCGCAGCCTAACCCTAACTCTCTATGCCCTAGCAGCCTAACCCTTACCTTCCCCTTAAGCCCTAACCCTATTCCTTTTCCTGCTGCAGTCTGTTGCTTTTGGGAATGGGGAAATTTCCAGAGGTTTTAAAGCATTGATACTGCTTCCATTCAGCTGGCGGCTGTGTCATGTTTGAAATAGAGCTGACCGGACTGGCAGATTCATCCCACTATTAATGGATAGCCAACAAATTCCCCCTTCTCTGAAGTCTAATACATATACCCTTGCAACATTTGCATGTTCACTGTTTGACCAACTCTGGCACCTTTTAATAACAAATGGCTCTTAATACTCGATTCAGTAATAAGAGCTTTTATGTTGTGTCTCCTATACCTTGGGCATCCCTCTGTTAGGAAGCAAAGGTCATCTCTTTTAGCATGGTATGGCAGCCGTAGTCACAAGCCTTCTGACAACACCAATAGCCTTGAACTGCAAACTTTGGGTTGCATTCATCTTTGCAGATCAGAGAAGGGATTTATGAACCAACATCTGAAGCCTTTTATCACCGATTCAGACCTTGTGGACAACATGTTACTAGTGTATTGAGCTTTGCTGGCTGAACCAAGACTCTGTATCCTGCTGTGGGCATCAGGTTGGGGTGGTGTTTGGAGCGAGTCTGGTGCTCTACGGAAGGTATATGGATGACTTGTTCATCATTTGAACCAGTCAACAGGTTCACTTTATTTTGTGGGGTTTTTTTTAACTAATAAGTATAGCCTCAAATTTACTGCCCAGAGTATTATGTTTGCTGTAGATTTCCTAGACTAGAATACTTTGATAGGGACGCTAACCAAGACTTTTACCAAACAGAGACATATATAATTTTCTACACTTTGACAGCAGTCATCACAAACCTTTGGTTAAACACAAACCAAAAAGACAGCTATGTAAAATATGGAGGAATTGCACTCTTGAAACTGATTTCCATATCCAGGCCTCAGAGATACTTAAACACTTTCCATCCTGAGGATATCATTGGGAGCTATTGAATGAAGCCTCTCTATTACCCCCCAAACAGAATCTAATTACTAGGGGCAGAGAGAGGGAATAGGATGTTCAGGACAGGTGTCTTTCATTTCTAAAAACAATAAGAAATTATATGTCGATTAACGTGTATCGAATAAAAAATGTTCAAATTCTACAAGATCCTATCTTGAAAAATGTTTTGGTGATAAATCGTAAATAATGTTTAAGAAGAGTGACAACCTCTAAATCTTTATTTGGTGGTCATTCTCACCTGTTCGATATGGTTGTTGAATCATACACCTGAATATAATCCTACAAAATCTCTGACTTTGTACAAGTGTACCTAGAAAAATATCTGCTGTTTTGAAGGCAATTATTGATTTGTTTTAGACTTCTCTATTGTACATGCACTGTGCATTTTGTTAATTGATAAAAATTAACTAAAAACACTTCTATTTTTTAAAGAATTCTTACTTTGCAGCGTTTTTTCAACACCTGATTAAAATTTTGTGTAAATATTCATTACTTTATTTTTACTGTATTGACTATTTTCAATTGCTGTATTCAGCTTCTCTAACTATGTTCATGGTCTGCATAACCAGGTAATTACTTGTATACAGCCTCAAATGATTAGATTATTCAATTATCTAAGGCTTTCTCCCCATCCTATTAAAATGGGACCCAGTCTTCATTGGACAGTAACGGCTTTGAGAAGGTCTTGTTTGAGAGAAACGCGCCAGTTTTGAATACTATTAATTATTTTAGCCACAATTGACTCCACAGAGGTTTGAGCACGGATTGAGCCCTTAAACTCTTTCATAACACGTTTTGGACAACGTACATAATACATTGTACTTCTAGAGCCAGCAGACGTCTACACCATCTGGTCCCAGTAGGACTGAATTGTTCTGTTCTTTAGATCAGCTGCTTACAGGCTTTGATTTGGGTGAGATATTGCTATTGGGATCATTTTTCCCCCACTCGGTTAAACACCCTATTCAAGGAATGAATGGACTTTTTATTAAGTAACCATTATTTTTCCGCTTTGATTGTGGGGACTGGAGCTGAATATCCAAACCACGGAGGATGGACATAGTGGGGCTGATTCGGAGTTGCACTTACACCTTTTTCTTAGGTGCAAGAGTACAGCTCGGCTAAACCATTTTTCAAATTAAAGGGTGTTAATTAATTTAAAATCTTTTGCATTCAGGGAAAATACTTTACACATAACTCAAATACTGTATAGTTTTATGTTTATTCTATAAAATAGAGTTGAGCTAAGAAACTTTACCTCTTAATTCTAATTCTGGTTTCACAATTTAAAATTGACTCCCCTTGCAATTCAACATGGTATTGCTCAGCTCTATACTGGCACCTAAAAATAGGTGTAAGTGCGACCCTGAATCAGCCCCAGTGACTCTTTCTCCTTTTAAATTGAGTTAATTTTGCCAGTTTACTCCCTGGTGTTAATATTAGGTTTCCTTATTAGTATCGAACTTCTATTACCAATATTTTTATTTCATTATCTTTTGAGTGGTCTATATGTTTGCTGCCCTATGACCTCCTACGTGTGTCCGTTAGAAATCTTTATGTATGCTGACTTCTCTAATTTGGTATTTTCACATGTTGTTTGTACCTAGTGTGTGTTATTATTATTATTATTATTATTATTATTATTATAAAACCACTCTCTTAGACTAAGATCAGGTGTTCTACCTTATTATTCGTTTTTCAACCATTGTAAGTTGAATAATTATTGACACATCCCACACCGTTCTCTTTGATTACTCCTGTATCTTCTCTGTGCCTTCCTATGTTTTATTATTAGATTGACTACCCCCATGGCACTTGACCCATGCTTCTTGATGATGATCTTCTCTGGTTAATACTGCCAAGAAACTATATGGACCACACGTTTTCTATTATCTGAATCCTTCCTGAAGGATGTGTTTGTAGAGATGACAAATCACTCATTTAAAATGGCAGAATAACCCTATAGTCTACATGCTACCTGCTTAAGTTGCTGTGGAGACACAATGTATGCACATAAACAGTGGCCCAGATCCAGAACAACGCTTGTGAGTGAATTTACGCGTGGTGGAGACGTAAAATCGCCTTTTGGTAAGTACTGCGCATGCGCACCATAGAAAATACACACAGTAACGTAGCGTAATTGTGAACGTATGGGCCATTCACGTATGTGTCACATAAATACTTACGTGTGGGCGTGACAATTTTACGTGAGTCCAACATACGTCTGAAATACGTTAAGTAGGCGGGGGTTTGTATTTAAAATGTACAGTATGGGCGTGCTTAGCTGCGTAAATACGTGTTGCTCATACGTACGTGTGCGGATCACTGCGGTTACGTTGGCAAAAGTTAAGGTAGGGTTTGGAAAGCGGATCTTGACAAAATACGTACATTCAAGGGGTGTTACTAGGGCAGTGTATAGAAGGTACGCACACGAAAATACGCTACGCGAATAAACGTACGGCAAACGTAGTTCTGGATCTACCCCAATGTTAGTAAATAGCATTTGTATATCATATGTGTCGATTCACCTGGCAATCCTACCTGCACTGCTACAGAAATGTACTGTGTTGAGTTAATCAGTATTCTCATTGTTTCACCTGTGTTTCCACAGAAAGAGTCAGATGCTGTGACCTTTTAAGAGTTCACTGGGGACAGTTTCTTAGACCCTCTTATAAATGAAAAGTGATATGTCAACATTAGATCAGCGAACGGCAACTGGCATATTGTAGAAGGGATTAGTGGAGGGCAGATTAGGGCAGTGATTGGCAGAGGGTGGGTGGGAATCCTGGGAAAGGGACTTTTCTGAGGAGATGGGGGGGAATGACTGATGCCGAGAGGGTGAATGAGCCTTTGATGAGAGGTGCAAGCTCTGGAGGCTGAAAGATCAGAGAGAAGGAAGGGGTGAGGCTGTCTGCATGTGCCAGGAATGTTGCTGCATATAACATTTAATACTATATAAGGAGACAGCGAGTGGGACCAGAGATGGGACGAGCACTGGCATTTGATGAAGGGGGAGAGTCAACACCCAGTCTAGAAGCCTGAACCCATAATGTGACGAGTTGTTTATATTTAACCTCTACAGTGCCATAAAGGTATCTGACTGAGCTTTAGCAGGACATACGGAGCGTTACAGTAGCTCAGCATTATGCAGAATACTGTACATTGCCAGGTGGAATGTGTACGAAGAGGAAGAAGATACGACATGTGCCAACAGATAGGTATTTTATTTGGGAACACACGTTACATTATCCTGATTTCCAGGACTCTCACTGCTGCTCCTCTGTGCTGACTGGAGGAACCTGGCATGGACTGGTCAGTAGCTAAGCCTGTCGCCCTCTTCTCTTAACATCTAAGCAGCTAAACGAGAGCAGTGTAAAAGCTTCTCGTCTCTCTCCAGCTGTGAAGTTCTCATTCCTCAAGGGTTCTTCATCAGAGGGATCTCTAGGGTTAATGGTCATTTTTAGTTATTTTAAAAAAAAAATGTGATAGGTATGAAAATAATCTGGGATGAGCCGATGAGAGCAGTGCAACCTGCAGCATCATTTTTTTGTTTTGTTGCTGTCAATCAGTTCTCCAGATATATATATAAAAAAAACCTATAACTGTAAAAGTAAAGACACAGTAGTAGAATAAGAAGAAACCCTGAGCCTGGTACACAGTAAAACACTTGCTACACATTACCTGTTCCTAGTCCTGTTACTACATACCGTGGTAATTGGCAAATATTGTTGTAATTAAATTTACTGGTGTGAAATATAGTTAGACAAGATCAAAGAAGCGGAACAGTTTTGCACAAATCAAATTTTATTATTGACATATTCCAGGTGCTGCATATTCCAAGTTCCTGCAAATCTGTCTTTTGAGTTTTGATTTTCCAGTCATCATTCGTTGTATCACGGGTCATGCTGTGCCAGACTTGTGACAAGATGTGTCTAGCTGTTTAAGTATTCTATGTTTATAGCTGGGCACACACCTTTGCATTCATACTTGAGGTGCGATGGCTCTCACAATTTTCACTGCAAGTCCCGATGAGCATGCCCATTCATGTGTACATTCCAATATACCAATTTACCATCAGATCTCTCCTATCTGCTGAAACCTCGTAACTTCGTACACACTGGACAGATATCTGCCTATATTGCACAGAAGACAAAGTTGTACAATCGTAATGTGTCTACACACTACCCACACTTGTCCGATATCGTACCATCAGTGATAGTGATTTGTAGGACGTTTGTAAATCCAAATGATCAGACCTCTTTGTGTACACACAATTAAAGCAATTTATACGCAAACAGCTGTTACTCCTCCCTTTATGATATAAATGATTTTCTCAATCTACAGAATAATAATCACAGCAGTGTTTACCTTTGCATACGAAGCAATCGGCAGGTCTAGCTAATCACCATGATCATCAGTTTTGTAACTTGTACCAGGGGGGTTAAGCACCTATAAGTCACAAGACTCACAAATGCTGCATGCAGTCTATGATTCTCTCTAGTGACATACCTGAGCCATATGCCTGTGAAAGCACACTGCTGCTGTATGTTGACAACCATCGTTTTAAAAAGCACTCTCAAATGCTACATGTGGCCTTCCCAGCGTATGCCCAGTACAAAATATCTTGATTGGAAACCAGCATTTTCAGCTATTACTACTTGAGGCCCTGTCTTGGTAAATCTGCATTCTTTATTGTGGGTAGACATGAAATGGCAAGGGTAATATGATTCTGCTCTGTGGTGTGATAGAGGTAATTCTTCATGGAACAAATATGACCAGGGAACCTTAATAGTGCCGGAGAGAGAAGTAAATTGTTGTTCTACTGATTGTATTAAAGCTCAATTAAAAAGTTGTGACCTGTTTTAAATTCCTTCGAACTTGCCCTTCTGTGTATTGTCCTATAGCCAGTGTTAAAAACATATCAATGCACTTAATCGTTCTACAGAAATTCATAGATATACAGCTTAATCGCCTAACTGATATCAGAGCATTTATAGCAATGGACCTGCAAGCCGTACTTACACAAGAGGGCCTCTCTTGATTTTAAATTGTTGCTCAGGCCTTAAAAGCTCAAAAAAAGCAAGACCTTGCCTTTTACACTCACAAGCTGTGTAAACCTCTTCTCAGTTAAATAAATACAAGGAAAAGAGTGAATGTTATTTTCATAGATTTTTGAAGAATTTAATGCCTGGGAGGAGTCCGGAACATTGGTCCCACTGTTGTACATGTACATACAAGAGAAGTGGGGTCATGTTTGGTATAACCGTTCATAGATATACTGGGTACAAAGTAAACAAACTTTTAATTAGAAACCAGACAAGCAAAAAGTTGGGTATAATGTAGTCCATTTGTTTCCAAATTTTCTCAATCAAGAAACAATTATTTTTTTGTAAAAAAAAATTTGCAATGATTTTTCTTTCAAAGAACAAATCATTTTAATAATTTTACAAGTTAATAGTTTTGTTCTCTTTTTAATAAGGAAACCCTTAGGTGTCAGCCAGCTAAGATAAAATGACTTCTGGATTTGTATACAACTTTCAAAGCTTTATTTAAAGTTACCAAAAATTAAGCACATCTCACCCCTCCTCAGTCTCTCCGCACCTCATCCCAGTGTTTCCCACTTAGCATTTGCTGTTTCTTGCTCTTCTTTCTTCTGGCTGGTTTCTTGTGGCGCTCTGACCTTCTAAATAATGACACGAGCGTGACCTCAGTTCATGGCAGCATAGCACAGCCTCTCTCCCTGCAACTTCTGGGTGTGAACAGAAACTGGAATCACTGATGTAGTGTTTTATGTCTATAAAATTTAGTATATGTTATATTGATTAATGTCCTATCTAAGTAGCGTCTAATAAACTTATATTATAATATGTTCCATTATTCAAGTCATATGTTTATATAAGAAGTGTAATGTTTTGTATGAGCTATAAAATAATCGTATTAATGTGGGAAAACAGCAACTGCTACAAAACTAAGGGCCCGATTCAATTAGCTTCGCACCGGCATATTTTGCGGTGCGAAGCTAATTCTGCATTTTTTTTTTTTTTTTTAAATTTGGGTGGCGTTTATGCGCACCCCATTTTTCATATCGTATATAACAGGAAAAAGCGCGTGCTTTTTCCCGTCATTGTGGCTAATTGAATCTGCCCCTAAGATTCTATTTGTTATAGAGGTTTAGATGTATGAAGTTAAGTTTTTTGGAAGTCTTAGCAGCTGAGAGTAAATTAAAAGGCATGGACAGGCAGAGTGCAGATTTGCAGGTTGACTGATGGTTTCTGCTAATATTGTTAGTGCTTCATAATAGGTTGAACCTCTGGTGTTCACCAGGGACCCTGGTGATGGATTTTTCTGCCTGAGGTGTCCAGGTTGTGGTTTCTATTGCCAGCTAGAGTGGCCGTTTCACAGGTGAGGACACAGGTGGTGCTGGGAGACAGCGGCTGAATGAAATACCAGGACCAATTGGGGATATGCTGGAAATGAATAATCTTCTGTTTCAATGCTTAAATGCTATAGAACACAGGTGATATCAGACATAACAGGTGAACGGAAATCTAGGCCCAAGTGGAATAACACTGAATTGCTGTAGCTGTAGGAACAAGTAACAATTCCGAAAGAATGCAAAGAGAGAGCCTGAGGAATGGACACAGGAACACTAGAGACTAGGAAGAAGGGCTTCACCCTATACTCAGGCCCAGAGTATAGGTTGGCTGTGATACATTCAATAGCAGCTGTCTGCTGCTAATTGGCTGAAGGTATTGGAGCTGGAATCATTTCAGTGTGGGCACTACAAAGATCAGCTGCATTGGGAGTAATCACAGTAACGATGATGAATCCCAGTATGTACCCAAAAAATTCCTTCTTAAATTATTGTACTAGTAATGAAAGTACTATCCCTAAATAAATGTATGCCATTGTGTACCTAGTAACCAAGAAGTGTTATGTCTTTAGCTGTGTATTATTGCCTGGTCTTCTTTTATTACTCTCAACTGTCAAGATGGCACTACGTAAAAATACATTTACAAAGTAATAAAGTTACAAAGAATAATCCTGCAGTTATCCCTATTCATCAGTAATATAGAATAGAAGGATCGATGTTACGGATTAAGGGCTCGATCCAATTACATTCGCGCACAGCGTTAGAGCAGGATAAAATTTTGCAGTGTGCTTTTTCCTGTCTATTACGGTAGCCAAAGAGTGCAGATTTTTATGCGCACCTCTATGGGTTGTGCATAAAAATCCCCCCCAAAAATTTGCACCATTAGGGCCTGATTCAATTAGCCTCGCACCCACGTTATTTGCGATGCGAGGCTGATTGTGGAAATTTTTTTTTTTACTTTTAATCGCACCTCATAGAGGCGCACATAAAAGAGCTACCGTAATAAATGGGAAAAAGCGCACCGCAAACTTTCTCATCTATCGCCGTGCGTGAATCTAATGGAATAGGACCCTTAGCTTTGCACCGCGAATAATGCGGTGCGTGAATTGAATCGGCCCTAATCGTTGTTTCTATCTGGAATTAAATAACTATAGTTATAAAACTCATTTGTATATGAAAGATAATTGAAAACACATTTGCGGATCATCAGTCATCCACAAGTGCCCAGGAACCCATCCTGTAAATCCAGATCTATTTATTCTCTGCACCTTCTTATGCTGCAGCGTCTTAATTTAGGTTTCAGAGAAAGCATTCTTTTTCTTTTATTTCACACTTCATCCGATACATTATTGTTCTTTTCCGTGCTCTCTTTCTGTATTTTTTCTTATAAATCTTTATCTCTTTTGTCTTCTACGTTCTGCTTAAGTCTAATGTTTTCGTTTTCTTTAGTTTCACCCTTTTTCTATTTAATATCTTTTTCTTCTTTTCACTC
>WWET01000132.1:832365-846229 GCA_011038615.1 Limnodynastes dumerilii | reverse complement strand
CCCTCTAGCAGCTGCTCAGCGGTCCCTGGATGGCAGGGCATGGTGCCTAATGCCCTGCCATCCATGGGCATGCTGATGCTTGTAGTTCTACAAGCATCAGCATGCCCTGTTGGGGCACAACATAGGGCAGCGTTAAAAATCCGCTCCTCTCATAGGTGCGGATTTTTATCGTTCAAAAACCGGCGTATTTTTACCGCTAGAAAAATAATTGAATTGCAAAAAAAATATCGGCCGTAATTTTTTCAAAAAAATAGCGTTAAAAATACGCCGGCGAATGATTTTTAGCTAATTGAATCGGGCCCATGGAGTTCTTTGGAGAACTACACCAATGTAAATGTGTACACACACACACACACTATATAAGATGTGTACATTCTCCTCAGGGTAAATGGCTGATCAGAGGTGCTGCACTGTCACCTAAATATACAAGACAGAAGAATGAAATCTGCTGTAGATTGTTTTCAGTCTGTCTGTCTGGCTGAGCATTTCTCTATTTCCAATGCACGGGCAAATTCTGAACTTTTCACTCCTTCCTTCCTGTGCTTTTTTTTTGCACATTCTTTCTTGTTCATTTACAGCTAAATATCTGATCTTCTTCCAAGATGGTTGCAATGGGGGTGGATACTATGAAGCCAATCCAAACAGGACATGTAACCATAGCTGTAAGAAGACTTAGCAACTGACCAATAGCATTGGAGAATATGAAGCATGACACAGATGTGAGGTAAAATGCACAACACAATATCAATGATTAACTGTTTCCTGATGCTGACTTTGTTAATAACCCAATTCTTGCTGTCTAAGTTGTGAAGACATTTTTCACTGTTACCATGGTTTTCGTTAAATGACCGTTTAGGATTATTTTAATAAATCCAACATGGACAACTGTATATTATGGGAGGAGAGCTGTGTATCCATGTTTCTGTGTTAGGAGAGAGGGGACATACATGTCTGTGTTTTTAGGGAAGGGTAAACGTCTGTCTTGTCCATGTATTATGAAGGTGTCTGTGTTCTGATTTCTGTATTTCATGAAGGTCTATATCCAAATGTTATCTTAAATGTTCTGGTATTACACTTGTATGACATTGGCTGTAGGCTATACAATACGCCGATCAGACAATTATTGTGTAGCATATGGTATGGGCCAATGTGTCACAATGGTATGTCCAAAAGCACAGAACCAATAACCTAATCATTTGGTTTTCCTGATCTTCCCAACCTCTACTTTGCGGTGGGGAGATAACCCGGATTGTTGGGGGGGTAGTGTGTTCCACTGGCTATTGCAGAGTCATATCGGGCACTAGGGACATTGCATGGGATGTGGAGACTTGTGCCACGGACTAGGGGCATCTCGTAGTGTGTGGAGACTTGTGTCAGACACTAGGGACATTGCATAGTGCATATAGACTTTTTTCCTCATGTCTGTGTAATAGGCTGGGCACACAGCTATGTAATCTTACATGAGATGAGATTGCTCTTAAAGTTTAACTGATTATTTATTGCATGTCCCTATGGCCATGCTGATTCACATGTACACATTATACCAATATACCAGAAGATCTGAGATCATCCTCTCTCCTAACCATAGACATACACACTGCATAGATATCTGCCAATGCTGCCAAGGAGATTGCCAGAAAAGGGGGACACACTACCTGCCTTAGATTCTAAGGACGTTCATAAAGCCAAATCATCAGGTGCAACCTTTTCCATCTCTACAAATCAAGATTGTGGGAGCTTATACACTCTTCCAGTATCATTCCAAATAGTCTGGAATTGTATAGGTGTGTACTCAGCTGTAGAGGGGCCTTAGTCCAGATGTCTGTGTGTTATTAGAAGAGCAGGTCTATGTGCTGAAACTACAGCACAGAGCAGGGCTGTCTTATGCTAAAGACGCAGCTTGTGTGAAGAATGATCTGCACAACAGTTTCATATTGTGTAGGAATGGAATGTGAGTGAGCGGCATAAGCCCTGTCAATATAGGTATTGGTAAGATGAGTGCAGACTGTATTGCTGGATTGTGTGCAGGGGTAGACAGGAAGGTGAGGTATGTGTCCTTGATGCTTTGCAGCAATAAATAGGTTGGAGAGGTATGTGTCCCTGATATCTGTGGCAGTAGTAGGCTGGGGTTTACAGGGGGGAGAATGTTCTCTGTTAATCACCGCTTGGCTTAATTGAAATATAAAATGAAGTGCGGGTCTCCTGTTTCCAGGGAGCTGTCAGAAGTGCAGGTGTGAGTCCAGGCAGCCCGAGGTGGGTTTAGGGGGGAGAGGGCGGCTCTTTTAACTGGCATTGGGTTACTGGCAGCGATGAGAAGAACGGGTGGAATCCTGCCTCAGCCACAAGGCTCAATTCTTTCTTTTGGAATGAAAGGCAGGAAAACAGACCGCCCCTGTGCACCTGTCTTCCCTCCATGCCGGCCAACACAGGAAAAGAGTTAGCGGACATTAACCCAGCACATGCCAGAACATTCCCGGACTCCACTGGGGACTTGTGTGTTTGTGCACTTGCTCTTTCCACTATATTCCTGACTTATTATGTATGTGAAAATAAATGAGAGACGGGAAAAAGCGGCACAGGTCACATTTAACCATTCAAGTTTTCTAGCTTAATGTTAAAATAGAAGGATATTATTAATTTGTGGGAATAAATAATAAACAGCTGGGGTGCCACAGGTAATGCATTGTGTGTGTCCATACTATGGCCCTGATTCACACCTAAGTTAGAAAGAGGCAGCCTAATGCCGCCTGGGGGAGTGTTTAGGTAGAGGTGGAGGGGGGGGGTTTAGATTAGCCGAGGGAGGCGATGTCCGCTCGTAGTTTCCTTCTTAAGAAGATAAGATAAGTTACCTCTATGACACTCATCAGTTCCATAAGTTACCTAAAACGGGGGGCAGAACGGGTGATGATGGTCCATCCATGCACATCGCTAGGTTTCTTTTACTGTGATATTTCTTATTGTGTAAATAGTTTTCTTATTTATTACATACCATATTTAGCAATTGCTGCTAGTTTTCGTCTTCATCATTGTAAAAATCACACATCTCACATATTCCTCCCAGTTCTGGCCATCATTCTGATCCAATATAGCTCATTTTTCAACCGAGGCCATTGGCATCATTACTGTTACCAGATTACATCATCGTTAGTAGTTACACCAGGGGTCGGTAGATGCAAACTGCAGCACCAAAAGCTGTGTTTCCAACACAGACATACTGTATTTAATCCAGTGTTGCAGCATCTCACCCAGTTCCTGGTGCTACAGCGACCACAACTAATTTGCTAATGATATCATCGTTGCCAAAATCATTACAAGTAATGTCTGCTCTATTCTTTTCTCTGTCCCCCCTGTCTACATCGCTCTGTCTCCTCCGCTGCCCCCATGCCCTGTCCCTGCACTCAGTTGAGTATTATGTTATATTTGTAACATCTGTAAATGAAATGTAATGCAGGTAGCTTGTAAAAAATTCTGAAATGTTATATATATATATACAGTTCAGTGAAGTGGCACTCAAAGACTCAAAGCAATTGTCAGCCGAGGACCAAGTCCAACGTTTCAGTTTATTGCCAAAACTTTCGTCAGGGACAGTATCCCTGACAATAAACTGAAACGTTGGACTTGGTCCTCGGCTGACAATTGCTTTGAGTCTTTGAGTGCCACTTCACTGAACTGTATATATATATATAACATTTCAGAATTTTTTACAAGCTACCTGCATTACATTTCATTTACAGATGTTACAAATATAACATAATACTCAACTGAGTGCAGGGACAGGGCATGGGGGCAGCGGAGGAGACAGAGCGATGTAGACAGGGGGGACAGAGAGAAGAAGAGAGCAGACATTACTTGTAATGATTTTGGCAACGATGATATCATTAGCAAATTAGTTGTTGTCGCTGTAGCAACAGGAACTGGGTGAGATGCTCCAACACTGGATTAAATACAGTATGTCTGTGTTGGAAACACAGCTTTTGGTGCTGCAGTTTGCATCTACCGACCCCTGGTGTAACTACTAACGATGATGTAATCTGGTAACAGTAATGATGCCAATGGCCTCGGTTGAAAAATGAGCTATATTGGTGTGTGTGTGTGTGTGTAATCAACAGTCGAAATTTTATCTATGTAACAACCGGCACGATTCTGTCCTCTAGAAGAGAACCAATCAGTTAACCCTGTCCGTCAGGTTAATTGTCATTAGCACCAGCATACTATCCCCATCTCACCTCACCCTATTGATCAGAGGAGTGTACAGCTGTGACTCGCACTCATTTTCTAATGTGTATTATTTTTCTGTGAGTACAGAGGGTGAAGATGTCAAAATGTGCCACACAGAGGCAAACGCTTAAATAAATTAGCGTGTAATGGAAACAGCCACATATTTCATTGCCATTGTTCTCGACCTATCAAACTAGGGTTCATTTTAAGCTTTCGTAATGCTCCTCCAAAGCTTGATTATGTAACATGAAATGCTATGCAGTGTTAAAGAGCAATTTACCAATAGAGGACCGGATTCTCAGTCCTGTAGTTTTCATTTTACGAGCGTTCTTTTACGGTTAGAGCCACTGCGCATGCATAGTAACTCTTTTACACAATCTACTTAACATATAGTTACATAGATTGCATACACGTCGACGTAACGAAATGTTACGTAGATAGTGTAAAAGAGTTACTACGCAGTGGCTCTAACCGTAAACGAACGCATGTAAAATTAAAAATACAAGACTGAGAATCCGGTCCAATAATCATTGGCCCAGATCCAGAACAACACTTGTGAGCGAATTTACGCGTGGCGGAGATGTAAAATCGCCTTTTGGTAAGTACTGCGCATGCGCACCATAGAAAATACGCTCCGTAACGTAGCGTAATTGTGAACGTATTGGCCATTCGCGTATGTGTCACGTAAATCCTTACGCGTGGGCGTGCCAATTTTACGTGAGTCCAAAATACGTCTGAAATACGTTAAGTAGGCGAGGGTTTGTATTTAAAGTGTACAGTATGGGCGTGCTTAGCTGCGTAAATTTCGTGTTGCCCATACGTACGTGTGCGGATCACTGCAGTTACGTTGTCAAAAGTTAAGGTAGGGTTTGGAAAGCTTATCTTGACAAAATACGTATGTTCTAGGGGTGTTACTAGGGGAGTGTATAGAATATACGTACACGAAAATACGCTACACGAATAAACGTACGGCAAACGTAGTTCTGGATCTACCCCATTATCATATTCATATACAGACTAAAAATAAAGATTGTTTAAAAATGGGTGTTTTCTTTTAGTAGATCATTGGTATATGGTACAGAAGTGGACCGGTAATTACCAAGTTCACCTCTTTCCACCATGTAAGCAACCATTGTGGTTGCCTCAACTAGTATTCATGGATTTAAAGCTGGAATACTGGAATATCCGGAAGACTCACGAAGTTCGGTCATTTCTCCCAGGTATCCCGAGAGAGCTGGCAAATCTCCCGCAGTGGCTTTAAGGCTGTGATTTCATGCTAATAACAGCCTCAAGTCCCGCCCTCCTGTCTATCAGGACTGTAAATCCTAGTGTTACTATTGATTGGGTGGGACGTGATGAAGTAATTTTCATCATCAAGCCCCACCCCATCCCCAGTAACTCTATGACTAGTTATTTTGCTGGATGGGGGTGTGTTTCAGGATGTAATTTGCATAAATCGCACCATATAGCTCCTCCCCCCACCATCATTTCTTTTTTCCCCTCTGAGATCTCCCGACGGGAAGAAATAGAAAGTCAGCAAACCTGGGTTAAAGCTGGCTGGTTTAATAAGAATCATTCATTACTGAGGCAGTTAAAATCTGTGTAAAATCTGCATTGTTCAGAAAAAGAAAAAAAACAATAAACAACCGTGTCTAGATGATAGAACTATCTGACGCTGGAGATTCCAATTATGGCAGAGTGACAAACCTTATTCTGTATTAAATTATAAGCACTGCAACTGATTAACAATCTGAGAAAGTTTATTGATTTTATTGCTTTTCTAAGACAAAATAAAAGCAGGGAAGATGA
Organism: Limnodynastes dumerilii; assembly: GCA_011038615.1. NCBI lineage: Eukaryota > Metazoa > Chordata > Amphibia > Anura > Limnodynastidae > Limnodynastes > Limnodynastes dumerilii. The sequence continues at coordinate 840,202 of WWET01000132.1, read as the reverse complement.
TTTTTGGACACAAGTAAATACTTTGGACGTGAAGGTTATTATGTCTGGCTGATGTACCATAAATAGGCAAAAATTGTATTTACTTCTTTGAACATTTGTTGTCTTTTTCTTTTAAGTAATTTTTTCCTTACTCCACCTTTGAGACTGTGGGAATTTTGCCAATTGGCACAGACATTTTTTAACCTAGGTTTAGGCAACCTTTGGCACTCCAGGTGTTGTGAAAACTACCAATCCCAGCATGCTCAAATAGCATATAGTTAATACGTTGCATTGTATGATGGGACTTCACAACACCTGGACTGTGTCAGGATGTCTATGCCTGCTGTAATCCATTGCAATCTTCTAGGTGTTGGCTTTATTTCCAGTTATAGTTTATATCCAGTAACCTAAGAGCTGTAATGTGATAAGCGCTACACCTGAGATGATTATTATATTAGCCTGTTGAAGCATTATCACAAAGGTAGTTTTTCATTCTGTTCACCCATCACTGCTATACAGATATCAGCATAATAAAGCACAATAAAGGTAAATACTTGTCCGTTGCTTGTTCTGCAGCATGGTGTTGCATGCTGTTGTGCACTATTTGTTCCACAATGAACACTACTTGCTTAATATCTACAGATAAAACTTGTTTGGACGTAATAGAAAATTCTTTTGTGTGTTTAGTCATTTTTTCCTATAAAACTCATTTATTTATTTTCTTAAATAAGAATTTTTTAGGAACACATTGCAAAAATTCTAATCTACAATACAGTACATTAATCGCAAACAAAGAAGTCACCATATATTAAAAAAGGCATGTGCATCCAGCCAGCTGCAAGGGCCTCCTGTCAATCCCAGCAGCAGCATCTGCCATGATTATTGGTCCCAGCAGGAAAGGTGAATGGTGCCAATATTGGGTCTTTACCAGTGGGAAATCATCCCGTTTTTTGGGCCACCTCCTGCTGGGACTCATAATCTGCATAATGAAAGCTTTATACTAATTCATTGTTAACCAGGCTTCTGTTGAACAGCTATTTGGTGACCACAAACGGATAAGAGAACCAGCGTCTTTGTGCCTTGTTTGAGGAGAGCCATGCACCCAACTAAGCCTCCTGACTATTCAAGTATCAATAGGGGATCCTCCATAACTTGTCTAAGGCAAATCCTGCTTTTCTTTATCTAAAAGTTTCAACCCAGTCCCTAAATAGCGCAAAGACCAGGGCTGAGGCGCTAACCCAGGTTTGTAGGATTGATTTCCTAGCTGCTATTGTCCACAATCTGTCCCACAGGTGACAACCCCTATCTACTCCACAGTATGAAGGAATGGGAGGTAGTTGGCATATGTGTAACTCATAGGCAAGCTGTAGTTAAGCTTTCCGGTCCTGATCCAGATCGCCATGCGTGTTTCGTATGCATGGAGGTCTGTAAGTCCGCACATGAGAGAGAAGTTATTCTGCAAGTCTACACATAACTCTCATGTCACTCTCCTCTCACATATGAAGTTCCGAATGCAGATCCGTGCGGACGTTCCTGCCGCCTCACCCTCATCAGCATGCCTGTCCCCACCCCCTTTGTTTGGATTAGGCTTGCAGATTTTAAGAATGTCACAAATGTGGGTTTCTCGAGTCCTCCCTTTACCAATGTCCCTCAGATTGCCCACCAATAAAATACTTTTGGAAACCAATTCAAATGTACGTTTCAACTCATCTTCTGAGCTATGCCCCCCTCTCCCCACTACAATGGGCGATTCTGGACAGCCCAGACCCAAATTCTAAATCCACCAGCAGAAAACTGTTATTAGCTTCAGCGATTGCCAAAAAATGCATTCTGCAACAGTGGATACAGGTATCCCATCAGAAACCAATTCATGTAATGCATATGTGCTCCACATGGATTGGCTGGAGGCTTCCTTGCATTAAAACATTGTACACAGAAGCTTTATTGAGACATTACCAGACACAAACAAGACACGTATACAATGCTTTCATAATACATACTGAGCTCCGCTTCCTGTGACCCGCCTATTACCCTGGGATCAGCTACATCTTAGATGATAAAATCGTGCATTGAGTCTGCCATAGTATATTACTTTGAGCTAGGTGATTGTTTGTTTGTTTGTTATGGTAGATTGGACCTTAGCAAGTTGACTGGTGGTATCAGGGTTAGTTAAATCACTTATTTTATACTGAAACCTTGTCCCGTCTCATGACTAAACTTTTTAATGTTCAGTACGTTTTGTAGAGTACCTTGCATGGTACTGTGTGTATTACCTTTCTGTATTCTGTGTGTTATACTCCAATAACATATTGTTAAAACAAAAGAAAGAAACGCCCCGTCGGCTGGATCTCCTAGCATATGGAACGGAACTCTGTATGGAGAGCCGTTGTGCAACATCTTCCAGGGGCATGTTCCGGGGTCTGTACCAGGCGCCTGACTTCCGCTAGCAGCTTGCGGAAGTCAGGTGTCAGACGGAGATCTAGATCAGGCCCTCTATAAGCATGCAGGAAATACTAACACTCAGTAGCTGTATAAATCCTTATAATTCCTTATAATCAGTGCTTTTTTTGTAAGAAATAAAGCTGCCGGAACTCACATCCACTCAAGCGCGACCACACGACCTATCACACACAAGCTGAGCAGTGACATCACAACCAGCGCGGATGAAGTACGCATGCATCAGACTCGACACACACACAAGCTTCCGCATGCACCGTTTTAATGATTTTTCTGCCAAAACTTAAAAATCTTTGAAAACTTGGAAAATCCCTTGAAAAGAGGTGCCGCTGCGTTCTATGATTAAACAAAAAAAAGCACTGCTCATAATACAGATAATTCCAGGTCATTTGTGACATTACAGTTACAAGACCCTATACATCTATAGGGATCTCTTCTAAGGTTTTTTTTTGCAGTCTGTCAATGTCTGAGTAAGATCCATTTATATTGTCTCTCTATTTTATGACTCCCCCCTCCTTAGCTTCCCCATTAGCTTTTACAACACCCAGGTGTGCGACTGATGATAACGCGATGAATTATCATCTCATCCCCTGTGTATCTGTCCTCACTCCTTTCCTTCCCATCCACATTTCCCTCCACTTGTTCCCTTCCAGGTGTTTATCTGTTATGCACATTTCTCTCTCCATTTCTCTCTCTCTCTTTCTGCATTTTAATGGCATGTGAAATAAATCAAAGAAACATATCTCTAGTTTGCACATTAAGGTGAACGCTGTGTATATATCATTAGAAATACTAATACATATGATACGCACATATAAAGAAAATATTATAGTTATTATGCTATCGTTTTTAGGCTTTCTGTAAATGTATCCTTATTTTATCAGTATGTGAAGGGATATTTCATGCAATATTTTGCATATATCATTCTCTGAAGTCCAGTGCTAGTATGAAAGGTTAGAAGGGGTTGGGGCAGGGCAGGGAGGCCATCGCTTAGGGTAATACGTCTGCCATTAGGAGCACAGACTGTGTATATGGGATAATTTATTTCAGCAAGGATTGCACGTCACCACATCTGGCCAAAATGTGGGACAGAATCTAAGTTCTCAGGCTCTCTATGGGGTGGGTGTATTCATTTCCCCATGAAGATGGGAATCTGCACCTTGTATCAGCAGGAGCATAAATGTATTGCTATCTCCCCATTTGTGGCTACCCATGCAACAAGATAGTTTTGATAGACCACAGCATATAGACATTTACGATGTGTGTTGGATAGGTAAGTGATGGGCAGTAAAATAATGTCTAGGCTTGCATGGTTTATCCAAATTCATGTTTCTGCTGGTGGTTTTCTTGAGGGGTATTCAATCCTGTTACCATTAACTAATATGATATATCTCCAAATGAAATATGTTGCTTTGACATTGTATATGCACCATCATAGCCCCAATCTGTGCGCTCTTCTTAGCGGGAACCAGTATACCAGTTTGGGAAAAAAAGGCAGTAAAGCACAGAAGCTTAGAAACACTCTGTTGGGTAGGGTATACACATGGGTGTGGTATATGGGATCTATAGTCACTTTATGAACTTTTATACACTCAACAACGATAGGTTAACGCGGAGTCTAGCAGGACCGTGTTCTTCGCCAGAGCCTCTAATGGTGAGGATGGACTGTCGCTGCCAGTTTACCCACAGGTCGCGGTCCCAGTGACAACACCCGATAGAAGAAAACAGAGAAATAGACGGGAGGAAAAAGGGAAGAGACAAGTCAGCAGGGGCTGACTTGTAACGAACAACAAGAAACAATTAACAATGACAAAGGACCGGAGGGGAGAGACTAGACTAATGCCACAAACAGGACTCACTGGGGCTGTCACGCACACAATCAAACAGCGGTTACCCCCGAAGGGGTAAACAAACACTAGCACACAGGAGAGGCAAGGTAGAATACAGACTGGGTAGAACAATAAGGTGGGAGATAAACTGGAACCGGTAAACAAAGGGTTAATGAAGCAAGGTACAAGGCAGGAACAAGATGGGACACTCAGTAATCAGGGAAAATGAACAAAGCACAAGGCAAGAGGAAAGCAACAAGACTGGCACAGTAACACAACAGGGAAACTATAACCAGCATGGAAGTGAGGGCTAGAAGCGCTTATATATGCGCTGGCAGCTGCTGATAGGGTCAGACCAGGGACACAGGCATTGGTGGACATAGTGCTGCAGTGAAGGAGATCAGCGCCTGCCTCTACAGGCAGCGCTGTCTCCACATGGCTAATTTGCATACCGTCATGCCTCCATGACGGCATGCAAATGCTTAGAGGTCCGGAGTCACGCTGGGAGGTGGAGACCAGCGTGACACGCATGCCGTTCTGACGGCATGCAAGGGGAGAGGGCTGCCTGGCGCTATCTGATTGCCGTTCTGACGGCACATAACAAAAGCACAGAAGCTTAGAAACACTCTGTTGGGTAGGGTATACACATGGGTGTGGTGTATGGGATCTATAGTCACTTTATGAACTTTTATGCACTCAACAACGATAGGTTAACATTGCATGAATCTCGACAGAAATGAACTGGACAGCTTGGCTTCCTGATAACATCCTGTGAATAAAACATATATTAAAGTGACTTGAAACACGTTTTATTTATTAGGCATACATTGCGCCCACATGGAAATATGAATGAAAACCTATTTATAATGGAGCAGAACCATTAGGTGAAAAAGCCAACAAATGCACACTATTGTGTGCCACCGCTAACATGTTCATGCACTTGGAGGTTCTTTGTTCTTACCCATGCACAGATTATTCTATGTTGTCTTTTAATATCTGTTTATTGTGTTTTATCTTTAACTTTGACTGGGGGTATACGGGGCAATGTCATAACGTCACTTCTCCCACTGATTTAATTGAACAGCTGTGAATCTTCATTCACTTCTGGAGTAAAGCAACTATTATTATTGAAAGGCACGGTTATATACTACCCCATCAGGCTGCATGTTAACGCCACCCGGCTGGCAAACTTTTCTAGGGAGAACACTGCCGGCTGACCTATAGAGAATTCTTTTGTTAGCTTCACCTATTAGATTTTATAATCTTGTTGGCATTGGTGGTTATAGGGCTGTGCTATCTTTGCCCTCTAAGGTACTGATGACGAGCACATGTAATTGACCACCTCACATGTTACTGGTCAGGCCCCCTAAATGGGTCCTTGATCTTTTTAAGTCCCAAGCCCATGACCTTAATCTGGCCCTAAGTATCTTCCACATATACCTAGAATTGTCAGAACTGGTGACTGACCTTACCCATAGGTCCGTCCTGATCATACTTATTTAGGTGAGATGGGTGGTGTCAGAGAAAGGCATTCGTTTTAAGTAAAGCAAAAGACATGTGTTTCCTGTTGATCAATCTAATAGACAGATGATCTTTGTAAAGTTAGTTCTAATGATCTCCATGTGGAGACTAAGGGCCAGGTTTGCAAAGCTGTGGATTTGAAAAGTTGGAGATGTTGCCCCTAGCAACCAATCAGATTCTAGCTGACATTTTCTAGTATGTAGTAGGAAAGTGAGAGCTAGAATCTGACTGGTTGCTATGGGCAACATCTCCACTTTCCCGAACACAGTAAATCTGGCCCATAGTTTTCACTGGAATATGGTAACTCATTCTGATGCTGAAAATAGATATTTGAGATTCTTTTATTTCATGTGATACACTTAATCTTTTCTAAATACATTGCAATAAATAAAACTGTAGTGAGACTTTTTTTGAGTTCATGCTGTATGACTGTAAATCTATATAGTGGCACAGCATTGTCATGCTGCATCACTCATGTATGCAGAGGGCTGGGACATTTTACCCTGGTTGAGAGGCGCCCCTAAGGCCTAGTAGGATTGTTTTAAACATAAATAAAACTGCAGCTGGCCCATGGACCAACACTTGGAGCGGTTGTCACCCAGCTTAGCCAGTTCCTAATGGCAGGCTTATTTACATTTAGGTGCCAAATGATCAGTAAACCATTGGCATCATTAACACTCGCTTTTATCATCTCATTTTTTTTGTACACAGGTTAAAGCCAATTGATTTGTCAAATATTATTTATTAACAGGGTTTCATATAGTGCTATCAGATTACGTAGCACTTTACAGAAAATATTTCACATTCACTTCAGTCCCTGCCCCATTGGAGCTACATACTAAGGTCCCTAACACGTATAAACACACACACAGTAGGGTTAATTTTATTCAGCAGCCAATTAACCTACCAGCATGTTTTTGGAGTGTGGGTGGAGACCGGAGTACCCGGAGGAAACCCACACAGACACGGGGAGAACATACAAACTCCACACAGATAAGGCCTAGTCTGAGAATCAAATTTATGACCTCAGCGCTGTGAGCTACCATGCTGCCCAATAAATATAATGCACATTACACAATTTATTTTCTCTGTGCTCAGTTGAGAACGGTGGTTCTCAGCCTTTTTACGGGGAGTACCAGTTACTCACTATGGGCCTGCTCCAGACCTACGCATGAGAGTGGAGCGTATTACCGCTGCAGCGTAAAAACGACACCCCCCTTACCTTCCTTTCAGCACGCCCGCCGAATCCTACCCTAACTTTTCCATGTGTTCGTATGTATTTTCGTAGCGACGCACTGTTCGTAGCGATCTAAGAACGCCCATACTGTACAATTTAAATGGCTCCCCCCGCCTACATTCCTTAACTCCAGCGTCCGTACTAACTTTGTACTATAAACACGCCGTCGTCGGAAAAAACGCAAACAACGCCCGAATCGCCGCTACGAATCTTTGGTACGACTGGAGGTTGTCACTATGCACATGCGCAGTGCGTTTTTTATGGCGATTTTACAGCGTTAGATCACCTGCGAGCGTAGGTCTGGATCAGGCCCCATGATATCAGGTCAAGTACCACTTTGCGAATCATGTAGACACACACATATATACATATGTTTTTTTCTTACATATTTTGCAGTGGTTTTATAGTACTGAACATTTTCTATTTCATCAGTTTAGCCATCTAAAATCTTTATGAAATATAACCTCTGCCTCCTGGTATCGCATCTGGTTAATGTACAAGTATGGCCGATACCTAGAGACAGACTTGCCCTGAGTACCTCCAGACAGTGGTCCGAGTACCACCAGTGATACCAGCACCTGGCTGGGAACACTAGGCTGTAAATATATATAAATGTAGACGTGCAATACAAACATGTCCATAAGATTTAAGGTATGTACATGCTACATATATTTTCAGCTGTTATAGCTGGAAAAAGGGGACCATTTGCATATTAAAGTATATGGGGCTGATCCAGAACAACGCCCGCCGTCGCTAGGACGCGTGGCGGAGACGTAAAATCGCCTTTTGGTAAGTACTGCGCATGCGCACCATA
>WWET01000132.1:810182-832159 GCA_011038615.1 Limnodynastes dumerilii | reverse complement strand
CCGGCTGAAGTTAGGGTAGCCTTCAGCCAGCGTAAGGAAGGGGCCATACGCCCACACAGGGGGAGTGTCAGGGTAAGTAAACGCCGATACACTGTGCTTTAGTAAGCACATCGCATCGGCGTAGTTCAGGATCAGGCCCTATGGGGCCTGATTCCACGATCGGGCGTTGCCGTAGCGACGCCGGGCAACATCTGCCGGCGCATGCGCAGATCGGCTGAAAAGCCGATCTTACACCCGCCGTCCTAGTGACGGCGGGCGTTGTTCTGGATCAGGCCCTATGTATTTGAATACAATGGGCCAGATCCAGACCTACGTTCGGTTTACGTTTCAATGCGCCGCGTATTTACGCTTTCATAATCACAATGCGCTCCCCTCGGTCGTACGTATTTTTGCTGTTTTTACGGGTGTCGTATGTTTGGCCCGCCCCTTCGTCCATAGTTACGCTGTTGATCGTAGTCTCATAAGTACGTTCAGAGTTTCCGGTTGTAACATCTGCCGCGTGCATGCGCAGAACATACATCGGCCGCGCACATGCACAGAACATGGAAAACAGCGTTTTTACGACCACAGCGAGCGTGAATACAACAGTGCCTGCTGGTATAATAGTCAGCCGTTCCAATACTTTTGCCTGTATAGTGTATGTGGCATCCAACAGTCTGTTCACTCAAAATAACTCAAATATACATTTCATTCACAAATAGAAGAATTATGGCATGAAGAGCACCATCGTGATTTCTGTTTGTGGCCTGTAGCAATTCAGTGAGTAATCATATTTTTCTTTTACCAATCATGGCTTTGAGAAAGAGCTCAGCCTAGCTCGAAACGCGTAAGTCAGGAGCCGATCAGCCTTTGTTTGACGTCATCATCTGGGACCAGACAGTGTGATCGTGCCGGACCCGGGTATTCCATCTTTAACGGCCACCACTGCACATCTGCCGTTCTACCATCGTCTCATGGTAGGACTGTCAGATTTAGTTTGTACCATGTGCTAGGATCTTTTTTGTAATTAAACTTTTTTGTCTCTCACTTTATGTCCCGCATATTTGTGAACACGAGAGGCTGGAAATCTTCATTGGACTTTAATCTTCTGTGGCTTTAGGACTATTACTCATTGAGCACTCTATGTTTTTTATGGTTGCAATGTATTTTAGATAGTATATCAGGTTGCTATTTTATATCCTGCCACTCTCCTCCCTCTGGAGATCATCCCAGCGCTGCCAGTCAGATATCACAACCCCTATTTGTTCCAGTTATTTTACATAGGAGAATTGAGACTTCTCCTGATATTTGACTGCAGCTGACAGGGATTGGTGCGCTAATTAATTATATTCACTTGTTCTACAAAGTACGTACATGCGGGGGGGAGTGCCTACGGTAGTGTTTAGAAGTTACGCAAGCGTAAATACGCTACGCTATGAAACGTATTAGGTGCGTAGGTCTGGATCTGGCCCCATGTCTTTAACTACATTTTTGCACATGTCGTTTATATTTATATTCTTTATGTTGAAAATGCTGTCATCTTGCATGTACTGTCATTCACACTTTCAAATGGAAAGCTGGGCCCTCGCTGTACAATAATCATACAGATCAAATGGCTGTTTTGTTGGAAAAACAATGGGCAAGTCCGATACTCAGACCGTTTAATGTGACCAAAAGACGCAATCGCTGATGTGCCAAACCTATAAGTATGGGCACAGGCCGCGAGGAGCAAACAGCCAGTCTCTTGCTATCCTACGCTGTGATACCATCGGATGTCACTTTGGACTTGAGGTCAGCCCGGTGGCTCAGTGCGTTGAGGTTGTAAGTTCAGTTTCTGGACAAGGTCTTATCTTTCTGGAGTTTGCATGTTCCTGTGTCTGCGTAGGTTTCCTGCAGGTGTATGTGTGGTAAGGAGTATACGCCAGGGGGTGAATGAGTGACATTTGTTCTGTGTTATAACTGGGGGGGTGATGGGTTCGGAGAAGTTTGAGGGTTGCTTCACAGGAAGGGTAGATGGAAAGGGCAGCCTAGATGGGCCAAGTGGTTCTTATCTACTGTCAAATTCTATGGTCTATGTGGTAGATCCAGAACTAAGTACACTGGCCGGAGACGTAAAAACACTATGTTACGCCACGTAACTCTGAACGTCCGTAGCAGCCTAGTAGCAACAGCGTAACTAGGAACAAAGGGGCATGGCAGCCATACTTCGGAGGCGGGGTGAGGCATTGAAATCATACAGTATGGGCGTGGCTTAGACACTTACATACGTGACGCCTCTATGTACGTCAGTAGTAACACTTTGAAAAGTTAAGGTGGGGTTTCGCAAGCATAAAACGTAAAAATAAGTACGCTCAAGGGGAGTGCCTATAAAATATGCTATGTGATGAAACATATAGTGAACGTAGATCTGGATCTGGCCTATGAACTATTACTTAGAAATTCCGTACGTAGCCTCCTTTGCGGAAATTCTGGTCCATAATACCACACTCCCCCTGCTCTCATATGTGTCACTAGTGGATCCGTCTCTGGGTGATCAGGGGGAGCGGCTATATTTCAAAACCTCTTTGCCTGCAGAAAAATGTACAATATTGCTCCTTCTAAAAAAAATACCCCACAATGAATATTACAAATCCTCCTTCCCCTTCACATTAATATTTCTCCCCTTTCTTAAATGTGCCCATGTTCTACCTCTTCTGCACCTCTGTTTCCTCCTTCATGCTTCTTCCACGTGTTGCTCTGCTACTGCATCACCCTCATAACCCCTTACCCCCTCCCCCTCTGTGTTCTGCTTTTGGTCTAAAAATATCAAATATGTTGACACATCCCATAGCCATCTGTGAGCCAATTACACCAAAATTATGTTTTCAAAGATCACTTCCAGAATCATTTCTGACACACAAGCAGCGCATTGCAAAACCCCAGGAACACATAAAAGCATTCTTTCCATGCACAAAATTTGCTTGACACTTGATATATAGGCACATAAAGAAAACATCCACTGAGTCAGGTAAATCTCTTTATTGAATGTGTTTCCGTGTCGGAAAGGTGTTTATAAGGCGGGAGCCTGCTCCTTCGCCACAAAGAAAGGGAACCCAGGGTGTGGTGTAGGTAGATAATCACTTCATTAATCAGTCAAAACGCTTCAGAGTGAGTTGAAATAAAATATTCAGGTTTCAGAGGGGATGGTACACTGTAAGGCACTGCGGATGTGGAGGCATTGAACTGGGAACCAAAGTCTTGCCATTTGTATTGTATTCGGAACTGTCGTGTTTTAAACCTATTCATTTTCTTTTGCATTGTTGTTGCTATTAAGAATACCATATTTCTCCAACAGATGCATTACATACCATACTACCATTATATATAAGTATTCTCTGCCAAGGGGGAAGAAGAGACATTGTCCACTGAAAATTGATGAAAAAGGTGGGGTAGTACCTAGCAGAGAATTAGATTCTCATTCTCGGCTTACTAAGGGCTATAAAAGCAAACCTCTTATTGGTTACTGCAGTTAACAATTTCCTCTTGATCACATCATCCCCATAGTGTTTAGGCGTACCCACAGATAAGGTGCAAATAATATTACATTAGCTCTAATTAATCTCATGTACGTTTTGTCAAAACACTGCGATCAGGTTCGTGTTGTGTACACAGTCTGTCTTCTTGTTGAAGGCCCAATCAGCTTAAATTTCTGACATCTATATCAAATGTTGGAGGTCAGTCCACCAGCAGAAATGTTAAGTCCAGTCCTACAATAGCCAGGTACAGATGTCCTGCACGACTGAGCAGACATTAGGTTATATCTGAAGAAAAAGCCAGTTGGAAAGTGTAGATTTGTTGCACATAAAAACCCAATATTTGAAATGCACAAAAAGTGTAAAAATACACTACGCATTTTTACATTAACATGCACGCAGATTTGTTAATTTTGCCTACAAATTCACACAAGACTTATCTAAAAATAGCAGAGAACACTAATATTCTGTTAAATATATTTTAAAGTATGTTTTTGGGGGTTTTTTTTTTTTACATTAAACCTATGAATTTGTACAGGAGATCGTTGATGAGTTTTCCCATGTGTGGATCACAAAACAGAGGGAAAACCATTCCCCCTGTCACCACTAGTATTGCTCACACACAAATCTCAGTTGAAGTGCAAGAGTATCATACCCTCCAACATTTCATGATGGGGATTGGAGTGTCTATCACTGACTCTCATTTTACACCTTATAATAGTGATCAGATGCTGCTGGAAGATGAGGATAGACAGGGGGTGGGTATTGCCGTGCCAACACCGAATGTGCCATTCTCTGTCCATATCAGTGCAGCCCTGTTTGCCAGTACAGACCATTAAAAAACGGTATTGTACTGGCCAAATAGGTACAATTGTAGGGTATGGCATATACATTATGTATGTAATACCAAGTTTTTATGACTATTGCTCTAAATAAATGGCAGAATTTGGTTGCTAAGGGCTACAGCACCTTTTTCTATGTACCACTTTTTCTAAACTCCCCCTTTGTCTTTAGCAGATCATTTGATTTGGGCATAATAAACACACATTAATAACCCAATGAACACACCTCAGCGTATATATATTATGCTGCAGATGTTTTTAAAAGCCACTTTTTTAAGGCAAAACTCTACCAGACATACCGGGTTATGCCTTTTAAATAAGCTGTAAAACATAACTGGACTTTGTTTATTGTTGCTGATCCACACCATAATATATATATCTTCAGTGGTTCTATAGCACACTACACTGACCAAACATATATTTACTGATGGTCATTTCAACCTCACATATATTACTAAGACACAAACATTGTATTAATCACCCTTTCACCGTTACTGTCAAGCAACAATGAGCAGGTTCTGTCTGACAAAAAAAAAAAATAACATAAGATAATATATCAGCTTATATGTTACACTATTTTGCATATCAGAACAATTTTCACACACTCAAAATGCTTGTGTCCATAAGTCAAGAGATTTTCAGTTCAATATGACAGCAGATATTGTGTATGGCAGAGTCCACACAGCACTCTGCAAGTCTTCATTGTCCGATAGTCCGTATACTGTAGGTAGAAAGCGGGATCGGCATGTGGTGTGTGGGAGAAATCTGTTTTAACCTGTGATCAGGTGTGCTATGTGGTTGCCATGAGTTCGTTTGAGACATTTTTATATTAATAATTAGCAACTGCGTTGTTGGATGTTTCTTTTTCTTTTCTGGATCAACGTTTGTAAATGTGAATTGTGCCTGTACAGAGAGGAGTGAAAATATCCACATTTTCAGATGTACTGCTGTAGCATTGTGTCTTTAAAACCCGTCTCTACTGTACTTTTCAGGAAAGAAGTGTGTGGATCATCTCAGACCAGTCCAAAACAATAATCAGTATCTACAGGAAAAATGTCAACTTCTTCCGAGCATGAATTACACGCATCATGATGACTGGTCTGAAGTGTGTCTTTGGGCATACAACATACTATACGTGTCCACATTCAGTCATTCCTGTAAATTGGTTTTGCATTTAAAAAAATAAAATGAAAACCATGCAATTTCAACAACAGAGTGTAACAGTAACCAGGTCACGCCGAGTGAAGGCTTCTATCCAAGTGACACCAGGTCACGTCTTGAGAACCATCTTGGTCATTCTGTAATGTCATTTGTCTTTAAGATGCTCCCAATCAACATAAATATAAGATCGGGGATCGCTCTAATGGGCTAGGGGTTAGTTGGCTGACAGGTTATGGGTGAAGGCGGCTCCCGGTGACAAAGGACCTCGTTCTGGATTGCTAATATTGCTACCCTAGCTTCAGTGAGTATAACTCTGCTAAAGACGATTCAGAAGTCTCCTTCCAAATGTGTGGATCTTATCAGGGATTGCAGTCTTACCACCACTGCTCTTGCGCAGGCCTCCAAGTCATGGAGATGCCAGGATGTGAATAGTCTGAAGCATTAGATGTTGCATATATACAAGTATGAAGCTTCTCATTCCTGGAGAGCCCTCACGGCTTTACGCATTTTCCTTTTTTCTCCTTGCGTTGCAATTTCCTCAGGCGCCTGGTCCAAGTGTCTCTCCACTGGATCACCATGCTGTTTTTGTCAGCTGTTAGTCCTGGCCTGTCTCCTTGACCCTCGCTGCTTCCCATTACCAGGTACCGGCGGCTCAGAAGGATCTTGGGGCATTTGCAGGACAGATCTTTTATGTGTATCCACAGTAGATTGTCTCCTCTTTTTACCCGATCGTCTCTACATTTGTACACAGAAAGTACATTCACCGTGAACTTTGCCCATGATCCAACCATCTCCATCTCCAAAACATTCACCTGGACCACTGCAATATAAAATGGAGTATATCTGATAGAGAAAGGGTACATTTCTGCATAATATGAAACCTTATATCCATTTTATTTAACCAAAAATGTACTTTTATGGCTCAAGGCAGACGGAGCTCACGACCACTGATATCAGATTGGATCCAGGCTTGTGAAGAGGGGGAAAATGCCTGTATTTTGCAGGAGCAGCTTAATTTTTGCACGGGTCCGTGTCCTCAGGATCCACACTTCTGTACGGGCAATATGCGTACACTTGGTAGGAAGGGGTTGTTATTTAAATATTACAGTAAGGGCGTACTAAGCGCCTTACGTCCTATCAAGACTCCAATGCCATCCCCGTTTTCAGTGAGGAATCATAATGTAGAATCCTGGTATCATAAGCCTACCCACGCATGAGAGGCTGGATACTGCTCTGTACACAGCAGGGTCATAAGTATGGATTAAGTCCCTTAGGTTGGATCCGGACTTAAGTAAGTGCTTGAAATGAGTTCCTCCTGGGCTAAACCATGTTGCAGGGGAGTCATATTTCATCTGTTGCAAACAGCATTAGAGTTGAGAGGTGATGTTTCCTATCCCAAGTCTAAATAACAGTGTGATAGTAATGCTGGTCAGTATCGGTGTGCAGTAAGGAATTCAGAGATATATCCCTGCATGCAAAGAATACAATTACCTTGACTCCCCCTGCAATCAACATGGTTTAGCCCAGGGGTAACTCATTTCAAGCACTTACTTAAGTCTGAATCCAGCCCCTTATGTGTAATTGTTACAAAACAGCTGCAATAGATTGTATATAGTTACAATAATGTATCATAATATGAAAAATAGGTATAGATATAACTATATGAAATATAGATATAAATATAGCTATATGAAAATTATATACTATAATTCAGTAATGTAATAGAGCAGAAAGCTTGTTTGTTGGGTGCTGACATAGTATAAATAATCCCAATAGTCCCTTTTGATCAGCGGGATTTTTACCATCCTATGTTGTAGTATGGAAAATCTATTTACAGTAAAGTAGAAATGAGACATCAGGTCTATCGTTCAGTCACCATGAATACCTTCAGTTTTATTTAAAGATTGCTTTCGTTCACACAGATGACCTTGGCCTACTATCCATTAGAGAACTTAACATCCCAAACACATAAAGTCTCTTGTTCAGGCTGAAGAGTGGTACCAAGGACTGAGGTTATGGTATAAGACCACTACCCCCCACTTCCAAAAAGCTCCATTTATCAGCAGGGGGTCTTTGTCTTACTGACAGAGACAGCTTGGGGAGGCCTGGTTCAGTCTCTCCCGTCTCACAGACCAATAACGCCCTTTCTATTCTCCGCACGCCAAGAACCCCTGCCATACATCAATGTGTTGCTTCCCCTCTGTGCTCAGGATGAATGGTCACCATGTCACACTGATTACAGGCCATCAGTCTACGTCCAATGGCTGCACAGCCAGGTGATTATTAGCATCTCATTAGCATATCGTTCCATCCCATGGATATTTTTTTTATTTTGGTGGGGGGGGGGGCAATATCCTTTTTAACATTTCTGGCACTCAGAGAAAGGGAAAGGAGTGAATAGAGGGAGAGGGAGCATGTGAAATAGAAAGAGGTGGAATGAAACCATCCCATGAATTAAAAGGCGAGAGAGTATTCTCTATTCTCACCCTAATAATGATACAGGCCTTTTTATCAGCCAGTGGCATCTCCCCTCTCTGTGCCTCTCTTAACTCAAGTGTTGCCGGACAGGTCTACAATGTCAATGCTCGGACAGTCAGGAGGCCAGCAATGGAAACATTCACTTAGGCTTGGACCATTGCTTATGACGTGGGATGGTGCAAAGCGAATCTAGTGTCCGTAATTATGTAAGCATGGCTTTTTCTGGGCATAGCACCCTTTATACTTGGCTTGTCTGTCGCTGAACTTTATCTGACCCCCCCGACCAACGCATTCACTAATTCCTTGGAAGACCTTGGACATGATTCAGAGCTTGTAAATAAGAGAGGAAAGTTACTCCTGGGCTAAACCATGGTGATTGCAGGGGAGTCATTTTTTATCTGTTGCAAACAATATTAGTGATGAGAGGTGATGTTTCCCAGCCCAAGTCTAAATAACAGTGTGATAGTAAAGCTGGTCAGTATCTGTGTGCAGTAAGCAATTCACAGATATTTCCCTGCATGCAAAGAACACAATTAACTTGACTCCCCCTGCAATCAACATGATTTAGCCCAGGAGTAACTTTCCTGTCTTAATTTCAAGCTCCTTCTTAAATCTGAATCAGGTCCAGTGTCAGGATTATTGTAATGCCAAAAAGCACGTCAGCAGGGCCGTCTTTACAGAATTGTAGACCTTGGGCAAAGCAATGCACAGGGGCCCCTTATAGTTAAAAGGTGATGTTTCCCAGCTCAAGTCTAATTAGCAGTTTAAAAGTGAAGCTGATCAGGTATCTGTGTGCAATAAGTAAAAGCAAAGCATTCTCCCTGCATGCATAGAATAAAATTAACTTGACTCCCCCTGAAATCAACATGGTTTTGCCCAGGTGTAACTTTAAGTTCTTATTTTCAGCCTCTGAATCAGGCCCTTAATTTCAAGCTCCTTCTAAAGTCTGAATCAAGCCCTATAATATTAATATGGGCTTTGAGCATCCACACTCATGCAAGGAACCTTTGAACCATATGCTCACCTTGTCCCTGCTTATCATACCAAACCCTGTACCCACACATTAAATGAACCCTTTACTTTGCAATTAATCAGTGACCAATCATCCTTGCTGAGCCCTGGAAAGACATAAACACCTTGCTGATGCTAGGCTACTGAAAACGATCAGCCATTGCATAAGTGAAGAAAGGCTACTTAAAAAAAAAAAAAATTAAATAAACTTTAATGATTGACTTGGTTATTTTCTTACAAAAATCTTCTGTGTTATGTCCTTCTTTTTTTAAAGTATATCCATCCCACACAGTGAACCACACACCCACTATGATGTTTCACTCACCAAAATCTTTCCTGCAGTATTTCTTCAGGTTGATTTTATAGTTTCCTTTTGGAGGCTTGCAGTACTGCTCGCAATCTAAAAAAGACAATATAAAACACACTTCAAGCTAGTTCTACAGCCACTCTTATCTAAAATGGTTAAAACAGACTGAAGTGTAGATCTTAGTCATTCAAGTACAGTAAAATTAGTTTCTATCATTAGGAAAGTACAAAGGTAATGACTGTTAGGTGTAGTAAATTGTGTAAGGAAAAGTGGAGATGTTGCTTATAGCAACAAGTGAGAATCTAGCTCTTACTTTCATATTACAGTGTCCAGTACAGTTTAGTAAATCTAGCCCTAAGTATGTGTGTAATATTCCATATTTCATAGAAGTGATAAATATGGCTGCCATCTGATTGTGATGAGGGATGCTGTTCAGTGACAGATGGAGTGATGAAGGTGACTTATGCCTTCAAGGTCGAAATTATAGCAAGCTAAGGAGTGAGAAAAATATATATATATAATATATATTTTTTTCTTTTTATGTGCAAAAACTGGTTTTGCTTCTGGTATTGTGCCCATTTCATAGATGGGGTTAATAAAATGTCCAGTTGTAATTTCAGTACGTGGAGATTTGCTGAAAGGAGGGAGATGGAAGGCCTCCCCATAACAAGCTTTGGGTCTAAGCCAGGGTGCAAAGGCCATCTGTTGTAGGGTGGAGGGTGCAAAGTGTGCCAGGGATCTGTGCCAGGGTGACATTAGAAATCCTGTCACATGCCAGGCGAGTGCTGGGCACTGGCAGGTACAGCCCCCAGGCCTAGATTCTTTGTAAGAAGCTACAACTAGAGAGATCACCTTGTATAAGACTGATTCTAGTGTTATATATAGTGAGGTACCCAGTCTGTGGAACTGCAATTTTAACTCTTTCTTATCCCATCATTGTCTAATATTTGGATAGGGTTTCATCCATATTATTTCATGTATTTGGTCACCATGCAGCATAGTGGTATAAAGTATCTGAACACATTGTTTGTTTACACCTGAACATGATCGGTAACTTGTCAGTGGAGAGAGTCAGTAGCTTGTGATTTGTGGGGGACCAGGTTGCAGATAAAGACTTCAATATAACCCCACTTCATTAAATAGCACTAGACTAATATTGACAGACCCTCCAACATGACCCATTCCATTAGGTACAATTTAATCCGCTCCTGAGCTTCCAATTGTCATTCATTAAATGAATCAACTGATATTTAAAAAAAATATTTGCCTCTTCATCAAAGGTGGTTACCATAGTAACTGACAGTTGGAAACTGAGGAGGCAGAGTATTTTGTACCTAATGGAATGGGTTGTTGGAGGCTACGTAATGAAAGGGTGTCATGAAGTGTTATGTTATAGTTAAATGGATGCTCTTCGTGTGATTGTCTTGTGTGCAGAATGTTCCTCTCTAGAGGCCAGATTTACTAAGCTGTAGGAAAGGAAAAGTGGAGATGTTGCCCATAGCAACCAATCAGATTCTAGCTGACATTTTTTAGTAAGTAATAGTGAGAGCTAGAATCTGATTGGTTGCTATTGGCAACAACCCACTTTTCCTTTCCAGCAGCTTAGTCAGTGTAGCCCCATGAGCTTGTTCTGTTGTGCTCTCAATGTTCATGAATAGTTAAGCCTCCTGGAGGTCCAACAAGAGCAGTTTAGCTGGATTCAGTGCTGGTCCCATCCAGAACAGGCCACCAGAGCCTATAAATATTAAAGCTGTTATTCAGATAAAGAGTAAATCTGCTTATAACGCTCAAGCCCAGTCATATACCTAACCTTCTTACCTTGTAATCCAGTTATCAAATACGGCTCATGTGTACCAGTGCAGCCCTCTGAGTGTACAGTCATTTCATGTGTATGAACGAGTCCTGTTTTCTTTATGTTACCCTATCCATATCATTGGTACAGCATGAATGGTTACTGGGGCTAGGTATTTACTTGGCCCACAAATGGAAGTATGGGAGAATTTTTATAATCTAAGCAGTCCAATCACTTGGGTGTTAAAGAAGAATAAAGGAAAATAGCATGAAGTGCATTATTTAGCTCTAGGCATACATAGAGGGTGCTCTTTAAACTTCTCCTGCATCTTCTCATATTGAGCAAGGAAAACGGCAAAAGGTTGTCAACCTCTCTAGTGTCCAAGGGGTTAATGGTATCATTATTTCCGCTGGGAGATTCGGTTTCACAAAATGAGGGGGGAAATTTGCAAAAAATGTCAGAGCAAACAGAGCCGAACAGGCCTCCACCCTGACTGCAGGACCTAGAGAGGGGAAGCCGTTCCTTCACCCGGGGGGGAGCAAGCTATGATTTATTATACTGCTGCTGCTATTATTTTTATTTATATTACTATGAATCACATTTTTTGATACGGTGCCTGTATACTTTGCAGCAAAGTGATAAAACTCGGTTGGCAAGGTTCATAATCCCAATTTACCATACTATTACTACCCCAGATCTATGTTATTACTGTATCCTTCAGTCCATTGTATGATGTAATTAGTAAAATGTGGGCATTCCTTAAAAAGAATCCAGTTTTATTGTGACTAGATGCAGTGTATATAGTACAGAATTGGATATATAGGTGACCTAGCCGTCTGGAGTATAGCATGCATGCCAGGTGCACAGATGTTTCCCAAACAACTGCTTTACATGTATCTCTAATATTTTGCTTTCAAATAATAATGCCCACATTTTCATATCGACCAGAAAAAAAGCAATGAGAAAGTGCTAGCGAGCCTGGTAATGGTGGGGTTAATATATCCTAACCACAAGAATTTTGTGTGTAAGAGTTCTGACCAGCGACCACCTCCCCTCTCCAATCCTCAGATGGAGCATCAGAGAGTGACGGGTACTCGGTACTCCAGTATCCAACCACACGTGGGTAGTCACTACTCCACAGACCCGCGAATGCTTTCTTAACCCCTTGGCATCAGACATGCACTTGGACACATTCTGGCCACACAAGACTGCGTTCAAAATAATAATAAATAATATCACTATGGGCAATAATGGAGAAACTTTTCAAGCACAATGGAGAGTTGTGCGTATTATTGTTGGTTAAAGTATGTGTATGCGGTTAGCGCGTGTTAATGTGATTCCACAATGTATGTGTATATATGCTTGCAGCAGGGTTGTTCAGGTGCAAGCTGATATACTTAGATGCACAATTGCGTATTTTTCATCTGAATTTCGCACATAATTTGCCTTCAACCTGTATCAGATCGATCAACGCCACACTTTAAATGTGAGGGGTGCATGTCCAGTCTGCGTGTACGCAATGTTACTATTGTTTTCAGGGCGTGGTCAGTGCTAATATCTATTTGCATTTGCAAAAATCTGCTGAGCGTGTACAATTATACATCAGACTCTCAAAAGCTGTTGCCCATAACAACACATCATTTATGGCCATCGTTTTTCAAACACCCTTGGGAACATTATAGCTGGAATCTGGTTGCTATGGGCTTCATTATATTGTCTGAAAACTCTATATTAATAAACATTTTTTTATCTTCTTTCATTATTTTCTAATAATTTGTGTTTAGTGAATTTAGGCCATTATGTCTCCGCTATCCTTTTATTACTTTTTACTGTCTCTTCCTCCTGAGAGTTCTACTTCCTGCTACGTCTAATCCATCCCCATATTAAGCTACATAAGTGTCCTTATATTAGTAAGGACAATAGAAAATACAGAACGTTTCATTGTTCCGCTGGGATGACTATTGTTTTCTTTCTCCGGTACCTCAGTCATTCACCCTCTTTGAACTAAGTGTCCTTGGGCCGGATCCAGAACTACGTCCGTCTTCCATAGACGGACGTAGTTCAATAAACAGTAGCTACTGCGCATGCGCAGTAGCTACTGTTTATTGAACTACGTCCGTCTATGGAAGACGGACGTAGTTCTGGATCCGGCCCCTTGTCTTTAGTCTTCACTTCTAGATTTTATACATTTTGGGAGAATGGCCAGGACCAGTTAACCCATCGCTTCGCATGCTGTTACCCCCTGCAGCCTGGCATATTCTCTGGCCGTTAGCCTGGAAAACTTGTCTCTGAACAGCTTGTCTCGGAAAGCAGGGAAAAATTCCCAGTGTTTTGATGCACGCTTTAAATGTCTGGCATTCACCATCTTCCCCTTGACATGATGAACTGGCAACGGCACTAATTTCATTTACTTTTTGGGTTGTTATCTAGACCGGAGCACCACCCTTTCTTCCTGCAGATGGTATGACTTACCAGCTGGCTCCTCTGTGCTGGTGAGGGCTGGAGTAGGAACCACTGCTGGGATTTCTGGAGGGGTGGGAAAAAAAATGGAAAGATGATTTACAATTGCATAGAGCCTGTATAAATAATAAGCTGGGGGAAAGGAACGATCTAGCAGACAATGGTTACTATAAAGGTTAGTAGAGTCGTTTTTCACAGTAAAAGGGATAATAAACATTTAGTGTGTTTCATGCAGGCGTTTTGGTGGAATAGAGTACTTACTGATGCAGGGAGCAATGGGTGAACGGCTCTGCTGATACCCCTTGGCACATCGGTTGCATGTTAAACCAGTCACACCATCTTTGCAAGGGCATTGTCCTGTGGTCTGGTTGCAGGTTTTACCTGCTGCTCCCACTGGGTGGCAGTCACATGCTGAAAGAGAACCGCCAATTAGACCCCTGAACCCCTAATGCAGCAAAAAGTCTTACAGTCCCCACATTCCGTTCAATCTCTTTATCTATATATTTCTTTCAAGATCCTCTAGGGGACCCATATATTTCTCTTACGTGTAACATAGAACAGCCACCTAGTCCCCAAACCACAGCAACAGGTTATCCATCTGGCCTTTGCAATAATAGTCTAATCAGTGATATACTGTCACTGGTTCCTGACGCATCAAAGGCAGCAGTCTCATCAATATGGGGTTGTTTAACAAAATGGTGGCCTCCACCGATTGCAGGAGATGATAGATTTTAATCAGAGATGCTGTGAATCACCTGTAAACTTTTTGTCACCTAAAATATCACAAAACAAAGTAAAGTGCAAGTTTCTTTCCATATATTATAGCTCAGACCTAACTTTTATCTCCCTAACTTAGTACACCTAAATAAAGTAATTAGTCTGCATATACTGTTCCAATTACTTTCCATTGTGTCCGATGCAGTGGCACTGGGTGACTAAATTATATGTGTGTATGATACGAGGCAGAACCCTCACCTTCTCTATCTGCATTTCATGCAGTTACTGTAAATCCTCTACTTTCTAGACATGTAAAGTATCTGTGTCCGGCCACCAGAAAATAGGGTTTGGTGCAATGCGTTCTCTCAGCTTTAAGTTCATAGCCGGTAACATGGAGAGTGTGAGAGCCCTCTCTGGACAACTGTGCTAAAAATCCTTAAATAAATGTTTGTTTTTTGTTTAGTTTTTTTCTTTTAGACTCTTATCAGGTAAATTAAAGCTGGGTATGCAAGCTTTGTTTTTATTTAAGGAAATACGGCTAGGCCACAGAAGTCAGAATCTGACCACACACTTGTCCAGTCCTCTTCAGATCTAATTCTCAAACAGACTTTTTACATAGTGATACAGCAGACCAAGTTTGCACTCAACCATGATACACACTTGCAGACCTGTATCTGTTGAAAGGTTGCCTCAGTGCTCTTCCAGTCATCGCCAAACCGCTCTCAAAAGCACTACTAGTCTACTGCCTGACTTTGGAATCAGGAGAAGTATTAGATAAGACAGCTGTTGGACTGTCGACTTTTTAAGCAGGTTAAAAAAATAATGTGTCCCGACGAGGCAACCAGGATTGGACATAGCAAGCGGTCGTGAGAGCATATACACTAATCCAATGTTGAACTAGCTGGATGATTGGCTGTCAGACTGGACGATAATCAGATAAGTGTGTTCCTAGCTTGAGTCTACAGTGGGTGTGGATGACCCTCTACCATTGTTCCATATAGCAGACAGGAACAATGGCTGGAAAAGCATAGACACATTGAAATATATATGTGTGAATAATAATACTATGATACAAGGAGGATAGCTATTATTGAATGGCCTTTTTAACTAATTAATTCTAGTTAAACAAGACACAAACTTCACTTCATGCTTTTCATAACCAAGAGCTCCACAGCGATTTAGAAACTATCATAAACTGTAACTGATGTTGTCCGTCTTTTAAAAGGAATGAAATGAAACTACACTGAGGAACAGGGGTCAGTGAAGATGTCTCTCATGCTGGCAATCACCAGCACTAAGAGTTATGAATTTGCAGTTGCTGCCAAAGCACTAAGTTGTCTCACTGCTGTGATCTAATATCGTGTAGGAAGTTTCAAACTCGCGTGTGTTCCCTGAATCAGATCTCTACTAAATAAACCATAAAACACTGGACATAAATCACCACAGGAGTCCTCCAAATCACGCTCACATGATTTGCTACACAATCTCGGCAGATTTCCAGGGCTTTGAGTTATTGGAGATGGAGACGAGAGAAAAGACATAATACTACGATGGTTGTGTACATATAATATCATGGGACCGGATGCAGACCTCCGAAACCTGTGCGGCCAGAGATCTCACCGTGCTGCATCCTTGCTACCACACAAGTGGAGGGAGGCCGGGACCCTACATTCACTTATAGGAAATGTGGATTTTATGTAAGGGCCGAAGCCAACTTTTACTGTACGATTACACTCTCTCCCCCCGCCCACAGAGGGAATGAGCTTATACTTCTATCTCTGGCCCGCTGTGCCATTAAAATGCTTACTTGGATCGATCTAGATCCAGAATTCCGCCCTTGTCCTTGTGCATACGCCACAGTACCACAAGGGGGCGTTTTACGATCATTCTGGATCCAACACATTGGGGTAGATCCAGAACTACGTCTGCCGTACGTTTCCTCGTGTAGCGTATTTTCGTGTGCGTTCCTTCTATACACTTCCCTAGGCACACCCCTTGAATGTACGTATTTTGTCAAGATACGCTTTTCAAACCCTACCGCAACATGTATTTACGCAGCTAAGCACGCCCATACTGTACACTTCAAATACAAACCCCCGCCTACTTAACGTATTTCAGACGTATTTTGGACTCAAAATTGGCACGCCCACACATAAGGATTTACGTCACACATATGTGAATGGCCCATACGTTCACAATTACGCTACGTTACTGAGCGTATTTTCTATGGTGCGCATGCGCAGTACTTACCAAAAGGCGATTTTACGTCTCCGCCACGCGTAAATTCGCCCACAAGCGTTGTTCTGGATCCGGCCCATTGTCTGTTAGCGTGCCTTAGATAACATATCTACACAGTGAAATGTTTGTATCTGGTTTGCCAGGGAAAATAATACTTGGGGCTGATAAGCGTGATATGGATCCAACAGAATATTCATGCACCTCTGCTATAAAGAGATATACCCAGGGGATATAAACAGTGGCGTGGCTACCTTGGGCTCAGGAGCTGTGGCTGCTATGTGGCCCAAAGGAGAGAGTGATCTGTGGCAGCCCCACACTGTGCTCCCACGAAGGACAAGCCAGGAATGACATCTCTGAGCTGTTAGCAGCTAGGACAACACTCAGCACTCGGTCTATGGGAACTTGGCCAGCAGAGACAACATCAAGCTGTCAGCTGATGGCAATGTAGTTCTAAACAGCACTCACACTCATAGACTGAGTGCTGAGTCCTGTCAAAGCTGCCAGTCTCTGACAGCTGTCGTTACATGTGCCAGATACAAGGGGGGGCCACAACGTGAAATCTCACCTTCCCCATCCACTCATGCACCACCTTATTGCTATGGGGCACCATTTAGTCTCATTACTCCCCTGGATATAAATCCTTCAGTTTTAGAAAGGACTAATTAATAGTAGAGTTTGGAGACTTTGAACACTACAGGGATATCCCATAGAAGTAAGTATCAGAAGTGAAAGTGTCCAGTTTCTATTCTGCAAGGCTGTAATTTTGTAATGCGTTAATTAGGCTGCGGTTGCCACTTCTTATCTCAGTGGGCGTCTTCCCACTTATTATGTGAGCTTTATCTTAGTATAATTGGATAATAACAATAACACTGCTCTTTCCGTCTGTGAAGAGATTTAATCTCTGACACCATGCAGTGGAAGCAACTACAGAGAAATATCAGTTTTCAGGCCAGACATCTGAGGCAGGGTCTTTCCCCAGAATGCTCAGCTCAAAGGTTGAAGTCACAGTTAAACACCCTAACTTTGTATTAATAGAAGATAAAAAAGTCCCCTCCTCAACAAGCATGTTTACTATATGTCTCTCATCAGCAAAGCAATTATTATTATTTTTAAATATGAAATACAATTGAACCAGGGGAAAGCAGCTGTTCCCCCTGCACTGTTAGCAAGCTGTCAGGCGCTGACAACTTAACACTGCGCAGCTCTCATACATGGAGGGCCAAGCTCTGTTTTAAGCCTCTGATAGCCTCTATCAGACAGCATTGCCGCCCATCTCCACCCTCAGTCCTGGCAGACTCTGGGCCAGCCTCCTTGCTATGGCACCCAAGCCTGTCACCTTTCCACCCTGAATTTTATTCTGCTCACTAGAAAAGTTTCATAACACAGTGGACTGGATCCAGGTTTCGACAATTCCCTTCTTTCCTATTGGTTGTATTGTAAATAGATTGATATTGTTATCTTTGACTCCTGTTCAGTATTTCTATTACCGGTGTTATTGTCATAGCCACAAGGTGTTAACTCCCACTCATATGCCAGGAAACACCAGAAAAAAAGCTTTGTCCATTACCTCTGCTCTGTCCCCACTGTCTGGATTGTATATAAGGGCTTAAATCCGCTTTTATGCCAGTGAGCATGATCCAGACCTGAAAAGCCGATCTGCGCATGCGCTGGGCAGATGTTGTTCCGTAGGAACAGCGTAGGGACGCTGGAGGGGGCGTCCCTACGTTAAGGTTAGTGCCGGTGGGCGGGGGGAGGTAGTATAATGAGGGAAGGAGGGCTTAGCGGTAGTATGCTCGTGTGGCGAGCGTATTACCCATTGCTTACGCCGGCTGAAGTTAGGGTAGCCTTCAGCCGGCATAAGCAATGGAAAATACGCCCGCACAGGGGGAGTGTCGGGGAGAGTGGACGCTAATACGCTGTGCTTTAGTAAGCACAGCGCATCGGCGTAGGTCTGGATCAGGCCCATTATTACAGTTCTATAAGTGAGATGGTGAAATGAGATGTCACACACAGCCATCTCACCTATGTCTGTGCAACGGACACTACAGCTAACCTCTTTGCCGTCAGGCATCATGCAGCAATTCCTAAGGCACTAATCAAAACTAGCCATGCACTACAATGATTGTCGGTCACAGTGGAAACACCGTTTTGTGTCGATATTGTGGAAAATCATCCCATTAATCAGGTATTGTTGTCTACCTGTCACATACTAATTATTGCACTCCTTTACAGGCTGGGTTTACTTAAAGATATCCAGTAAACTTTCTCAAGACATTCTTTTAGGTTATTGGCTTCTAATGACATCAGTCTGTGTATGTGTGGGGTGGAGAATATAAATGATATGCTCTGTTTGGGTTAGGATTGGTGTAAACGACTAAATATCCTCTATAAAGAGCTGTGAGATATGTATTAAAAACTGTAAGTGATTTTTCTTGTTAATAAAAAACAATTTAGGGAGTGCTAGATAACGAATAGGATTAGAATTTGTGGAATTGCAAGCATGTTCTATAGATACTTTAGATTCTCTTGAATACATAGTAATATGTACACTTAATATATATTTTGCAGATATACTGTATATAGTATTATTTATACTGCATGAGGATTCACCCATTGCTAAGTAAAAGCTATAAGTACATGTTACCCAGTCAATAAAATCTTTTAGTGTTTGTATAAAGATAAAACGGAATATCACAAAAGACCGTTTTCTCATGCCCCCAAAAAACCGTATCACATTTCAGATAAGTGGTTCTATATCTGTGAACTTAAAAGGTTACTTTAAGAAAATTTTTATGAACTACAAATTCTGTCTGTATCAGTTTCCAAAGCCTAGTGGCACCGACTGGGTTCAATGTCAGTAAATGAAGATTATATTATGAACACATTCAATTTAACAAACACAAAAGTATTATAAACGATCTTGTCTAAAATCCTGTCCATGGTACTGATAGCAATAAACCTGACCAGCAAAGGCAAGCTTATCTATGCTTAAATATCTTATAGAAGCCTGTTCAACCAAGGATTGGTTTCTCCTTCTATCATTTCCTCTTCGCTCAATAATGATACTGAAAAGCCTGGTCTTAACAACCATGGTTCCCAAGCTGGCTCATGAAAATACCCTTAAAATCCTCTCCTCCATAAACGTCAAAGGCTTGAATATTATTGAGAAGCGATCACAAGTTTCCTATTCTTGTCATCTCGATAAAGTAGGAGACACGTTTGCACTGGGTACAAATATTCACCTCGCCTTAATATCTTCTCCACATGCCTTCTGCAAAAGTCCCACCAGGAAAAATAAAGGAGTAGCTAATCTATTTGCTAATCATCTCCCTGTTTAAGATTTCACCCAACACTCCTTTGAGGATGACAGAGGCCTTATGTGATTTGTCCGTTTTTACGCACCTCACCAAAACCAAGCTATCTTTCCATCAGATTCCGTATCCAACATGTGGAGCATCATATGGAGGGCTCCATTTATGTGCACTGGAGTTAGTGGCAAAATGACCCCGTCGGGTAAAAGCCCCAGCCCTTTACCCTTTCCTAGTATAAGACTTACAGCAAAAAGCTTTTACCTCTTTCATTTAGAGGCCTGATTGAGATCTTCATCTCAATCCCATTCCCCTCCCAATCGCTTGAAGCCCATATCACCATAGTTCCTAAAGAGGACCCATGCCCTTTTTTAAAGCTACTGTCCTATTTTTCTCCTTTACAAGAAACTTTATGCCAAAATGATTGCCAATTGGCAAATAAGAATCGGTACATGTTTTATTTTCACCCTCTCATCCTCCTCCCCATCCTTACGACAGAATGTGAAACATTTGGCCTGCTGTTGAACTTTAAAACAAATGATTCTAAATCTTCTGCCCTCAATATATCTACTCCTGGTGATATATTGGCTATCCTACAGCATTGCTTTCCCCTTTCTTGTTCCAATGTGCAAATTAAATACCTCCCTCAACCCTTTTCTGGCCAATTTTCCTCTTATTCTAACAAAACTAAAAACAGACTTTCAAAAATTGAAATAGGGAGTTTTTTTTGCTCTTGTGCAGCTCAGTGAGAACACTTGAGTCACAGCGCTGAGGTCATGAATTTGATTCCGGGACTAGGCCTTATCTGTGTGGAGTTTGTATGTTCTCCCCATGTCTGCGTGGGTTTCCTCCGGGTGCTCTAGTTTCCTCCCACACTCCAAAAACATGCTGGTAAGTTAATTGGCTGCTGAATAAATCCAATGGGGTATTGACTGATGTGAATGTGAAATATTCTCTGTAAAGTGCGACGTAATCTGATGGTGCTATATAAAAACCTAATAATAAATAATTGTGAAGAATTAACATCATAAAAATTAACTTGTTGCCTAAAATCCTATATCTCATCCAATTACTGCTAATACATAATCCCTCCCTAGTGTTTCAGGGACCTACAGGCACTGACGCGAGCAGACCCCTAGGTTTGGACGAGACATCCTATATCACCCTCGCTCCCGAGGATAGCAATTGAGGCCTCTGTTTTCTTTGGCTTTCTGTGCTCTTCCCCCTGGCTCATCATGGTCCTGTCCTCCACACATCCTTTAGTTAGCCTCTTGTTTCGGTACTGGACCAAGGATCTGCGACTTCAACTAGTTTCCTTTCTATGCTCTAAGTTGGGTGGCACGACGACAATGTGCCTCCGTCTGTATGAGAAAAGCAAGGTCACTTCTTTTTAGGTCCTTCAGAGACCACTTGACCTTTATTCTTCTGGGTTATGGTTTTATCTGCAAGCTATGTATTTTATCCAGCATAGGGGGACTGAGAAGTGGCAAGCAGACCACTAACCATTTCCAGACCATATTTGCACACTCAAATGGCTTTGACACGTCTTCTCACGAATATACAAGGTGTTGCTTATATTACTATGATACCCTATAGGTCCATGACTTACAGAGAAATGATACAGCCTCTATCTGGGCAAACACCTTCCATTACACCCAAGCAAGCTCTGTTAGCCTATCGGCTCTTGAGACACTGAACAAAGTGTTCTTACAACTCTTGTGGGTGCACCTGGGTCTCTCTGGCTCCTGCTGGTGCCGTGGCTTCAGCTCCTGCACATTTGGTGGAATTGTTCTAGTCTGACTCCGTTCTGGCTTGAGGTTAAGGACTTGGCGGCTTAAATCCTTGAACACCCATCCCACTTTGCCCTTTGCTCTGGTTGCTAAATCTCTCGGACATGCCAGTATTTCAATACAAAAAGGTCCCTCCAGAAACATTTAAAAAATACCGCTGGTTTTCCTGACCTCTCCCATACCTGAAGGAGTGGCTATATGTCTATGGTCTAATAACCATATCAAGTCTGGATAGAGTCTGTGAATTTACAGTGACATGTTATCATTGACTGGTGTTCAAAGAGACACAGCTGTACAGGTTGGCCATGTGCAGTGAAGGAACTTGAATCCTCTGCTCCTTGAACCCGATGGTACTGGCTGCCGCTGCCTGCGCTCTCTTTCC
>WWET01000132.1:795367-807393 GCA_011038615.1 Limnodynastes dumerilii | reverse complement strand
TACATAGCTCGGCAGCAGCGCCATAGAGAGCCCTGCCTCCCCCCTCCCCTCTTCTGCTAGGATTATCGGTCGCAGCAGAGGAGGTGTATGGTGCCGATAACAGGACATTTCCCTTGCGGGAGATCGTCCCGTTTATCGGGCCACCCCCTGCTGGGACCAATAATCGCCCTAGTGTATGGCGGCCTTAAGGACCAGATTCAGACTTTATAAAGCAAGGGGACTTGCTTGTGCCAGATGTTACGAAGCGAGTCTCCATTCACATAGAGATCCATATGGAAGACGTGCCTAAATTTGGGTACACACCTATGCAATCATACATGAGATGCAATGTCTCTTACAATTTTGCTGACCATTGGAAGACCTGATGATCATACCAATACTAATACTCAGGTACACACTATACTAATTTACCAGCAGATCTGAGATCATCATCTCTCCTAGCAATCTGCTGAAACAATCGTGTCTCTGTACTTACTGTGCTTATCTGCCTATGCTGCATAGAACACAGCCAGAAATGGACAGACGGTCTTACCTGCATACACACTACCCACCATTGTCCCACATTGTATAATTGGTGATTGTGATTTGTAGGATGTTCATCATCAGATGGGACCCTTGTTATTATTAAAAATCATGATTGTGGGAGTGTATACATTTTTGCTATACTGTTCCATATAGTCTGAATTGTATGATTGACATGATAATTGCATAGGTGCGTGCCCAGATTAACAGTGCAGGTTTTTAAGCTCTCCCTGTTGGATTGTATTTGTATCTTCTGAGTTTATTCTCTTGGTTTTGGCATATTGATTTGAAGGTTTGAGGTAAATGACACGTTTAGTGGGGTGGTGTGGCATCTTCTGGCTGCTGATGAGTAATTATATAATACAATGGGTGCTGTAGATTCACTTAATGGCTACTTAACCCTCCAGGTGAGAAATGTTCACTTATGCAGATGTGGGAATTGGAACGGCAGCATTGGCACCTCTGAATATTACTGATGCCGTGTCTATCCATTACACTTCATAGCTCTATGGTAACAGAAAAGAGGAGTGTTGTTCACCGACAGTGATCCTCAGCTGATTGCAGACTGCCGGCAATTGCCGTAAGTCTGCATTGTAGAGAGCGGCGGTGATGCAACTTCTGGAGTTACGAAGGATCATCTGCTGAAAGGTAAGTCATTTTACCTAACCCTCCATTTCCTGCAGCCTCACCATAACCTTCCCCTTCTTTAAAGCCCTGAAGCCTAACCTTAAGCCTGCATGCCCCGCAGCCTCACCCTAACTTTTCCCTTAAGCTATAGCCCTAACCTTAGCCCACTGCTGCTTAACCCTAACCATTTTTAGGGCTATTCGAACAAACAATGATACAGCCGCCATTCAGACTTTGTAGATATTGTAGACTTTAATCCTATGATGCAATCAATAGTAAATCCCTGTTATGTTATCTCAAAGCTAAATGTACTTATACAGGATGATTTCGAGCCTTATTTTTTATAGCTTTTAAAATGCTATAACTTCTGTTATCATTTTGATAAAATACCATCATTCAGTTTAAATAGTTACATCTTGCATTTTAATAACAGATTTAAAAGCACAAAATGACTAGAATTTTTTACTCCCTGCTCACCAAATATAGAAACATTTTTGAGAATTGTGTTGCTTCCTGAATCACTCAGTTGAGTTCAATCAATAAACAACCCCAATGAAATCTAGGTACTTACACAGACATTACACAATGTTATCTGTTCGCACCTCTTGTGGATTCAATATTTCATCTGAACGTGAGTTTGTAAGGTTTCTGCTGTTGTCAGCACGATTCCTCCCTCGTGAGAGACCAGCGTAATTGTATAACTAATATAAACCATTATTTCTGCCTCTATATTCATTAGAATGAAACAAATAGCCACAGTCTTTGACTGTCAAATTTTAGTATAGGTTATAAGTGTGTGTTGGGCATTTAACACACATATAAACTTATAACACCCGACTAAATTTAATATACAGGTCTGAACAGACATCATCACCCCAAAACCAGGTCTGATCATGGATATACATTCCTGACTTGTGGCTTGTAAGGACATCGGAATTCAATAGAATACCTCTGTGTGTTATTGTCTTCAGTCTGGTGGTGGCTAGTGTACAGCAGGGTCTCCAACTCAGTGGCGAGTGTATGTACCCAATGCACACCCAATATACCTGACAATAATTACTTAGGACCTGAATCTGAGATTGAAATAAAAGAGGAAAGTTACTCCTGAGATAAACCATGTTGATTGCAGGGGAGTCATATTTCATCTGTTGCAAACAGTATTAGAGTTGAGAGATGGCGT
Organism: Limnodynastes dumerilii; assembly: GCA_011038615.1. NCBI lineage: Eukaryota > Metazoa > Chordata > Amphibia > Anura > Limnodynastidae > Limnodynastes > Limnodynastes dumerilii. The sequence continues at coordinate 805,064 of WWET01000132.1, read as the reverse complement.
TTACCAGTCCAAGTTTAGATAACAGTGTAATAGTAATGCTGGTCAGCATCTGTGTGCAATAAGCTAAAGCAAAGATATATCCCTGCATGCAAAGAATACAATTTACTTGACTCCCCCTGAAATCAACATGGTTTCGCCGAGGAGTAACTTTCCTCTCTTATTTTCAATCTGTGAATCAGGTCTTTAGAGGTATATTTACAAAGGGCGATTTTGCAGAAATCGCCTAAGCTCACGTGAGTTTGCAGTGAGAATGAAATCTCCGTATTCACAAAAGGTAAACTCACGTGAGTTTAGGCCTCTGGAAAATCGCCATTCCTAAAATCGTGACTGATTTTTTAAATGTAAGACTTAAAACTCATAACCAGGCATTTTTTTTTTAAACTCATGCGAGTTGCTGCAATTTTTTCAAGGACACATCGCCGAGCTTCTCAACAGAAAAGCACTGCGATGTACCCCTTGCAAACTCACAGCATCTCGTGTGAGTTGGAAAAAAAAAATCGCCTAAAAATCGCAACTTAGTGAATTCACGCTGCAAATCGCTAAAAAATCGCATTGAATCGAAAAATTGAATTGAATTTCACAGTAAAAATCGCCCTTTGTAAATATACCCCTTAGAGCAGTGGTTCCCAAACTTTCTCAGTTCGAGGCACCCTTAGGGTCTCCATATTTTTTTTCAAGGCACCCCTAAGACAAAAATAAGATAGAATACAATAGGAAATAGAAACATTCCGAGGCACCCCGGTGAGAGCGTCGCGGCACCCCAGGGAGCCGCGGCGCACAGTTTGGGAACCAATGCCTTAGAGTGTATACTGACCAGTTGTAAGCCCCCTAGTGGTGGCCATGTCCACTGGCGCTTGTTTTTCTAACTCTGCTGCTATCACAAATGCAGAAAAGACAGAGGCTTTAGTTCTGGCATTTTATCATTTACCCCATATTCATATTTAAAATATTTCTTTATGGGAAGAATCATGTAATAACATTTCCCCTTTTTCTTTGAAATCCTACAATGCATGTTCATTATAAGAATAACTCATGAGGGGGTTTTTTGTATTAGGGTTAATTACAAGACACTTTCATACAGTAAACAAAGCCAATCATTTCTACATGTTGATTATTACAGAAACGTATATTAGTTTTTTCCCTATCACAAAGCTGCCTTACCTTTGCATGCTCTGCGGTCAGAGATGGCTCGGCTGATGTCCCGGTAGAAGCCCTCTTTGCAGTAGTGGCAGTGCCTGCCTGCTGTGTTGTGCCTGCAGTTCAGACACACACCACCACTCTTCCTTCCAGACAGCTTGTACAGCTCCATGTTGAAGCGACAACGCCGGGCGTGCAGGTTACAAGTGCAGGCTAAGGAAACACAAATGAGAGACAATTAGGGACAATTAGAGATAGAGGGTCGACATAGATAACTTTTTTGTATCTTTCACTAAATACATAACTTTCCTAAGTATAATTTGAGATGAACAAATATGGGTGTAGGCACTAAAAATGAAACTTTTATGTGAAAAGATGAGGCGTGTCATCCGTAACTCTCAACATTTAGAATTATGAGCAAGCACAATATAGAACAAGCTCAATCCCACTAGAGCTCCGCTGTGAGCAGGTCACCTCCGCAGTGCCTGTGAAATTCTGATAGTCATAACTAGACATAGAATTAGATGCATTTGAATGTTTGCATATGCAAATGCATAAAACGCTATTTTTATGGCGTTGTTGCATATTTTAGTACTTTTTCATTGACAGTGCTTATTTCAGTAGTCAAATGTGTTAGGCGTGTTGTATTACGTGGGAACGGTGGCGGGCCGCAGCCAGTGACGTGCGCCTCACACGTTTGCATGCATATTTTGGCATTTTGATAGTGCATATAATCCGATGTCTAGTCATAACCGAACGTCTGTATACAGGACCCTGCCTTAAGCTTTACTCACCACCACACGGAAAATGCAGCCGGTGCTTAGTGGTGAATTGGTCCAAGTATAAAAGGGAAATGGATTGTGTGTGGTCTTTAAGAACGTAGATCAAACATAAAATGGCTCTCTGACAAGGAGAGAGACAAAATGGGAAATATGTAAACAAAGCTTATTTTTTTTTATATGCACGGGTTTGGGTCGGTGGTTAGAATGCCACTTTTGCGACTGGCTCTGAAATTGATTGCTTCTGCCCCGCCGAGGACAGGGAATAAAATAATCTGCAGCAAGAATATGCAGCAGTGATTGGTGAGTATTTTCCCAACCCCAACCTTTATCCTAATCCTCACCCTCTCCCGCTGCAGCCTGACCTTTAGACTCCCTTCCCCGCAGCCTGACCCTAAGACTCCCCTCGCCGCAGCTTGACCCTAAGACTCCCTTCCCTGTAGCCTGACCCTAAGACTCCCCTTGCCACAGTCTGACCCTAAGACTCCCTTTCCCGCAGCCTGACCCTGAGAATCCCCTCCACGCAGCCTGACCCTAAGACTCCCCTCCCCGTAGCCTGACCCTAAGACCCCACATTTGGTGCAGTGAGTCTGCGGTGGCTGTTCCATCGGGCATGTTTCAGAAACGCAATGGGTAAGCTGGAGAAAAATTAATGCAGCATATGTATGTCGCTTTGCATTATTTAAATTTAAGACACTCTTATGTATCACAGTATGTATGGCCGTGTTCCACATTCACTCCCATATTTCCTATTTCAATCAATAAACTCTTCAGAGATTGTTGGACCCTCTCCATAGTAAACACGTTGTCACAGCCTAATCTCAACAAGTCAGCTTCCAATTATTTTATATTGTTGGTCAGTATGACCAAAGGGATATTTTTAATAAATGACTACATACACTATCAAGTTTTCTAATGATTCCACCAACCAACTATTCTATTATATCCTTTTTCAAACAAGCACTGAATCATAACGGGTCAGGCTACATGCTGTGCCTGTGGTTTCCTGATATTATACTACACAGCTCAGTGGTAACAGAGACTCACCCAGAGGTTAACCCTCTTGGATCTCCATCTATAATCAAGCACATAATATGATTTTTAGGGAAGGGAATACCTGTGTACATGTGATGCACTATTCTGCACTGACTAAAAATGACCAAGAACATTATTTTTAGTTATCCCCCTTATTTGTATATCAGTGTCTTTCAGCTCTTCCTGACTACAAAGAGTCTCCACCTAAACCCTTACACTGGTATTTCTGTACACAGCAGGTATATGCACTGTTACACACACAGATGTTATAGCTCAGTGTGTGTATGTGAAGGTCTCTCGCTGGGTGTGTGTTTGGCAGAGTCCACCTGTCTTTGTGTGACCCTGTCTCTCTCATTCTGTTTTCAGTATATACAACGGACATCATTTTGTCACATTTATACACTGATGGGGTTTAACAAGCTTCTTATGTGTCTAAGGTGCCTCAGTATTCAGTATTTCCAGGGGCTATGAGATATTCTCTCTTCTCTTCTTACAGGATTTTTCATTTCCACACATTGATTCACAGTTAAGTCGTACATAGAAGTACGTAAGACGAAAACTACGGAACTGTGAATCTGGACCATTATTTCTTTCATCATCCAAATAGATTGTAGTTTTTTTACTCTTTAACATAAGTTTTCTCCTTATTGTTTTATGAGTTGGTTGAGGAATGCAATGCTACTATCACAATGATCTTTTGATTTTTCCTTAATTTCCGAGCGTTTAGATCCACTTTTGCATTCAACGCTTGTGGATTTATCCATGCCACCCAGATGGTACTCATTCTGCCCTCTCTCTGTTAATGCCGCATCCAACAGTGGGGCCAGATTGTGCTCCTGATTGGTCGAAAATTAGGTGTGCGGATGCTCTGCATACTGATCAAGGCTTCCATATATACGGGGTTTACCGATGGTCCGTTTTGCGACAGACCATAGTGCAGCAGTTGAATTGTGACTGCTGACAGTCTCCATGTAACCCTCCCTTTCCTGTAGCCTAACCTTAACCTTCTCCTTAAGATCTAACTCAACCCTTCTCCTGCATATCCCGCAGCCTAACCCTAAACTTACCCTCTAACCATCCTCTCTTTGGCCCCGATCCTGAACTACGCTGCCCGGCGTTAATACGCTGGGCAGCAGCGTAAGATCATCTAAAAAAACGATCTGTGCATGCGCCGGGCAGATGCCTGGCGTAGCTACGGCAACTCCCGATCGTGGATCGGGCGTCCGTACCAGCAGTGTAGTAACGCTGGAGGGGGCGTCCCCCAGCATTACTACACTGCAGTTAGAGCGGGTAGGCGGGGGGAGGGAGGGTAATGAGGCTGGGAGGGAGGAGTTATTGTACTAATGCTGCCGTCCCAGCGTATTTACACTCCCTTACGCCGGCTGAAGTTAGGGTAGCCTTCAGCCGGCGCAAGGGAGCGTAAATACAATGGGGCAGGGGGAGTCCCACGATGTAACGCTGAGCGTTAGTACGCTCAGCGCTACATCGTAGGTCTAGATCAGGCCCTTTGGACCCAACCCTAATTATAGCCTGCCACAGCCACCAGAGCCTGTCACTATTGGAAACAGGTCAAAATAAATTCCTGTTCCCAATAGCAATTTTCTATGGTGCGAGCATTTCGACAATGATACAAGCCTACATTCAGCATGTGTCTGTAACATTAAGGTAGAGTATGGCTACCGGAAGTCCAATCTTGAGAGTGGAATGGATAGTGGTGCAATCACACAGATCTCCAGGAATCTGTTAATGGTTAAGAAGCATCCCCACATCTATACGCTTCTCTCTTTATACTTCAGATGAGGTATAGTGTTCTCTGGATGATGCATAGTGTTAGACTTATGCCAAATATAGCCCTTAGTGTTAAGCCAAAAAAGTTCAGTTTTCGTCTCATGAGACCATAAAATCTTCCTCCGCACGCACTGTTCTGTCTTACTCAGGAGAGCTGAGAGTTATTGTCTCAAAAGTTTAAATTGTTAGGAAAAATCCTGCAGATTGTTAATGAAACACTTCAAAGTGGAGTCTTTAAATAAACCTTTGAACTCTTCATATTCTGTGTTGCTCATCGTAGAGTACATATATCTCTTGCCGTCTGCCAGACTTTAGGCAGAATGTCATGTGAATTTCTTCAACAATAGTTTTCTTTTTTTCAGCCTCTGATGGAAGCCAGGTAATGCCTGGTTATTGATGTCAAGTTGATCAGTGTTTCCCAAACCCGGTCCTCAATGTCTCCCAGCAGTTCACGTTTTCCAGGTCTCCTCACAGAATCACAAGTGATAGAAAGAGTACTGCCTGGGGATCTTGTAAAATGTGTTAGTCAGTAAGGAACACACCTGTGCTCCAGCAAGGACCTGGAAAACAGGATGCGGTTGTCAGTCTGAGCAGCCGTATTTCAGATATGATACAGCCGCCAGCTGAATGGCATCTGTATTATTGTTCAAAAAAGCTTGCAAAATAGAAATTTGCTAAAGCTACTTTCTGTTGCGTTGGATTTAATTAGGCTGTGGGTTAGGGTTAGGTTTTAGTGGAAGGTAAGGGTTAGGCTGTGGCTGCAAAAGAAGAAAGTTAGGGTGCATGAAAGGGAGGGTTAAGCATAGGGTTAGGTTACATACATAGGATCTGACATTATATGCCCCTTATTGACTAGTCCAAGACCCTCTAACTTAACTCCTTCTACTGGGTACAATATACTGTACTCAGGGTTTCCTACTTTTCAGTGCTTCCCTTTATGAGATCCTGGAGGGAAGCGATAGATCCCTTGGTGGGGCGGGGCTTGATGCAATATATGCAAATTGTGTCCTGAAGCTCCACCCACTGATGACCAATGATCAGTCAGGGTATTTCTAGGGGTGGGGACGGGTTTAAGTCCTGGCTAGTCCCTAGCAACACTAGAAAAACTAGTGTTGCTAGGTAGGGGGGCTGGATTTGAGGTCGTGGTTTGCATGAAACCATGGCCTCAAGCCCAGTGCGGGAGATTTGCAGGCTCTCTTGGGATACCCGGAGAACTGCCCAAATTTTGGGAGTCTCCCGGTTATTCCGGGAGAGTTGGCATCCCTGACTCTACTCCTGAACTCTCATCTGTCACAGTCACCTGGGTTTATTGAATTAACAGAAAAAAACACTACATTTCTTTTCTTCAACACAGATGGTACCGGTAGTAACTGATGCTGGAAGCACAGGAGCAGAGCACTGGGTATCTAATGGAATGGGTCATGTTGTGGAGTGTGCAGTCCTAGTAAGTGTATCTCCTGTGGAAGTTCCAGTTTGGAGCAGGCTCTATGGTAGACAAATTCACAGATGTGCATTATTCCCTCAGTTGTCTATGATGAATTTGACAGCGTTCCAGTGGACATGAAACATATTTTAAATCTTCTTCTATCCTTTGTCCGCTTGGGCTTTGATCTTTTGATGAATCTGTTGTTTGGAAATACACAGACAGGTGTATTTATTCTGAAGTCAATGGAAGCACTCTAATTGTATACATATGGATGCCAGTCAATCGTGTGATCTCTGATTCAGGATTAACTTATGTGCCCTTTAATAAATGGGGTTTACAATTATTTATTCAGTTATTTTGTGTTTTTATAAGTTTTTTTTTAATTTCAGGTTACAAAAGGTCTAATTTATAATTATATGGCTTTTTGATGCAGTTTTATTCTTTATATACTTTTGTTGGAATGCACACCTGCAAAGTGCAAACAAAAGAAAAGAAAAGAAAAAATGGCATCAAAAAGCCATATTTCATAAAATTAGATCAAGAAATATAGGAATTTGAGTCTCATTTACAGTTAGGGGCAAAGTAAAATAAATTTGCAGATCTATGCCTAGACAAGCAAAGAAGCACTGGGTAACCTCATATTTACATAGCAGTTTAGGGTTCAGTTGGGACATGCACCCTCCCTAACGTGTCCAACATTCATTTTGACCTATTAAACATTGCTTCTTGTTTTGAAGCTCAATACTGTAAATCCAGGGTCTCTTCCCTTTCAGGTTATAAAAGTATGGCAGCTGCTCTCAGCTTTGACATAAAAACGACATAGGATCGTATTCAGAATGAAGAACGTCTGGTAATTTACGCACACAAAATGCGTAAGTGGGGTGATTTCTATTTAGTGCGCACGTGCGGACCATGGAATTACGAAGCGTAATTGGAATGATGTGTAAGTAAATTCCGTACGACAAAAACTGTGTGCGAACATAAAAGGTCGGACGGATTATTAATAAGTAGGCGTCAGTCAGAATGTAAATAGCATAAAATGGGTGTGGTAATGCAGTAGACGTGCGGTTGTATTTGCGAACGTTTCACTTCCGTCACATATACGTGCGCTGACGATAAGGTTGCTTTCGCTGCACAGAAGTGTTCTGAAATTCGTTACTTTCGCAAAACGTACTTATTTTGTATTAACGTACGTATCTGTTACGAAGGCACGGAAAAGCTTCTTAAATCTGAATCTGGTCCATAGTCGGTAATGTCATAGACTGTGTCGTACTGGTTCTTGGGGTGAGCCAGTGGAACTACAGTGAAAGTAATATGTAAAGCTTACCCGCATCTTTTTAATCATATCCCAAGTTCTACCTGCTCCCATTCTTAGGAAGACAAATAGGAGACCTTAGAACTTGAAAGCACCTCCACCAAAGTGCCATGAACATGACGTGTAAAACAGTATCATACAAATATGCATCATCAATCAACTCCTATTCTATAAAATAAATACATTTCTTATATTTCATTTCTATTTTTAAAACCTTTGTGTTAACTGAATGTTGATGTGTACAAAAATATAGTATTAGAAATCTAAACCATTACATAATGTCACCCAGGATTAGTGTCTTGTAGTAAGTGAGGTTGTGTTTTACACTGCTTTAGTCAGCTGAGAACCTGCACTGCTCATGGAATGCTACATTCATTTAATAATGGTTCTTTTGAGAATGTAAGAATAAATGTTAAATGCTCTGCGTTAATAGGAATGGAAGCTGATTTCTTTGTTCCTGCATCTGCTGTGCTTTCTTATGTACATGAAGATGTTAAAAATAAGCCATTTAAAGTAAAAAAAGATAAAAAATAAAACTTCAAGCAAAAAAATAAAAAGCTAATTTATTAAATATAATTATTATGTTTTCTAAATCTTAATAGTTACAATACAGAGGACAGTGTCATATTTACCCCGAGACATAGTTTCTGGAATCGTGAACAGAACATTGACTCTCTTCCTGTTCTTAATTTAAGATTCATTGAACGGGACTATTCAGCTCCAGAAATGCATTAGAGTCGGGTTCAGTAAACATATCACGATGATGGTCATACTTCACACAGGTACAGTCACACAGGATGACCTTCCACGAACAAGCTCAGCAGCGGAGAGGAGCTCATTTAAATCATTTGGCAACTGTGTAATGAAACATTTATATAAGAGCAGGACTAAAAGATTGTGGCCCGTATTCACGTATAACATATGCGTCCGGTGTTTAGCGATTTTTACTACTGCGCATGCCTAGTAATTTTTAACCGTAATCTACGTATCTTTTTCTTACGTAGATTGCGTAAATGTAGTATTCTGAACACAGGCCTGTGTCTGAGCATCGTTTTTGTTTGCCTTTTTTGAGTCATCTACTAGGTGGAGCGAGGGATACAGAAAAATATGATCTAGAGCCACACTTCATGCATTTCTCCAAAGTCAGGTTCATATAATCTATGTCTGTATATATGTTTAAGGGATGTGTGTATTTGTACATAGGGTCTGCTGCAGATTTTAGAATCAATCTGTACACCAGATGCTGGGTGTTCTCGCTACCCCACAGAGCCAGGTGCTAGGGAGGTCAGAATGTGAGAAATTAAGGGCACTGTGGAATGAAGAAAGACGGGGGCATTTCATGGAGGGAAAGGGGGATGAAGAAATAAAGATTACAATTAGATTGTCAACTATTGAGAGGTCAGAGTTGTTTGGGCAGCTATGGCCGTCTCTGGTCTTGTTTATCCTAGTGGGCTGGTACCGCCCGTGTCAGAGCTGTTATATCTATCATGCCCTATTAAAGTTATTTCTAATTTCAGACTATTTTACAGCTATTGGCGGCCTGATGGCTTCATAAGCCACATGTGCTTTATAAAAACCAACAGCCCCCCACCCTTCCCCTCCTCTCCCCCCCTTCCTGAAAACCCTCAGCTAAGGTGCGAGTTTTTCCAGACATGCTGTGAAATTCATTAACATGTCAGAGAAATAATACAGCATCACGAGAGAGGAGCAATTTATCAAGCAGAGGGCATTGTGCTCACTTCTGGGATCTTCCTCTGCGAGAGAGCAACGGAACAGAGCGGGAACATCTGACTAGCAGAGTCTACCATCATGCTGCAGACATTGGGACTTTTTCACTTCACGGCGTAGGAACTGGGTGGTCTTCACACCAGTTTTCAGACCTCCTATACTAATGATGTTGGTGCGTCCTTCAGACTCATGGAGACTATTTTGATTACTTAGCATCCGCGCTTTGATAGAAACGCCAAGAACCTGTTGTTTTGGGGGTTTTTTTTGTTAGTAACAATGTAAAATATAATTACATATGTATTTGGTATTTAGGCGGGTGCCATTCACAGGGAGAAATACATATAATTCAGTGAAATTTAAACACCAACGGGTCTGTTTATTGCTTATCCCAACTCCAGTGTGGCAAAAATGTGACTTTACGCCTGTATCTATGAAAACAAAATTGCAGAGATTACGAAACCATGTCCCAGGGCAAATAAACAGAGAGGG
>WWET01000132.1:767341-785401 GCA_011038615.1 Limnodynastes dumerilii | reverse complement strand
CCACTCCCCCCCCCCATCATGTGCCCTCAGTCTCCCGGTATTCTCCATTCAAGTTATTCGAGCTCCCATTATTCCCCATAATGTGTCTTCAGCATCCGGTATTCCCCATTATGTGTCTGAAACCTCCCCAGTATTCCCCATCACGTGTCCGCAGCTCCCTATACTTCACTTACTTTTTTCATGTCCATCCTTTTTTAGTGATGCTGTGTGCCTGCTTGAGAGGAGTGGGAGACGGAGCAGAGCAGGCACAGTGAAGGAAGGGAGCAACTGGGCAACAACTATTCTGCTCCTGACCATAGAGCATGCGCAGTAGCATCCCATTGGTGTGGACACTACTGCGTAGTACAGTGAGAAGCAGAATGGCTTTTATATATCTACATAGGGTACCGCAGCACTATACAGATTGGGCCAGATCCAGAGCTACGTTTCCTAGTGTAGCATACTTACTATGCACTCCCCTCGGTCGTACATAGTTTAGCCGTGTTACACTTTCCAAACCCTATCTTAACTTTTCCAAGCGTAACTCCTGACGGCCATAATCGCTGCATGTACTTAAGCACGCCCATACTGTACGATTTATATGCCTCACCCCGCCTCTGAAGCGTAACTACGGGTGTTGTATGGCTGGCACGCCCCTTCATACGTAGTTACGATGATGATACGTCTGGCCCTTACGCTCTGAGTTACGTGGCATAATATCTGCCGCACACATGCGCAGTAAGTACTAATGGGCGCTTTTACGCAAGCGGCTAGCATAAATTAATTCACGTACCCCATTGCTTGATCTATGACAGAACTATAAAATACAAACAAAAATCTCTAAAAATACATAACTACATCAACCAAATTTATACAAGACCACTAAAAAAAAATGTACAGCTGGCAGAGGATGGTGGAACTTGAAGTTTTACATAACATGGAGAGCCACATTTTGCCTATATCATGTCACATTACTATGGGTTCATGGTTGTCACAGTAGACCCAGATTGAGGTTATCAATGACCGAAGTATAGTGGTATATAAATATTTATTAGTTAACCAAAATTTGAAGCATTTTACTTAAGCTCTTTGTAGTAGGTTACAATAAAGGGTTGCTCCTATAAAAACATTTGGCATACAAAAGATTTTGTTAATTGGTGAACTGCTTCATCTTTTGGTACATGTAAGTATATCTTAAGGTCATTAAACTGAACCGTGTTGTAACCATGAAATTCATTTGTACATACCAAAACAACAATGGCACCAATAGCCTGTCCTGTAAATGAAAAGGGTATTATACACTATTCTACAGTCAATGTCTATGCTACATGCAGAAGTAAATCTGAACAACGGAGAAGGAACTTACTTTTCCCATCACCATGCTGCAGTAACACCTCAAAGCTTCCTCTCCGTGGTTTCACAGGGTTCAATGCAACAGATATTTCTGGAAAAGTAGACTGAATGGCTTTTTGTAGCTCACCAGCTGCTCGCCCATAAACCCGTCAACTGGTACTGAAACACAAAGTGCAGACACAATTAAGTCTACATTTAAAGTGTAGGATGAAAAATAATTTTGTCTACACAATAGGGCTGCCAGGGCTAGATGGCACTGTAGAAAAAATTTTAAAAATTTTAAAACAATACACTTGCTTACAAGCTGGTTACAAAGTGCAGCCAACCCCACACTAATTATTCTGTTAGGATTCTCTTTTCTAATAAGCATTCCTGAACAGCAAGCAGTTTTTGGCCCAAAACTGTGGTTGCTTGGTTGGAACAGCATGTACAATACACATTTGGAGCAATATCGTTGTCACATTCAAATCTTGTTCTTTATCTTCTTTTCGTCAAATCCCTTACGCTGCACTTCCAAAGTGATCAAAAATCACTGCTCATAAGTGCATACACACAGTACAATAATTTTTTATTTGTTACAGTCCAATTATTGGCTGAATGAGTATAGTATTCTGTGCCCAATTTAAGGGTATGTATTGTGGCAGCCAGCAGCAGCTACAATTCCACAGCTGCACTTGGGCTACTCCTCCAGGACTAAAAGCAGTGTGGACCTAACTGCTTTGTGCCATAACATTATTAGAAGAACACTTTTGACCAGTGGACCACCAAGGTAAAGAAAACACATGCACAGTAGTTTGGCCAATTCATCAGTGCCAATTGCTAAAACTATAGGGGGCAGTAACCTCAATTCCCTGAAAAGACACTTTAACGCAAATTTTTGCTAAATAACGGGCAGTATTATTTTTTTTGCTATTCAATTATTTTGCAGCGTTAAAAATACACCTTTTTTTTACGATAGCGTTAATTTAAAATTCGCACCTAAGAGGTGCGGATTTTTTAACGATGCCCTGTCTTGTCCCCCAACAGGTCATGCTGATGCTTGTAGAACTACAAGCATCAGCATGCCCATGGATGCCAGGGCATGCAGCAGCATGCCCTGCCAGCCAGGAGCCGCTGCGCAGGTGTCTCGGTAAAAAAAACCAAAACTTTTTTTGAACGTCACAACTATGCCCGGCGCTAATGACAAGTGAGAACGATATTTCAGACACTGGCCAATGACAGTGAACCTGTCATTAGCACCGGGCACTTCCTGCTATTGAAACTATTGAATTAACGTATTTTTTATGCTAAATGACCGGCGATAGCATCGTATTTTTTCAGTCTCTAAATTTTGTAAAATAACGCTGCCAATTGAATCGGGCCCTCTGTGCGTTTATCCTTCTTAAGAAGGAAGATACGCACGGTGGGGCTGGATAGCTGAGTTAGGTTCAGTTCCGGCCGCACCTAACTCATTCTTAACTGTAAATACAGTCCGTGATGTTTTAATAAAGTCTGAAGTCTAAATAAAGGATCTACGAGCTGGATCCAGACCTCCTCAGCAAACGGAGTGGAAAACGACTGCATTTTGAGTTTGTACACACAGCGTATCTCCATTATGGATCCTCCAGATCTAGACTTCTGTAATGGATGTGTTTCCAGTGGCAGAATGGATGTGTGTGTGGGGGTTTATTAATTGTACAGTAAGCACTGGTTTCAGCCTTTACATTCTATCCATGATTCCGCAACGCCTGCTGTTATGTAGGGGCAGTATGGAAATGTTATAGTAGGATACTGCTATAATAACTCTTTTACGTATGAGGGGAGTGAGTTAGGGTACAGCGGGGAACTGGCGTTTGATTTTCGCTGCCACTGTGCTGTGACCTCCGAGCACGGAGACCGTATAAAATTAATTTGACTCCCCCCTGAAATTCAACATGGTTTTACCCAGGTGTAACTTTCCACCTGTTTTCCTCTTATTTTAAGACTCTGAATCTGCTCCATTGGTACTAAAGATTTTACACAGCGCCAAGCATTTTTCAAGCAAATACCTATGAAAGTAATTAAGTATATTATGAATCTCCTATGACTGTACAATGTACATTTGGATGCAGTACTTTAAAAGCATCATTTGCTCATAAAACCTATTTGAACAAAACCTGTCCAAGAATCCTGATTTCCATCAGACCATATCTATTCTCTCCCCTAATGCCTGAGCCTCGGCTATCTCTCTGTGACCACAGTGTGTGACCACGGATTAGGAAATGATACAGCGCATAGTTGTGTTTCGTTATGAATAGGGTAAGGGTTCTATATCTCCATTTATTGCTCGCACCTCTGTGCTGCAGTCTGCCATCACACTGACATGGGTTATTCCAGTAAGAAAGGGGTTTAGCAAGGAATGGGTTAAATGTGCCAGACGTCTCTCTCACTCTTTTTCTTTTAAGAGCACATAGTTGAAAGGTTGCCCAGCTGAGATTAAAAAAATAACAGTCAAAATACTTCCAGTACAAAAACTAAACATAGTTATATATACGGAATATGATGTGATCATTGTGCCAAGATTTCTAGTTACACACTGATACACCCCAGAGCTGCTGGAAAAAGCCCCTGAACGACAGATACACCCCAGATCTATTCACTACAGCCCCTCAAAGACAGATATGCCCCAGATCTACTCCATACAGAACCCCTTTCCCCACCACACACACACAAACACACACACAGATACACACCAGAACGGCAAGAGCTTCACATAAACAGGTATAATTTACAATGGGAGAAACTGTTGGCTCAGTGGTTAAAAGCACTGGCTGGAAACCATAGACACACTGGAGACTCTAATATGACTCTATAAGTCAGCCTCTTTGTGACCTTGAACGACACTTTATTTCTATGTCTTTTGGACAGTAAAAAAGTATTTTGTGAGGTCCCTCACGGACAGTCACCGAAAATCTGCCGTGTGAAAATTAGGTGGGAGGAAAAAAAAGAGCACAAAACAAAACTCTGTAATAGTTTCTAGACAGAATCCGTTCATGAAAGTTCTGAAAGAAAATGTTGGCAGATGACAAAGAAATCTGAGGTTTTCTGCTCCAGAACCTACAGTGAGCAGTGGATACGGCAGCAATGAGCCTCTTGCCTGTCTTTCTACAACACACTAGAAAGCGCAGCTAAAATAAACACGTAAAAATACAAGATAATAAAAAAAAAAAAAGAACACAGTTATACGCACGGACGTAGGAAGCCAACACGCACGATATTCCCCTCTCCCGGCCGATTCGTTATAGCCGCGCCCTCAAGCAATCATTTAAATGCCCCACCCACTTTTTTAATGTCAATTTTCAAGCACGTCTTTCAACCCCGCCCATCCGTACGTATGTCCCCAAGTGCGATTCACACGTCCGTGTCTAAAGCACATACATGCGTATATTCAACGTAACTTACATAAATAAAGTTACTACGCCTGCGCAGTTCAAACGTACCTAAAAATACGCACGCAACAACGGATCTGTGAATACAGTCTCAAAGCTATAGGTAAATGAGAGCAATTCTTAGTCCTACATAATTCCACATTACTTTTGTTTTAAGTTAAATGTATATTTGTGTCATGCAGAAGGCTATATCTGACAGTGCTTAATATTCTTTGTTTTTTTATGGTTACTACAGTACTATACAGCGCATTGGGGTAGATCCAGAACTACGTTTGCCGTACGTTTACTCGCGTAGCGTATTTTCGTGTGCGTAGTTATTCCAGTAAGAAAGGGGTTTAGCAAGGAATGGGTTAAATGTGCCAGACGTCTCTCTCACTCTTTTTCTTTTAAGAGCACATAGTTGAAAGGTTGCCCAGCTGAGATTAAAAAAATAACAGTCAAAATACTTCCAGTACAAAAACTAAACATAGTTATATATACGGAATATGATGTGATCATTGTGCCAAGATTTCTAGTTACACACTGATACACCCCAGAGCTGCTGGAAAAAGCCCCTGAACGACAGATACACCCCAGATCTATTCACTACAGCCCCTCAAAGACAGATATGCCCCAGATCTACTCCATACAGAACCCCTTTCCCCACCACACACACACAAACACACACACAGATACACACCAGAACGGCAAGAGCTTCACATAAACAGGTATAATTTACAATGGGAGAAACTGTTGGCTCAGTGGTTAAAAGCACTGGCTGGAAACCATAGACACACTGGAGACTCTAATATGACTCTATAAGTCAGCCTCTTTGTGACCTTGAACGACACTTTATTTCTATGTCTTTTGGACAGTAAAAAAGTATTTTGTGAGGTCCCTCACGGACAGTCACCGAAAATCTGCCGTGTGAAAATTAGGTGGGAGGAAAAAAAAGAGCACAAAACAAAACTCTGTAATAGTTTCTAGGCAGAATCCGTTCATGAAAGTTCTGAAAGAAAATGTTGGCAGATGACAAAGAAATCTGAGGTTTTCTGCTCCAGAACCTACAGTGAGTAGTGGATACGGCAGCAATGAGCCTCTTGCCTGTCTTTCTACAACACACTAGTAAGCGCAGCTAAAATAAACACGTAAAAATACAAGATAATAAAAAAAAAAAAAGAACACAGTTATACGCACGGATGTAGGAAGCCAACACGCACGATATTCCCCTCTCCCGGCCGATTCGTTATAGCCGCGCCCTGCGCAGTTCAAACGTACCTAAAAATACGCACGCAACTTCAAGTGAAAACGGATCTGTGAATATAGTCCCAAAGCTATAGGTAAATGAGAGCAATTCTTTATCCTACATAATTCCACATTACTTTTGTTTTAAGTTAAATGTATATTTGTGTCATGCAGAAGGCTATATCTGACAGTGCTTAATATGCTTTGTTTTTTTATGGTTACTATAGTATTATACAGCGCATTGTCTCATAATCTTCTATATAATAAGACGTGTGTCTTTCTGATAGTTTATCGTAATAGTACAGGGAAACACATCGCTCTTTAATTGTTATAGGGAGGTGCGTGTCATCTGAAGTGTTCATAGATGACCCTCAGTGTTCCCAGTGTGTAATACAGGTGTATTGGTAATCATGACTATGTGTAAGAAGCAATATATGGTTTTGACTAAACAACTTTATGTATAGTTATAGTTTATAACTCAAACTACTGAAAAGGCCCACATCCGGAACGAATAACGTCTGTACTGTATCAGTCTGTACTGCACATGCCAAGTACATGGAATTCTGCATCAGAACTCATCCGTCCAATGCAGAACTCATGTGGAATCCTGTCTCCACACAGTGGGCGGGTCCACTCTCCATGTGTAAGACATAGTGGGTGGCACAGTAGGAGTATGGACCTGCCTTCACAAATTACCATAGATTTTAAGTAAAAAAAAAAAACTACACATTTAGACAGTTCTAAGCTCATGTGTTTCCAACGTCACAACTTCATGTGTAAGTATCAAGGATGTTGACACGAATGATGATAAAGCATCCAAGTAACACTATAAAAGCTGAACATTTGCATGCTTTTAACTGCGTCCTCTACACACCAGGCCCTCAGGACACATTTGCAGGGGTGTTACACTATCTTTGGGAGGTCACGCTGTCATTTTTACTTCACAAAACTCCTGATTTTTGTTCCATCTCTGAAATGACTGGAATCGGGTTTTAATGGGACATATTTTTCTACACAAACTGTTATATTTCAAAAGTGGTTGATTATATCTACCCTAAATCTATCCATTAACATAAATGATAAAGGTTATTTTCTCTTTTCTTTTTAAAGCACTGCTGCTAATAATTTGTTGCATATTTGTTACATGAATAATAGCCCCCGTTTGCATAGAGTAGAATAAGTTGGAATATTAAAGTCTGAGCAAAGTTCTGTGAAGTAGAAGAGGAGAGTGAGGAAACTGCTGGTGCAGCTCTTTACCTGTGTTTTTTTTTTTAGAATAGCCGCCCTTCAGTATGAGCCAAAGCCACAGAAGACGCTTCCCACAAAGCCACACACTTCCATTCCGGCAGAGAGCTGAGTTTCCACACTAGCAACAAGCCCTCAGCACACTAATAGGGTATCACAGAAATACTAGTTTACTAATTAAGGTTCTGTTAGTCTACCTAAGTCTCTGAGATATAATATTGCGATATGTTCTTTTCCTTTTATGCGACTCTCCCAGACATTTGGTGCAAAAGAGAACTGGTTTCAAATGCAATTAATTCCCCACTTTCCAATGGCCAAAAGAGAGGGCTCAACATTACTGATTGCAAGTGTGATTAGTCATTAAACCTCACACTTACATGTATGTCTATGAGTGTAGCAGGCTCCCTGTTATGGACAGATCATGGTTCTGGTATGGAGGAGCTCTGCATCCTCTGGATGTACATGTTTGCATGTTCTTATATGCGAGATTAGTTTTTTCTTCAACTAAAACATTAATTTAACTCTAATATTAGCTTTATCAGACACCTGCTTCACTAGTTCGGCTGTGACACATGCAGTGGGAGGTCTGCTTTAACATTTGCATTGAGGGTGTCCTAGCAGTATACTACTGCACCTGCTGTAGGGCAATAAGGTCAAAAGACCAACTTGCCAACTCTCGCCGTCTCTAAAATGCCTACTCCTCTACAGAGATCCATTGTGCTGGAGAGTATATATACTCCTCCTTCTGCTTCTACTCCCTCCTGCCCTTTGTGGTTTGAAATACAAGGATCAGCCTTGCACAGGAGCTTACACAGAGACCTTTCCGTCTTGTGTTTATAGGGGTACAATTGGGAATTATGTGCCTTCTGCATCTGTAATTAGAAGGAGGGGCAGGAGATGAGGGCTTAGTTTGAAGTGATGTTTTTAAGATGCAGAGACAGTTGAGAAGGGGAATTCTCAAAAGGGGGATTGGAATAGAGAGGGGGAGGGCGACACAAGATATACTCTGCTAGTAAGAGTGCAGGGGTGGCAGTTCTAATAGCAGGGGGTGAAGCCACCCACATTACACGGCTTAGCCATGCTCTGGGAAAAGGGCTTATATGTGCATGAAATATATAACAAGGATACGAATTTGTTTTGCTTTGAAATTCAGTCAATCGCACGGTCACAAAGTGTACGTTTAATTTTGTCATTCAGCTACTTAATATAGTTCTTTACTTTTCCCCCTCATTCTGCAAAGTGCGCCATGGATAACTTTCATTGTTATACCACATTCTTACTGATCATTACACTGTGCAGCTAGACAGAGGGACTACAAGTCACAGCACCTGATATTAACCAGCGTTCATCCGATGAATTGGGTGGAAGGTGTGCGTGCATTTACATGTGCAGGCTTTTATGACAAATAGTATGTGAAGACAAGTGACAGGAAGCACATGGAGAACTTTATCACTTATTTGAATGAAGTGTTTCCATTACCAGTTTAATGTGAGCACAGGTGATTTACACTATCAAATAAAGTCCCATTCTTTCCATGACATTAACTGCAGTTGTGTTATTTACAAATGCAGTCCGAAACTGAATAAACAAAACACAAATTTCTGCTAGTCGTTGGTGTCCTATGTTTCTTTGTTGCAAAGAAACAGCTTTTTGATGCAGACCACCACATAAAAAGTATACATGAAATCACAGACACTGTAAACTTAAGTTTCATTGCTGCAGTAAAGCTCCAGAAATCCTGTTCTTGCCGGGCTTCATGCAAAGGCTGCAGAATACAGCCAACGTTTCCAATGTGGGTTCTGCTACGTTGACTTACAGCAGTGAAGCCAGAAGGGCAGCAGGCACACTTGCTTTCTAGCTAATGCAGGTGTACGCAGGCATTTTATTGTGTGTGTGTGTGTGTGTGTGTGTGTATATATAATCATTATGTATTATATTATTGTGTGTGTGTGTGTATATATATAATCATTATGTATTATATTATTGTGTGTGTGTGTGTATGTATAATCATTATGTATTATATTATTGTGTGTGTGTATATATATATATATATAATCATTATGTATTATATTATTGTGTGTGTATATATATATAATCATTATGTATTATTTTATTGTGTGTGTGTATATAATCATTATGTATTATATTATTGTGTGTGTGTGTGTGTATATGATCATTATTATTATTGTGTGTGTGTGTGTATATAATCATTATGTATTATATTATTGTGTGTGTGTGTGTGTGTGTGTGTGTGTATATATAATCATTATGTATTATATTATTGTGTGTGTGTGTGTGTGTATATATAATCATTATGTATTATATTATTTTGTGTGTGTATATAATCATTATGTATTATATTATTGTGTGTGTGTGTATATATAATCATTATGTATTATATTATTGTCTGTGTGTGTGTGTGTGTATATATAATCATTATGTATTATATTATTTTGTGTGTGTGTGTATATATAATCATTATGTATTATATTATTTTGTGTGTGTGTGCTATATTCCCCGGTGTCATTTAATTACAAGGAACTAGGGCAATCGGGTGTATTAGGGCCCAGCTTGCATACCGCAGGGAACATGTGGACAAAAGTCTGCGTCCAATAGGGGGCAATCATAATGACACGCCTCCATTCTGCTGTGTTAGGTGCAGAATCAGACAATTTATTGCAGGTGCCAATTTTGAATGAGTTTTGCCCTGAGTGCCTCCTATAGAGACACATATCATTTTTCCCCCTAGCAATATGCCTTAGTTAAAAAAAAATAAACCAATCTGATTCATGTAGTGAAATAACCCAGAGGAAACTGATTTTTTTCTTATAATTTTATTAAACACTTTTCAATATATGTCTCTTGCTAATAGATGAACATAATGTTCAGCATCATGCTTTAAAGCCTGTGCTACAACCCTCACCTGAGAAAGTGACTCTATAAATGCACTGCATAGGAATGTCATTTATATAACCGTCAGTGGTGGAAATAATCCTTTCCTGCAAGATCAATTGACAATTAATTTCTTGAAGGGCAAAATGTCATGGTCCTGACCCCACATGAACATATGCAGCTTACTGACATGTGGCCCAGCTCTGCTTTCTCAGACCTCCCATCCAAAGATCTCAGTCAAGCTCCGGTATGTCAGAGGCAAAGCTAGAGTGTGACCTAGGGCAAATGTTGTAGTGCTTATGGCCAACATCTCACAAACTGATCCTACAGTCTCACTGGCCACAGAATATCTAAGATATATAATATACTTTGGGCTAAAAAAAAAATCTAGAATGTGGGGCTTATTGGTTAACAGGGCATCGCTCTCTGTCAGGTCCCCACTGCATGTATGAGGATGTGGTTTGCAGGTATGACGTCCTTATATTTAATATTGAAATGTTAGAAGCGTTCACTGATCAATCGTTATTAGCGTTACTGTGACTCCTGTCTGAGCCAATATTATAATGCTAATATATTTGGCAATAACCTTATCTTTATCCTAACCCTAATTCCTAACCCTGGGCCGTATGCGGAGTTTACCGATATGTGATACTGTGCATGCGCAGTAATTTTGTAACGCCATCTATGTTTCTTTTTGCAACGTATATTGCGTAGACACGGTCTTAGAGACCACAATGCAATGCGCTCAGAGCTCTGCATACGGCCCCCTAACCTTAATTTCTAACATTACTACCTAATCCTAATTTCTAACGCTAACCCTATTTCCTAATTCTAACCTTAATTCCTAACCCCTTAACACTAATTCCGAACCCTAACCTTAATTCCTAACACTAATTCCTAACCTTAATCTTAATTCCTAACCCCTAACACTAATGCCTAGCCCTAAACCTAATTCCTAATCCTAACCTTAATTTCCAACTCCTAGCACTAATTCCTAACCATAATTCCCAACACTAATTCCTAACCCTAACCTTAATTCCTAACCCCTAACACTAATTCCTAACCCTAATTCTAACCTTAATTACTAACCCTAATTCTAACCTTAATTCCCAACACTAATTTCTAACCCCTAACCATAATTCCTAACACTAATTCCAAACCGTAACCTTATTTCCTAACTCTAATTCCTAACACTAACCTTAATTCCTTACCCCTAACACTAATTCTAACCCTAATTCTAACCTTAATTCCTAAACCTAATTCTAACCTTAATTCCTAACCCATAACCATAATTCCTAACCCCTAACACTAATGCCTAACCCTAAACCTAATTCCTAATCCTAACCACTATCGTGGGAAGTAGCACGTCGTGGCAGCACAGTTACGGGTGTCGAGTACCCATACCAAAATATATTTTTTCGCAAACATGTCTACAGTGATACAGCTGATATTCTGCTATCCGCTGCTTGTTTTTTCGAAATCGCGGTTACCAGAGCTGCAAAAACATAGCCGTATATGAGGTACACAATGTGGAGGTATGAATGACTTGAAATATCAAAGAGATTTTCCTCCACGCTGTGTTTCATACATATCATTACCAGGTCTTGTTTGCCTTAAAATCTCCAGATTTATTTGTAAAGTAGGTTTTAATTGATTGTTTAATTTGTTAAATCATAACGATATACTTTCACTAACAAGCGGTCTTTAACAATCCGTTTCCCAAATAACAGCAACTGCCACTTATGTCTTTTTGTTTGCTGGTTATACCATCAACTATGGGAAGTCTGAGGCCTTGGTGTGAGCGTGTGAGGTTAGAAAAGCAAAATGCATTCCCATTACGGTAGATGCAAAAGCTTATAAAATAATTGGGATTTGTCCTGTTTCCTCAAAATATTTCATTTAAAGCAAGTGATGCACAGAAGGGCAGTTTACAACAGGTAAATAAATGTACATTTTCTTTTATCTGGGTAGAGCAGAAACCAAGAAAAGTTATATAAAGCTCCAACAAATGACCCAGAAATATTCAGTTCTATATTATACAACATTCAGATGATGGAATTGTTAACCATTCCATGTATACGGGTATGCCCCAAGAGTCTAGCCTAGATAATATACCGCTAACCACAACTTTGACATCCAGGCATTGAAGGCCACGTATACTTTCAAAACCTGGCTGAACATATGAATAACTAAACTCAAAGAACAAAACCCTGAGTCATACAGGATTCCACGTTTGGCCAACACATCATTTTCAATGCTATCAGGCTTTACATTCTTTACACACAATAATATTGGTTTTGACTCAGCAAGTTATAACCAATACCTGCTCCATATCAGCTATGCATTAATCTATTAAACCGGAGATTGTGTCTGAGAATGCGTTAGAAAGCAGAATATTCATACGGCAGACATTTCACCTTCAAGCATCATGCAGTCCTTTCAGAACACACTTAAGGTTTGCTCCTATCCAATAATGTTATACAAAACCCTAGACTACTCTTAAGCTGGCCATACACTGGGTCGTTTATCGATCCCAGCAGGGGGTGTCCCGATATACGGGAGGGTTTTTAGCCAGGGAAACGTCCCGTTATTAGCACCATACAACTCCCATACAATCCTAGCAGAAGGAGGGAGGCACCTAAAGAATTGGGAGCCATTCAGTAAGCTGAATTATCAAGTTACTGGTGCGTTTATTTGGCGTTTCAAAAATGGTTAATGTCCACTAACTTGAGCAATTATTTGCCCAATCACCCAATAATTGGATGATTGGGCCGATAATCGCTCCAGTATATGGCCAAATTTAAGCAGGGTAAAAAAGGGGCTTTTCAGTAGAAAATCTTCCCAGTCACACAATCAAAACACCGCTTCACCAGATATCTCACCAGTGTGTACTGTGCAAAGTTTTGAAACTATCTTTGAGCTTTATGAACTTCTAATAAGCCAAATCAACAATAGAAAGATATCTTTTGCTTTTTGCAGGTATGTACTGTGTCTATTAGGACCTCTCTGGACAGTACGCACTGGTGGGATATCTGGAGAAACGGTGTTTTGATTGTGTGATTGGTTAGATTATCTGCCGAAAAGGCCCCAGTGTGTACCCTGCTTTACTTTACTCTTCAAACCGTCTAATGTAATAATACATCTTACATTGCCAAAAACCCAACGCATTTTCGAAAACATGGTCTTGCTACATGGAGGGATCACTGATTTTGGGGGTGTAAATCTGGACAGGACTCTAGTTATTCTCAGTTATAGTTTTGTTTTTCTCTCTATTTCATTGCCTGGTTCCTTATGAGTAAGTAACATCTGGTAATACACCACTTGGGCCATGCCACAAAGGGCCTGATCCAGACCTCCACCTGCCGCCATAGGCTGTTTAGCTGATCTGCGCATGCGCTGGGCAGATGTTGCCTGGCGTGGTCAGGGATTTTCTCACGGGAGGATCAGGCGTCCCAGTTGAGGGGGCGTTCCTCGCCGTAACTAAGTTGTGGTTAGGGAAGGTAGACGGGAGGAGGCGGGGAAATGAGGAAGGGAGGGCAGGGTTAGTGACTTACGATGTGGTGACCGGTGTAATTACACTCTGTTACGTCGGCTGAAGTTAGGGTAGCCTTCAGCCGGCATAACAGTGTGTAATTACGCTGGGCACAGAGGGAGTGTCCTGACTATTTTATTTAGCCTTGGATCTTTCTTGGCTAGTAACCCCTTGTTTATATATTGTGCTGCTCTGTGTGGCTAGTACCATTTTATCCTCTATTATAACACTAAGTTACCAAAACTTTTTTGGGTAGTCCCGTGAGGCCACTTAGCAGCCCCTTTTCTTACTTTCAGAGAACTAGGATATTTACAGTAATGGGTAGTGGTCACTAAAATGATGTCTGTATAAATCAGAGGTCACTAGAATGCTCTATGTGCATATTATATATTTACAAAGTTTGACATTAAGGTTCTTCTGTAATAATTCAGTATACATAATTTTGACACGGCTACGGGACCTGGAGGAGAGAGGGGGCTCCCTTTGCATCGTAAGCAAGCTGTCAGAGGTTGACCACAGAGGTGCTGTTTTAATCGGTCAGCCTCTGACTGCTTTTATCAGGCAGCGATCCCGCCCCAGTCCCACCCAGTTCCGCCCATCCAGACTCAGGTCCCATCTCCTTGCTATGGGGCCCAAACCTGCCACATTCCACCCCTGGACCTCATCTATAGTTTATCCCACCCACATGTGGCCTCTTGCAAATTTTGTTTCCAGGGGCACTTTAAGTTCCCAATCTGCCCCTGCTTGGTGATGTAATGTTGTGCCGCCTATTATTAAATGCAATAGGATATTAAACGGTTAACTCCTTGCTAAGTCTTCTACCTCCATTTCAGCACCCCAAATTGCCTTTTTATTCATTATATGTCCATATAAGATAAAAGCTTTCCTGACAGACTAGTATAATCTGAAATGTGTACCAGCGCCCAAGGTCACTAACTTCCCTTGGAAAGGTTAATTAAAACTGAAGGAAGGGTATTATGATGTAATTAAATAGTAATGAATGGAATGTGAAGTATATGTGATACAGTGCTGTTCTGCGTATTGTAAAACACGGAGCAAATGTATCTTTTTATTCCATCGGATGTTATAAATTTTCTGGTATTTCATGGAAATTGTTTTTTACTGCATATCTTATGGGGAACTGTATGAAGTGACCAGAACTGATCAGCACATATACCATTGTAATAGTCCCAGGAGGCCCATACCAAATTTAAATAATTCTTCTCATACATAAAGATAATGTTAAGCATATGACGGAAATAAATGTAAGGTGTTCTGTGTTCTCTTCTGTATTAAGTATTATACTGTGTTGCGGATAAGACTGTGATTTTTCATAATATTTTTAGTGCTAAAGGGCTTGCAGGCTGTTTTCATGGACATTATCTTTGACTGTTAGCTGCAGAGGGGGAGGTTAATCAGAAAATCACACTCATAACTCTAAAGCAAAGTCTGCTCAATTGACTTAAGTGAAAAAAAAAAGGAACAAAGGCCAAACATCTAGAAGTGGTTACTTTCACTTAAACCTTCCTCACACGGGATGCAACAAAAACTTTCAACAATTAATTTACCATTTATTATCTTCAGACTCCGATTTACCCATTTCATCTTTTACTTAATGAATTATTTTCTGTCCTGTATCTGTCTCCCCTTTTTAATTTCTAAACTAACTCCCTTTACAGATTCCAGTTAAACTCATCTGCTATCCCCAAATTCAATCTCTCACCCTCTCTCCGTCTCCTCCTCCCTCCCCCCCTCTCTCTCTCTCTTCTCCTCTCTCCCTCTTCTGCCCCCCCCTCGCTATCTCTAATTTTCTTCTCCTCCCTCTCTCTCTTTCTCTCTCCCTGTCTTTCTTCTTCCCTCTCATTCTTTCCCTCTTTTTATTTCTCTCTTTCTCTATCTCTCGTTTAGTATTATTTTTTAATTAAAGCTGCTTTAGACCTTTTGTAGCCAAGGTTCATGCTCTCTTTACAGAGTGATTCTCAGAGATGATCCATCTTATAAATTCCCTGACGTGCTGTTCTCTCACATTGAAACTTATATATATACACATGTGAAACGTTTTATTATGAAATGGATATAAATGTCAATTGAGGTTAGTTTATTTTTTCTAATTACTTGGGGTTTATATTGCATTAAATAAACGGCAATGTCTGGATATTTTTTCCAACCACCTTGAAGAATGTGTGAATGTGACCCTGACCCCAGAGTACCTTTCATATAGAACATTTTGTCTTGATGATTTTCAGAAAAAGAAATACATTAAAAAGAAAATGTAATTTCTCCACAAAAAGGATTAATCTGATTGATTACCCTTTAAAGATTATACATGAGGCTCACAAGTGATGCAGGAGCTGGGAAACAGCACCCCCTAATGGAGGCTTTCATTTTGCTAGTCATACTTTTAATCCAAAGAATAAGTTATTTGTGTGTGCATAGAGTAGAAAGCCTTTGTTCACTTTAGCTCCTGTTACCCTACTATGCTACTAGCTAAGCTGGGAATTCTATTGTAATTGGCGGCTAGTCTAAATTGGCATATTGACTAGTACGTAAGTTCATGTTTGCCATAAGTGCTAAAAATTCCTGATCTAGAAACATCAACTTCCAATGTGTTTTGCTTTATAATAATTTACACGTAATAACTGGTTGCCTCACTTATTAATTCATGTTTCTGGTGTTATATCTAAAGTTTTGGTTGTCAGGATATTGGTGGGCATATTGACGTAGTTATTCAGGTGCTCTGTATGCAATAAAAATGTTCTCTATGTCATTTTAACAATTAATGTATTAAATGTAACATTGTTCACTCCTTCAATTCTCAGCTGCAACAAATGAAGTATAAAAATGGAAGAGATTTAGATTTTAAATAAGGTTGTTGAGCGTGTATCAAAAAATAAATGCACCAAACGTGCAATACACATACTGCATTGTGATTAGATTGTATGCACACTGTATAGTAATGACAGGTATGCAGTGTCTGAATCCGTTCCAGCGTAACTGACTGACAATCATAGGGGTAAAATAATTTACATTCAATTGTTGATGATATTGTGGAACAGACTTTGAATAGCCGTCCTCTTCACTAATTATTTACATAATATTAAATGGGGCGTATCTATTAAAGGAAAAACCCTTGTGTTTAAGATTTTTATACATCCATCTACCTTTTGTTTGAAAGTCTTGTTAGAATTGTATCTAATGTTAATATATTTAATAGATGTATAAAATATTATCCACCAAAAAGTGCATTGCAGAAATTGCAAGAAGCACATCTGTTCCTAAGAGCTTGCAATCAAAGTGGCTGATAGAAGATTCAGAAAATCAGACATCTTCAGAACAATAGACAATTGTAGTTTTCAATTTTATAGGAATTTTTAGATAGGAGCTAAAATATAAGAGAGACACTTTCATCCTAGATGGAGAGTATTAAAATATCCAAGGTGTTAATTGACTGTGTATGGATTGTGTATGTTGTACTGTTATAACCTTTCAATAGTCCAACGTTTGAATAAAATATTTGTAAGCACATGTTTGGTTGGAGTTCATAGGTGGAGTGCAGGAAAAGGACTTGGGAAAGAAAGGCAGGGAGAAGTAATTGGGGGGGGAGAATAGACCAGCTTATAACCTTTCAATAGTCCAACGTTTGAATAAAATATTTGTAAGCACATGTTTGGTTGGAGTTCATAGGTGGAGTGCAGGAAAAGGACTTGGGAAAGAAAGGCAGGGAGAAGTAATTGGGGGGAAAAATAGACCAGCTTTTTACAACATTACTATGTTCACATAGGGCAGGTGTTCACTCTATAAATAGCCTAACAATAACTGCAGAAATAGTGAGCAAAAAACAAAAGGGAAAAGAATTTTGTCCGTCATGGGATAAAAATAAAACACCTGCATGTAACACAAAAAAACCCATCTTCAATGCCAGCATTTAAACACGATCATTAGTAGACTGACCAGCTCAGCGAAGTTCCGCATTAATGTTTAGGCCGCTCTAAATCCTAAAAGACTTTGATATATGGAATAAATGTAACGCATCGCAGGATCGTTATTTTACATTTTTTATTAGATTTTATCAGTGACCACTCTCTCTCCCACTCTGCAAGATTATATCTTTAGATGACAGTATTTTTTTTTTAAGTCCATTCGTGTTTAAATTGTACTATTGCTCAAATTTCCATTTAAGGGGTTTTCCTGCATATCCCCATGTAAACACATGTGCTGTAACTGAATTAATTGGGAATAATTACTGCATTTCCACACCTCAAAACTCTCAACATGTAAATTTACAAGTTTAGTCCCTAATCTGTCCCCAGCTACCCCTTTCTGTATTATTATTTTATTATGCTGACAATGCACCTTTTTAGACTTTAAATTTCGTGGAATCTTTTTAATTCAGCCGGAGAAATTGCTAATTGTTTCACTGAAATAACT